>CM037632.1:6480596-6523048 GCA_015227895.2 Colaptes auratus | reverse complement strand
GCTAACCCTCCCACCCCTCTCGTGGTTCCCTATCCCACACCCTCGTGGATCCTGTACCCTCCATCCCTCGTGGATCCTCTATCCCACACCCCTCGTGGATCCTCTACCCCATACCCCTTGTGGATCCTCTACCTCACACCTCTTGTGGATCCTCAATCCCACACCCCTCGTGGATCCCCTCTCCCACACCTCTCGTGGATCCTCTACCCCACACCCCTCGTGGATCCTCTCTCCCACACCTCTCGTGGATCCCCTCTCCCACACCTCTCGTGGATCCTCTACCCCACACCCCTCGTGGATCCCCTCTCCCACACCTCTCGTGGATCCTCTACCCCACACCCCTCGTGGATCCCCTCTCCCACACCTCTCGTGGATCCTCTACCCCACACCCCTCGTGGATCCTCTCTCCCACACCTCTCGTGGATCCTCTACCCCACACCTCTTGTGGATCCTCTACCCCACACCTCTTGTGGATCCTCTACCCCACACCTCTCGTGGATCCCCTCTCCCACACCTCTCGTGGATCCTCTACCCCACCCTTCTCATGGATCCCCTATCCTACACCATTCATGGATCCCTTATCCCACACCCCTTGTGGATCCTCTACCCCACACCTCTCGTGGATCCCCTCTCCCACACCTCTCGTGGATCCTCTACCCCACCCTTCTCATGGATCCCCTATCCTACACCATTCATGGATCCCTTATCCCACACCCCTTGTGGATCCCCTATCCCATACCCCTCATGGATCCTCTACCCTACACTTCTGATGGATCCTCTACCCTGCCTCCTTCATAGATTCTCTATCCCACCCCTCTCGTGGATCCTCTGCCCTACACCTCTGATGGATCCTCTATCCCACCCCCCTCTCGTGGATCCTGTATCCCACTCAGTGGATTCCACTCCTCTCCTGAAATGGCTACATGGAGCAGTGCAGGTGTCTGCAGCACTCCAGAGCAACCAGACTGGCTTTGCAGACAAAGCTGAAGCAGGATCTGATTCTCATTGCCAGCAAGGGTACCTTGAGAGCAGTTTCTTTTTGCTGGAGCAGAGCATCCTTTCCCCTGATCAAATCCTTCAGCTGCACAACGAGCTTTTCCGTCTGGGCAAGGCGCTCCAGCAGCTCCTCAGGTGCCTCCTCCATGCTTTCAGCTTCTGGATCGAGGGGTTGGACCTGAAACAGTGAAGCAAAACACTCTGGAGGGAAAAAAAATACTTCCAGACAAACTGCAGCACAGCAGCCAAATGATATCTTCACCCCAAGCCCGAGCTGCTGCACTTGGTTCCTTGCAAGCATTTCATGAGCCTGTAGAGCTGCAAACAATCAGGTGAAAGCAGGAGGAAAGCTCAGGACACCCAGGATACCAGAAAAGAGACTTTGCTGACCACAAGCATCAGTGGATCTGAAATGAGTGGCACTGGAGAGACCCCACCACCTCACACACTATCCACTGTCTCTGGTGGGCAATGTACAGCTCAAGCCTTCTGCAATCCTTCAGTCATGCAGAGCTCCCTTCTCTGCTTCAAACAGTCATGAGGGCTCTTAAACAGTCTTTCTTCACCCTCATTCTGGGTTGTTTTCTAGGATCATCTTGAGATAGGGAAATTGAAGAGGTGATTCTGACACTTTGTTCTGGGAAGGCCTCACCTGGAGGTCTGGAGCCCTCAACACAAGAAGGACGTGGGCATGATGGAGCAGGTTACAGTATCACAGTATCACAGTATAACCAAGGTTGGAAGAGACCCCAAGGATCATCAAGTCCAACCTGTCCCAACAGACCTCACAACTAGACCATGGCACCAAGCGCCACGTCCAATCTCCCCTTGAACACCTCCAGGGACGGCGACTCCACCACCTCCCTGGGCAGCCCATTCCAATGACGAATGACTCGCTCAGTGAAGAACTTTCTCCCTCACCTCGAGTCTAAACCTCCCCTGGCACAGCTTGAGACTGTGTCACCGTGTTCTGGTGCTGGTTGCCGGGAGAAGAGACCAACCCCTCCTGTCTACCAACACACCTTTCAGGTAGTTGTAGAGGGCAATGAGGTCACCTCTGATCCTTCTCTTATCCAGGCTAACAATCCCAGCTCCCTCAGCTCTCATCATAGGGCTTGTGCTCAAGGCCTCTCCCAGCCTTGTTGCCCTTTTCTGGACCGTTCAAGTATCTCGATGTCCTTCTTAAAAGAGGCCCAGAACTGGACACAGTACTCAGGTGTGGCCTAACCAATGCAGAGTACAGGGGCAGAATGACCTCCCTGCTCCTGCTGGCCACACTATTCCTGATCCAGGCCAGGATGCCATTGGCCTTCTTGGCCACCTGGGCACACTGTTGGCTCATGTTTAGGTGGGTGTCAATCAGCACCCCCAGGTCCCTCTCTGTTTGGCAGCTCTCCAGCCACTCTGACCCCAGCCTGTAGCTCTGCAGGTTCAGAGAAAGGACATGAAAATGAGGACAGGCGAGGGAGCTGGGGTTGCTCAGCCTGGAGAAGAGAAGGCTCCAGGCAGACCTCAGAGCAGCCTGCCAGTAGCTGAAGGGGGCTGCAAGAAGGCTGCAGAGGGACTGTTTGCAAAGGACTGCAGTGACAGGACAAGGAGCAATGGTTTGAAATGAGAGAAGAGCAGCTTTAGATTGGATGTTAAGAACAAGCTCTTTAGCATGAGAGTGGTGGAACACTGCAACAGGTTGGCCAGGGAGGTAGTTGAGGCCCCATCCCTGGAGATATCCAAGGTCAGGCTGGACAAGGCCCTGAGCAACCTGCTTTAGTAGAGGATGTCCCTGATGACTGCAGGGGAGGTGGACTGGATGACCTTGGAAGTCCCTGTCAACCCAAACCATTCTATGACAGTGTACCCCACAGGCTTAGCAGTTCAGGAGCACAGGAGAAGCCAAGTGGAATGACAGCCTAGCCTAGTGCTCAACACTGAAGCAGCAGGATGCAGTTCTCACTGCAATGAAACAATTCACACCCTCCAAGGCAGCTCTTAGTCAGATTTGAAACCACACTGTACTCACAGAAACAGAGGATTCAGCAGCTGCATCTCCATCTCCATCCTCCCCTGACAGCTCCTGTAACACAGTGCTTGCTAGCCCTGACAGACGGCTCAGCATCTTCAGCCTGGAATGAGACAACAGGAGGCAAGCCCTGTGAGGAGAGGCTGAGGGAGCTGGGGTTGCTTAGCCTGGAGAAGGGGAGGCTCAGGGGAGACCTTCTTGTTGTCTACAACTCCCTGAAGGGAGGTTGTAGCCAGGTGGGGGTTGGTCTCTTCTCCCAGGCAACCAGCACCAGAACGAGAGGACACAGTCTCAAGCTGTGCCAGGGGAGGTTTAGGCTGGATGTTAGGAAGAAGCTCTTCATAGAAAGAGAGATTGGCCATTGGAATGTGCTGCCCAGGGAGGTGGTGGAGTCACCATCACTGGAGGTGTTTGGAAAGAAACTGGATGGGGTGCTTGGTGCCATGGTTTAGTTGATTAGATGGTATTGGGTGATAGGTTGGACTTGATGATCTCAAAGGTCTTTTCCAACCTGGTTAATTCTGTATTCTGTAAGCACAACTACAAAGGCAAACCTGCTGACAATAAAGATCCCTTCATGATGCTCGCCAGCCCTTGCAAAGCAAATCTTTGCTCTTAGATTGCCGCTTCAGATGTGAAAATGCTGGCAACAAAGAGCAGTGCCTTGCTTTTCTGGAGCTCTAACACCTTCTAACCACCTGATTTGGAAGGAGATGTTCAATATCTTTATTGATGATCTGGATGAGGGGACTGAGTCCACCAACAGTAAATTTGCAGATGACACCAAGCTGGGGGCAGGAGTTGATCTGTTAGAGGCTAGGAGAGCTCTGCAGAGGGACCTTGACAGGCTGGACAGATGGGCAGAGTCCAACAGGATGGCATTCAACAAGTCCAAGTGCCTGGTGCTTCACTTTGGCCACAACAACCCCATGCAGTGCTACAGGCTGGGGTCAGAGTGGCTGGAGAGCAGCCAGGCAGAAAGGGACCTGGGGGTGCTGACTGACAGCTGGCTGAACATGAGCCAGCAGTGTGCCCAGGTGGACAAGAAGACCAATGGCATCCTGGCCTGCATCAGGACTAGTGTGGCCAGCAGGAGCAGGGAAGCCATTGTGCCCCTGTACTCAGCCCTGGTTAGGCCACACCTTGAGTCCTGTGTCCAGTTCTGGGCCCCTCAGTTTAAGAAGGACATTGAGACTTGAATGTGTCCAGAGAAGGGCAACAAGGCTGGGGAGAGGCCTTGAGCACAGCCCTGTGAGGAGAGGCTGAGGGAGCTGGGGTTGCTTAGCCTGGAGAAGAGGAGTCTCAGGGGAGACCTTATTGCCATCTCCAACTACCTGAAGGGAGGTTGTAGCCAGGTGGGGGTTGGTCTCTTCTGCCAGGCAACCAGCACCAGAACAAGAGGACACAGTCTCAAGCTGCATCAGGGGAGGTTTAGGCTTGAGGTGAGGAGAAAGTTCTTCCCAGAGAGCGTTGTTGGCCATTGGAATGTGCTGCCCAGGGAGGTGGTGGAGTCACCCTCCCTGCAGGTGTTCAAGAGGGAACTGGATGTGGCACTTGGAGCCATGGTTTAGTAGTCATGAGGTGCTGGGTGATAGGTTGGACTTGATGATCTCTGAGATCCTTTCCAACCTTATTGATTCTATGGTTCTATGTCACAAAGCACGTTAGCAGCAAAAGAGCAGGTAAACACCAACCTCTTTCATGCACTGAGTACCTCAGAGGTCTGACTCTTCAGTGGTGAAGAGGGTTTCCAGGCAGAGCAGTCACAGATGGGTCCTTCAAGGCATTCTTTCTCTCTTGGGTATTGGCAGGTCGCATGAAGCAGGAGTCTTGATGGAGGCAAAAAGAGAAATAGTTTATCCAACAGTTAAGAAAGACACTTGTTCCTCATCCTGCACACTACACTGGAGGATTGCTACAGCCACTCATCTGCAAAATGCATCAAAAGTGAAAAGTCTTCCCTGAGTGGGAAGCTGGAATGCTCCTGGTCCTGCAGAGATGTGCCCTGATTTCCTGTACGCTATGGCATGAGCTTCATCTCTTCAGCCTACAGAATCAAAAGCTGAAGGAGCAGATGGTGAAGCAGAAAAAAAAGAAGTGAAGTTAAGCCAGGCCTCAGAGTCTCTTGCAAAGAGTTCTAGAGGATGAAAATACTCCAGAAGGCTACAGAGCCAGGAATGTCCTAATTCTGCATACAAAGAGTGTTGACACTTTGCTTGCTTCCCAGCCGCTCCCACGTGAGACTGGGGCATGGAATACCAGAATGATAGAGAGAAATTTCTTCTGCCAACATCAACTGTTTGCTCAGCTGCTAACAGATAAGAGCCATTTACAGAGCTGGAACCTCTGCTTCATTAGAATCATACAATGGTTTGGGCTGGAAGGCACCTCCAAAGCTCATCCAGTCCAACACTCCTGCAGTCAGCAGGGACATCCTCCACTAGATCAGGCTGCTCAGAGCCCTGTCTAGCCTCCCCTTGAATATCTCCAAGGATGGGGCCACAACTATCTCCCTGGGCAACCTGTTGCACTGTTCCAACACCCTGATGCTAAAGAACTTGTTCCCAACATCCAACCTAAATCTGCTCTCCTCTCATTTCAAACCACCTGCATCTGCAGACATCCCCTGTAACCATAAATATGCATGGGGCTGAGCACGCCTCTGCATGCTACAGACAGCACAATTCCAAGCATGTGTAGATGGAATTGGTGAGAAAAGGTTCCCTGGCCTTTGTCCAGGCTGGCTACATCAGCCTGCTACTTAACCCAAGCTAATGTGCCCTGCAGGGCCTGGCTCACTGCTGGCCTTGTCACAATGCAAAGAGAGGCACCGAGGCCTCTCTGCACAGGCATGGACTTTAACAACCTCAATTCAAGTCCTGGAGGACATTCATGTCTTCTGAACTCACTTGCAAACTATCTTCTCAGGTAAGCTGAGTGTGACAAGGGATGCAAAGGGGCATGGAAAGTGATTCTACAATGATCATAGAGCCATGAAGGTTGGGAAAGACCTTTAAGACCATCAAGTCCAACCATAACACAGCTACCATGACCACTAAACCATCTCCTGAAGCACCACATCTACAGCTCCGTCAACACCTCCAGGGATGGCAACTCCACCACCTCCCTGGGCAGCCTGTTCCAACCCCTCACCACTCTCTCACTCAAGAAGTTTTTCCTCATGTCCAACCTAAACCTCCCCTGGCACAACTCAAACCCATTTCCTCTCCATCCTGTCACTGGTTACCTGGAAGAAGAGAGCAACACCAGCCTCACTCCAACCTCCTTCCAGGTAGCTGTAGAGAGCAATAAGCTCTCCCCTCAGCCTTCTCTTCTCCAGACTGAACAACCCCAGCTCCTTCAGCTGCTCCTTGTATGCCATACCTTCATCAGCTCATCTCTGGACATGCTCCAGGACCTCAATGTCTTTCCTATCCTGTGGCATCCAGGAAAAGCCAGGGAGAACATGGGCCCACTGCTACACATGGCAGGGGTCACAGGCAAGAGGGACTCACTGCCTTTTTTTCCCTCAGCTTTTAATGGCAAGAGCAGGCTTCAGGAATTCCAGTCCACCAACACCTGAAGGACAACTCAAGTGGAAGAGGACCAAGCTAGGTTGTGCACAAAGTGTGCAGAGGGTGCACCCAGAAGGGCAGAGCAGCTGGCTAGCATAGTTGGCATCACTGCAGGGCACACCCTCTGCCACCCTGCAGCTGACAGAACTGGAAGGAGGAGCTGATAGCCCACAAGTGGGTGTGCTACTATCCAGAAGCACCCTGGGCAAATGGACCAGCTGGCGCCTCAGGAAGTTGGAAGGGTTGGAAATGCAAACTCCTGCAGCTGGGGGAGTTACAACCCCACACACCAGTACATACTGGAGGCAGACCAGCTGGAAAGCAGAGGAGGATCTGGGGATCATGATGAATAAGCTGACCACTAGCCATCAATGTACCCTCATGGCTAAGACCAGCAGCATCTTGGGTTGCATCAGGAGTGCTGCCAGGAGGAAAGGGGATCCTTCCTTTCCACTCAGCACTATTGAGGCCACATCTGGAGTGCTGTATCCAGTTCTGGGCTCCTCTCACAAAAAGTGAGAATCTGTTGGAGCAAATTCAGTGAAGGACAACAAGAAGGCTCAGGGAAGATCTTATCACTGAATGGATGAGGTTAGGAGAAACCTCAGAAGGTCATCTGATCCGATCTCCCTGCTCAAACAGGGCCAGCTGCCCAGGACCATGTCCAGACAGCTTCTGAATATCTCCAAGGAGGGAGGCTGCATGACCTCCTGAGAAACCTGTGCCAGAGGTCAGTAACTCACACAGTAACAAAGAGCACTTCCTGATGCTCTTGTGTTTCCCTTTGTGACTCTCATCCTGTCACTGGACACCACTGAAAAAAACCCAACAAAATAACCAAAACCCCTGGATCAGTCTTCTTTGAACCCTCCCTGGGAATAAATCCAGGAACAAGCATAACATAGCTTTAAATACTGTCCCAAAGTCACCAGCCCCCACACGAGGTGGTAGCTGCTTTATGCATTAGCCTCAAGGACTTGTGGCTGGAATATCCTGGTGCTTGCAGGTCATGTTTACTTTTGAGCAGCAAAGTACCACACAGCAGACAAATACTGAAGGACAGAGGTTACTCTGTGTTCCACTGCCTCACCCAAACAAGGCAAACAGCACAAGACTGTTGCTGTTCCAGGCTGACTTTGCTATGGATTTCCATTCTTGTAACAGCAAAAGACCTGCACTGTGTCCATGGTGTGAGCCAGGAAAGTTTGTGTTCTGACTACAGATGAAGACGTTTTGCTCAGCATTTCCATGAATAAAGAACTGCTGCTCATGACACTTTATTTTGAACACTGGGACTACCAGCACTAGTCTAGAAGAGGCTCCTTCACTCTGAAATATGCTTCCCCTACTGACTCAAAGAGCCTAAATTCATTAGCAGTCATAGGGCAATCTGCATAAATCCATTCATTTTTATCTCCAGTTATCAGCCATAGAAAAGAAAGACTGGACAGTGGTTTCCCTCTCATTTTATTCTAGTATAAATGTGTAACACATACATTAATTCTTTGGTTTTCCCTTCTTTTGAAGGCAAACAGGCACTGAAGGTGTTGTTGCTGTACACATGCCCTGGACTAAAGCTCTCAAGCTGTGCAGAGGGGATCTGAAAGGGACGAGGACTAAAGGAGAGCAGCAGATCTTGACCACCGTTGTCAGCTGCATTCCCAGGCCTCAGAAACTAGCAGCAACCTTCCACCAAGGGAAACAGAAGCCAGCGCCGATGCCGATGTCTCCGCAGGGATGCACGGCTGCCCGGACAATCACACACATTTACAGACCCACGATAACTTCGCTGATCTCAAAGCCTCCGGGGGTTGACACCTCCGGCTTCAGGAGGCTGAAACCTTTCCCGGACGAGCTTCGCCGTCGGGCCGCTGCACCACATCTGGGCGCCGCGGTCAGATCGCCGGCGCATGAAGGCACGGCCACAGCGCAGGCACCGGCGTGATGGAGCCAGGCCGGATCACGGAGCCAGGAGAGAGAGAGGACGGCCCTGCCCGCCCCCTGATCCTCACCGGCCTGAACCCCCAGAAGGAGCGAACCCCTCGCCGCTTCCCCGGGCCCTGAAGGGCGGCAGAGCCACTCCGATGGGTCTGGGAGTAGTGTCCCCGGCGCACACCCCGTAGCCCGAGCACAGCGTTATGACAAGCCCGAGAGGCGGAGGGGAAATACTGACCTGCCACCGATCCACAACCACCAGCCCCAACGCCGGCTCCGCCGCCACAGAACCACTCCTACCCCCGGCCAGCTCAGCACCGGAACACGCCGCGGCGGCATCCGCCTTCGGCGCGGCCCGCCTCCCAGCTGGCAAACAGCCAATCAGCTACAGAGACACGAAGATAGGCGTGTTCACCAGCGAATTTTGACGAAGCAGCCGCCACGGCCATCCTGCAACATGGCAAAAAGAGACCAATCCCGAGCAACGCTCCGGGACCCGCCCAACAACAAGATCGCAACCAATCAGAGTAGGCATCCTGAGGCAGCCTGAGGTGCCCGGGGGGCGGGCCCGCCCGCTGTCACTGCAGGCCGGAAGTGGCGCAGGGCACAGAGCGGTTTGGGCGGGAAGAGCGGTGCGGCGCTGCCGCGGGAGCTGGTGGCTCAGAGCCCCGTCCAAGCCGAGGCAATGGCCAACCTAAACCTGCTGGGCCAATGAGCCAAGGCTAATTGCATGACGTTCAACACGGCCAAGTGCCAGGTCCTGCGCTTGAGTCACAACAACCTCATGATAAACTACAGACCTGGGGATGTGTGTTGGCAAAGCTGAAACTTAGAAAGGGACCTGGGGGTATTGGTTGATAGTTGACAGTATTAAGAGTCAGCAGTGCCCAGGTGGCCAAGAAAGCCAATGGCATCCTGGCTTGGATTAGAAGCACTGTAGCCAGCAGGGACAGGGAGGTGATCATAACTCTGCTCAGCACTGGTGAGGCCACACCTTGAGGGCTGTGTTCAGTTCTAGGCCACTTACTACAGGAAGGACATTGAGGTGCTGGAGTGTGTCCACAGAAAGGCAACAAGGCTGGAGAAAGGCCTGGAGCACTTGGGCTACAAGGGGCAGCTGAGGTTGTTCAGTCTGGAGAAGTGGAGGCTGAAGGGAGACCTCACTGCTTTCTACAGCTCCCTGAAGGGAGGTTGGAGTGAGGAGGGGGCAGCCTCTTATCCTTGGTGGCAAGCAACAGGACCAGAGGAAATGGTTCCCAGCTGTGCTGGGGGAAGTTCAGGCTGGATGTTAGGAAAATAATTCTTCACTGGGAGGGTTCTCAAACATTGGAATGATCTGCCCAGGGCAGTGCTGGTGTCGCCACCCTCTCTGGAGGTGTTTAAGCAGCACTGGGACCTCGTGCTTATGGCCATGATTTAGTGTTGACCCTTCAGTGCTGGCTTGAAGGTTGGACTGGATGATCTTAGAGGTCCCTTCCAACTGGACGTTTTCATAGTTTCATAGTTTCAGTCAGGGTTGGAAGGGACCACAAGGATCATCTAGTTCCAGCCCCCCTGTTTTCTGTGATCCTGTGCTTCCCTGTTTGTGCAGATGAGTTTTTTATGGGCTAGTTGGAGTTCTCTGGTGATTCTGGGCATTATTTGGGCTCCCTCACTTCCCATTCATCTGTGCCCTTATTGTGTGTGTGGAATGAATCCCAGAATGTTAGGCATTGATGAGGTGTTCCAGAGACCATCGAGTCCAACCCCTCTGCCAAAGCAGGATCACCTAGAGCAGGCCACCCAAGAACACATTTATGCTTTTCCCCATGTAGCCTAACATTTGTGATGGGCTTCTGCACCACTTTCTGGTTCTAAACACCATGCTGTCCAACATTTCCAGTCGAGCAAACAGCCTCTCACATCCAGTCAGAGGAGCAGACTTTTACCTCACCTCACAGCCCACATCTCCTAGCTTCCCCCCTTTTGTTTTCATGTCAAATTATAGCAATGTTAAAAATAGGGTAGGGGAGCAAACCAAAATAGCTCCTGATTAACCTCCTCACCCTTTCTGCTTTGGCTTCCAAAATAGCAGTGATTCAGTGGCTTATCTTGCCCCCACCCCCTCCCCCTTTTCCACTCTAAGAAGACTATCACTGAAACTTTCAGGTTTGTAAGTTTGGCCCTAAACAGATTAACATTGCTAATTGGCTTGTGGAAAGTCAGATCCCTCACTTGAACTGCCACCTGGGTCAAACGTGGACAGGAGCAGTGCCGTGAGAGCAGCAGGAGGGAGAGGATCGCTCCACCGACTCCACGTACGCATGGGGAACAACAGCAGCTCCACGGTGGATGATCTGCAGGCCGTGGAGATCCACCACTGGTACAAAAAGTTCATGAAGGAGTGTCCTTCTGGCCAGCTGACAGAGCATGAATTTAAACAGTTCTTTGGTCTCCGAGGGCTGGATCCAGAAGCCAATGAGTACATCGAGCAGATGTTCCGCACCTTCGATATGAACAAGGTGAGCTGCCTTGTGCTGCTTAAAAGTCACCCAGCTCCTGCATTTTTAGAGTCCTTTGGGTTTTCTCTTACAAACATTGGTGTGGAAAGCTGCTGGGAGGGACACTAAGGTCAAGCGGCTAAATGCAAGGGGCAAATTGATGTGCCTAGGGGATGGCATAGCACATGTAAGCACAGGTAATCAAAACGTTGCCAAATTCTCTTCTTCTAGGTCATCTTTGACTCTTGAAGATTCCTGATTTTGTATCAATTGCCTTGGCCTTGTTTGACTAGCAAACTACTAAGTAAAAGAGATTCTTATTCCTATTCTTCTTTATTCTTCTTCCTTCTTTGCTCTTTCTTCTTCCTTCTTCTTTGTTCTTTCTTCTTTCTTCTTCTTTATTCTTCCTTCTTCTTCCTTCTTTGTTGTTTCTTCTTTGTTCTTTCTTCTTTCTTCATCTTCTTCTTTCTTCATCTTCTTTCTTCATCTTCTTTCTTCTTCTTCTCTTCTTCTTCTTCTTCTTCTTTTCTTCTTTTCTTCTTCTTCTTCTTCTTCTTCTTCTTCCTTCTTCTTTTCTTTCTTCTTTCTCCTTTCTCCTTCTCCTTCTCCTTCTTCTTCTCCTTCTCCTTCTCCTTTCCTTCTCCTTCTCCTTCTCCTTCTCCCTTCCTCCTTCTCTCCTTCTCCTCTCTCCTTCTCTCTTCTTCCTTCTTTCTTCTTCTTTTTTTCTTCCTTCTTTCTTTCTTCTTCCTTCTTTCTTCTTCTTTTCTTCTTTCTTCTTCTTCTTTCTTTTCTTCTTCTTCCTTCTTTCTTCTTTTCTTCTTCTTCCTTCTTTCTTCTTTTCTTTTCTTCTTCCTTCTTCTTCTTCTTCTTTCTTCTTCCTTCTTTCTTCTTCTTCCTTCTTTCTTCTTCTTCCTTCTTTCTCTTCTTCTTCTTTCTTCTTCTTCTTCCTTCTTTCTCTTCTTCTTCCTTTTTTTCTTCTTCCTTCCTTCTTTCTTCTTTTTCTTTCCTTCTTTCTTCTTCTTCCTTCTTTCTTCTTCTTCTTCCTTCTTTTTCTTTTTTCCTTCTTCCTTTCCTAGGTCTCCCTGGAACCTCCTCTTCTCCAGGCTGAACAGCCCCAGCTCCCTCAGCCTGTCCTTGTTAACACTAAATAAAACTTGCGGTGGTTCAAAACAAAGAACAAATAAAGTCCCCATCTCTGCCAAAGATTCTGAATAATTATTTCAACACATTTCAGAGAAAAATAATAATTATAAAAACCCTTTCATGTGTTGAGGTACTGAAATAAAGTCAGGTGCCCTTCTAGGTTGGATGTAAATAAAGATGTGTAAGAGGCAGCTAGATTCTTTACACCTTGAGAGAGTCCAGCTCAGAGCCACAAAGCTGCTGAGGGCAGTGGAACATCTCCCTGCTGAGGACAGGCTGGGGGAGCTGGGGCTCTACAGCTTGGAGCAGAGGAGCCTGAGGGGTGACCTCATTCATGTTGATAAAGATGTGCAGGGCAGTGTTGGGAGGATGGAGCTAGGGTCTGCTCAGGGATGTCCAATAACAGGACAAGGGGCACTGGGTGCAAGCTGGAGCAGAGGAGGTGCTGTTTCCCTGTGAGGTTGCCAGAGCCCTGGAGCAGGCTGCCCAGAGAGGTTGTGGAGTCTCCTTTGGAGACAATCCAAACACACCTGGATGTGTTCCTGTGTGACCTACTCCAGGTGATCCTGCTCTGGCAGAGGGGCTGGACTGGATGGTCTTCTGAGGTCCCTTCCAACCCCTAACATTCTGTGGTTCTGTGCTAACCAGCTCTAAAGGTGGGGAAGGAAGGCAACTCTATTGAAAATTGGATCCCCTTTGCCCTTAGCAGAGTTTTCAGAGCCTAAAGGTCCAGAGGACAGATGATTCCATCCATCATCAATCTCTGCATTACTACAAGGAGGCTTTTCCTCTGTGTGCTCTTGTTTCTTGTCCTTGCTCATGAAAGGAGCTTAGATTAAGTAACCAACTATTAACAGGCTCAGATTAACTGCTGTAGGTCCATCTCCACTACTTCCCTCCCCTCAAGATCACTCTGAATTTGTTTAGAAGATTACTTTTTCTCTTTGCATGACCAAATTTGAGAGTCTCCTTAAAGCATTGTTTACTGCATCACCTGGGGCTCTCCGGAGAACTTTGGGACAGACACCATCCCTGAACGTGTTTTAAAGTCCTTAAATAGCCCAAGAAATCACAGAGCTAAAGGAAAAGACTTGTGCAAGAGCTGTAAATGTTTTGGTTTAGTTTATAAACCTACTTCTCATAGCTCTCATCATCCTGGGCAGAGAGAATTTTAGGATGAGAAAGGATAATTTTGAGTTTCACATTGATTTCCAGTCATTACATCCAGCACAAGACCTCAGCTGCCCTACTCCTCGCTTACACTTGGGAGTTATGTAATATTCCACAGCATTCCTTAGCACCTTCTGCCCTCTCTCATGTTGTCCAAGGCAATGTGCTTTGCTCAGGCCCTAGGCTTGCCTTCATCAAAACCACCCCTGGGATTTCCTACCTGTTTCACATAACTTTGGGACTAGTTCCTCCTTGACTCACAGACAAAGAATCACAGAATGTTAGGGGGGTGGAAGGAACTGGAAGATCATCCAGTCCAACCCCTCTGCCAGAACAGGATCACCCTGGGCAGGTCACACAGGAACACATCCAGGTGAGTTTGCAATGTCTCCAGAGAAGATGACTCTATAACCTCAGGACAGACTGAGGGAGTTGGGGCTGTTCAGTTTGGAGAAGAGAAGGCTCCGAGGTGACCTCATTGTGGCCTTTCAGTATCTGAAGGGGGGCCTACAAGAAGGCTGGGGAGGGACTTTTCAGGCTATCAGGTAGTGATAGGACTAGGGGGAATGGAATGAAGCTGGAGGTGGGGAGATTCAGGCTAGATGTGAGGAGGAAGTTCTTCACCATGGGAGTGGTGAAGCCCTGGAATGGGTTGTCCAGGGAGGTGGTTGAGGCCCCGTCCCTGGAAGTGTTTAAGCCCAGGCTGGATGAGGCTCTGGCCAGCCTGATCTAGTGTAGAGTGTCCCTGCCCATGGCAGGGGGGTTGGAACTAGATGATCCTTGTGGTCCCTTCCAACCCTGACTAAAACTATGAAACTATAACCTCTCTGGGCAGCCTGCTCCAGCACTCTGGCACCCTCACAGGGAAATAGTTTTCCCTTCTGTTCCCATGGCACCTCCTCTGCTCCAGCTTGCACCCATTGCCCCTTGTCCTATCATTGGACATCCCTGAGCAGAGCCTGGCTCCATCCTCCTGACACTGCCCTGCACATCTTTATCAACATGAATGAGGTCACCCCTCAGGCTCCTCTGCTCCAAGCTGTAGAGTCCCAGCTCCCTCAGCCTGTCCTCAGCAGGGAGATGTTCCACTGCCTTCAGCATCTTTGTGGCTCTGTGCTGGACTCTCTCAAGCAGTTCCCCGAGGTCCTTCTTTGAACTGAGGGGCCCAGAACCGGACACAATATTCCAGATGTGGCTTCAGCAGGGCAGAGTAGAAGGGGAGGAGAACCTCTCTGGACCTACTAACCACAGCCCTTCTAATCCACCCCAGGATGGCGGTGGCCTTGGCCACAAGAGCACATTGCCATCCTTCCATCCACTACTGCCTGAGTGAGCTGTTGTCACGCTTTGGTTTTCCCCCAGGATGGATATATTGACTTCATGGAATATGTGGCTGCCCTCAGCCTGGTTCTCCGTGGGAAGATGGAGCAGAAGCTGCGGTGGTACTTCAAGCTCTACGATGTAGACGGCAACGGCTGCATCGATCGACACGAACTGCTCAATATCATTAAGGTGAGACTCTCCAGGGGTCTCTCCTTCTTCCTTAAAAGCACATCCCAACACACAAGTCATGGATGAAGCCTTCTTTAATAGCAGAATTCCCCACAATCTCTTAGGCTAGCAAGGAGACTTGACAGAGTCTCTCTGAGCACCACAGCATGCTACAGCATAGCTAACTCCAGAAAGTTGTTTTAGCTGCCTACATGTGGGGGCTTAGCAGAGGAAGGGCCACAGGGCTGGCTCCTGCGAGAAGATGCTAGAAGGTCCTTTGGCTCCAAGTTGCACCTGCCTCTGGTGGTAACACCTCTGCAGTAATGCATTTAAGAAGGGATAAAAAAAAACTCAAACTGATAGGGAAAGAGAGAAACCTGATGGAGAAAGTGGTGAGAGAAACAGCTCTGCAGACTCTAAGGTCAGTGAATAAAGAGGGAAAGGAGTTGCTGCAGGTGTCAGAGCAGAGATTCCCTCAGGCCATGGGGAAGACCACGGTGAGATGGCAGGCTGGCCCCCTGCAGCCCATAGTGGTGCATAGTGGAGCAGATGGCCACGTGCATCTCATGGAGGACCCCACATTGGAGCAGATGGATGCACTTGAAGAAAGCTGTGGCTCTGTGGAAAGCCCATGCTGGAGCAGTCTGCTCCTGGAGACCTGCAGCCCATGGAAAGGACTTGTGTTGCAGGACTAACCTTTTGGGGGAACCACACAGTGGAGCAGGAGAAGAGGAGGAAGAAGCAGCAGAAGCAATGTGTGAAAAACTGACCTCCACCCTCATTCTTCTTTCCCTTGTGCTACTGCAGGGTAGGAGGTGGAGAAACCAGGAGCAGACCTGAGCTGGGGAAGAGAGAGGGGAAGGAAGGGGTTAGGGTTTGTTTGCTTTCTCATTTTCCTGCTCTGATTTGGTTGGTTACAAATTTAACTGATTGGGTTTTTTTCCCCAAGTCAAGTCTGTTTTGGCCATGACCAGAACTGCTGAGTGATCCCTCTCTGACCTTGTCTCCTCCACCCATGAGCCTCTACTCTGCCCTGGTGGGACCATTTTGTGATTCTCTGGTTATGAATAAGATGAAGTGCAGGAAACAACAGGGAGTAATGCTTCAACTTTCCAGTCAGCTTTAGGGAGAAGCAGGACACACAGAAAGCAGGATAAAACCCAGGAAGAGAGAAAGCAAGGATAGAAATAAGTGATCCTAGCCTGTGCCAACGGAATTTCATGCTGTTTTTGACAGGTTTTATTGGGCTTGGTGGGCAGTAGGGGAAGAGAAAGTGGAGCAATGAGGTGGATCCTGATTCTGCCATTTCTGCACTGCTTCACCTCCACCTAAGCAGACTGAGGGCGATCCTCTGGCTCCAACTGCTCACTCCATGCTCCCTTTGCATCACTCCGTGCCCAGCCATAAGGCCTGGTGATTTCTGCTGTGTTTTCATGGGGTGCTGGCTCATTTGCCTGGGGAAGGTACCAGGCATGACTGTCTTGTCCTGACTCTGTGCTGACAGGCTGCAGTGGAATCAGCCTTTCCTTTGGGGAGCTTCCTATTCTTGCTCTTTTCTTGTAGGCTATCCGAGCCATTAATGGTGGTGACCATGAAACTAGTGCAGAAGAATTCACCAACAGAGTCTTCAACAAAATTGATGTCAATGGAGATGGTAAGATTCCTTTGTCAGCAACCTCAAGTGGCCTCTTTGCTACAGAGACATCCATGTCTTCTCACTTGATGCCTCTTCATTTTCTAGTTGCTGGTTACATGTGGGAATGGATTCTGTATGGATTTTGCTAAGGCCTGGCTTGGATTAGAAGCACTGTGGCCAGCAGGAACAGGGAGGTGATCAGCTCTGTGCTCAGCTCTGCTGAGGCTACACCTGGAGTGCTGTGTTCAGTTCTGGGCCCCTTCCTACATGAAGGATATTGAGGTGCTGGACCATGTCCAGAGAAGGGCAATGAGGCTGGAGTCAGGCCTGGAGAACCCGGGCTATGAGGAGGGGCTAAGGGAGCTGGGGGAGAGAAGAGGAGGCTGAGTAGAGACCTCACTGCTCTCACAACTACCTGAAGGGAGGTTGGAGTGAGGAGTGGGCAGCCTCTTATCCCTGGTGTCAGGTGACAGGATCAGAGGAGATGGTTCCAAGCTGTGCTGGGAGAGGTTCAGGCTGGATATTAGGAAATATTTCTTCACTGAAAGGGTTCTCAGACATTGGAATGGTCTGCCCAGGGCAGTGCTGGAGTCACCATCCCTGGAGGTGTTGAAGCAGTGTGCGTACCTGGCCCTTAGGGACATGGTTTAGTGTTGACCCTTCAGTGCTGGGTCAGGGGTTGGACTGGATGAGTTTGGGGGTCTCTTCCAACCAGATATAATCTGTGAAGTTTCTTGTAGGCTTAGAAAGATTTTCTGAGGCCTCTTGGTGCTTTAGAGCAGTGCACGGATAGCAAGTGGCCTCTAGATGACTGCCCTCCTTTTCCTGTTCCAGTATGGACAGGCATGATTCTGATGCCTTCCCTCTGCCTCTGACACAGGTGAACTTTCCCTGGAGGAATTTGTGGAGGGAGCAAGGGAAGATGAGGAGTTCATGGAAGTGATGATGAAAAGTTTGGACCTGCAG
Organism: Colaptes auratus; assembly: GCA_015227895.2. Lineage (NCBI taxonomy): Eukaryota > Metazoa > Chordata > Aves > Piciformes > Picidae > Colaptes > Colaptes auratus. The sequence goes on along the minus strand of CM037632.1, from coordinate 6,505,639 downwards.
CACATTGTGACCATGATCAACAACCGTCGGCACAGCGTGTAAATGGAGCTGAGAGAGAAGGTGCTGTGCCAACAGACAGACAGACAGAAGGGTGCCCAGACAGCAGGAAGCAGAGACAAGCACTTTTGAAACCAAATAATATTTCCATTAACATGAACATGGAAGTAGGAAGAGCAAGACACAGCTGTATTTGTGTTTCTGAGAACAAACTTTCAAGCTCAGCCACATACTTGAAAGGCAGCTTCTGAAACTGGATCTGAGTTGGCAGCGTTTGACTTGACTGCCTACACTTTAGAGGGGCAACTTTCAGGGCACACATGTTCCTCTCCTTACTCTTTGTCACTTTGCAATGGACTAAAAGCAATGTGATGAGCACTGGCAGAACTGGGTGATGGGAGTGGGGGTGATTTCTGAGGTGTGCAGAAGAAGATTTGCAAACTGTTGCCAGTGTAGAAAAACAACATCAGAAGAATGTCACTGCCACTGTGCTCACCAAGCTGTCAGCTCAGCACCACCATGCTTAGATGTGCTTGGAGCTGATTCTCTCTGCAGAAGCAGCCTGATTCATAAGATCTTAAGAGCTAAAGGAAAAAGCAGTCTGAGAGTGACAAACCTCTTCCCAGCTGTGCTGTTTGCACTTTTGTGTGATCAAAGAACCTTTTACCAAACAACAGTGCAGCTTTTGCAAGGAGAGCAAATGTGCTTCTCAGCTTCCCAAAGCAGGAGAGATCATTTTTTCCCCCCACTCATTGCCCTACTGCTCTCATACAACTGAATAAATGAAGTATGTGGAGGTGATCCTAAGAGTGTTCAGCAAACTGGCAGTGGTGTGGTTGAGAAGTCTGATGGGGTGGTGCCATCCAGAGGGACCTAGACAGGCTGGAGAGGTGGGCTGAGGAGAAGCTCATGAGGGGCAATAAGGCAAAGTGCAAGGTCCTATATCTAGGTTGAGGCAATCCTAGATATAAAAACAGGCTGGGGGAGGATGAGAGCAGCCCTGCAGAGAAGGACTTGGGGGTGCTGGTGGATGAAAGGCTGGACAGGAGCCAGCAGTGTGTACTTGCAGCCCAGAAGACCAATGATTCTTTAGCATGAGGGTGGTGGAACACTGGAACAGCTTGCCCAGGGAGGTAGCTGAGGCTCCATCCCTGGAGATCTTCAAGATGAGGCTCAACAAGGCTCTGAGCAAGCTGCTTTAGCGCAGGATGTCCCTGCTGACTGCAGGGGCTTGGACTAGATGAGCTTTGGAGGTCCCTTCCAACCCAGACCACTCTATCATTCTATGATAGTCTGAACCACAGCACCTCAGCATCTTTGTGGTTCTGTGCTGGGCTCTTTCAAGCACTTTCCTGAGGCCCTTCTTGAACTGAGGGGCCCAGAACTAGGCACAATATTCCAGTGTCCCTGCTGACTGCAGGAGGGTTGGACTAGGTGAGCTTTGAAGGTCCCTCCCAATCCTATTATCTGGGGACCATGGTAGACATGAAATGCTGCTAACTGCTAAAAGGTAAGACAGAAGTCCACAGAGTATTTCAGAGGAGAAGGAGAGGAGGAAGAACTGTGGGAACCACCAAGAAGCTACTGTCTGTGACCCAGTACTTCTATAAGAGTTCAGACAGTTTGGTTTGAGAACCAGAAGGCTGCCAGTGAGTCAGAGGACAGAGAACACATGAAGTGGGAGAGAGTCTGGGGAGGGAATGGTGTGAAAACAGCCAGCCAAGTTGTTCAACATTTTATTTGTGGTTCTCTTGGGATTTTTTTTTAACCAGTAAGGTTTCAATGGATGAATTTCTTGATATATATTTCTTTATATATTTTTTCAGTCTATTTTTCCCCCTAGTTAAACCTCTTTTAATGACAGATGGAAAGATGGGGACCCATTTTGAAGGCCCAACTGACACTTAACCCGAGGGTGCCAAGGTCTTCAAGAAAAATCAGTGAGAAACTGAAATATGAAAGCCAGAAAGCTGAGTTTCCTTCTCCAATCTCAATGACCCTGAGGTGTGAGATTTATTTCCAGTCACCTCAGATTCTTAAGCTTTGTCTTAATAAAGAATTATAAACATTTTTTTTTCTTAGATCTGTCCATCATGGTTCACTTGCAAGACAAACTGAGAACTCTGGGTTGTTCTCCACTATTCCAGGTCCATGAAGGTCTTGATGAGTGTGGAATAAAGAAATTAATTATGCAATAAATAGGAAATGTGATTCAGCAGTCTGCTTGACAGGCTGGAGAGAAGGGATCCACCCAGAGAGACTTGGGCAGGCTGCAGAGGTGGGCCCAAGCCATCCTCATGAAGTTCAACAAGGCCAAATGCACGGTCTTGCACCTGGGTTGGGGCAATTCCAAGCAAAAAATCAGGCTGGACAAGGAGTGGCTCAAGAGCAGTCTGGAGGAGAAGGACTTGTGGGTGTCAGTTGGTGACAAACTCCCCATGAGCCAGCAGTGGTTGCTGGCAGCCCAGAAGGCAGATGTGTGCTGAGCTGCAGACAAAGCAAGACAAGGAGGGGATTCTGTCCTTCTCCTCTGCTGATACCCCACCTGCAGCACTGCCTCCAGGTCTGGGTCCCCCAGCATAAGAGGGACATGGAGCTGCTGGAGTGGGTCCAGAGGAGGCCACAGAGATGATCAGATGGCTTCTGAACCTCCCCTATAGGGACAGGCTGCTCATCCTGGAGGAGAGAAGGCTCCAGGCAGACCTAAGAGCAGCCTTCCAGTACCTGTAGGGGGCTGCAAGAAGGCTGCAGAGGAACTGTTTGCAAAGGGCTGCAGTGTCAGGATGAGGGGCAATGGTTTGAAATGAAAGAAGAGCAGATTTAGATTGGATGTTAGGAACAAGTTCTTTAGCATGAGGGTGGTGGAACACTGCAACAGGTTGGCCAGGGAGGTAGTTGAGGCTCCATCCTTGGCGAGCTTCAAGGTGAGGCTGGACAAGGCCCTGAGCAACCTGCTTTAGTGGAGGATGTTCCTGCTGAGTGCAGGGGTGTTAGACTAGATGACCTTGGAAGTCCCTTCCAATCCAAACCATTGTATGATTCTCTGATTGGCAGTCAATCAGAAAGTAATTAATCATGCATGGTGGAGACCTCAGAGCTGTTTTGCTGCCATATCAGATCAGAAGGAAAATTTGGTGGTAATCTTGTTTAAAGGCCCCACAGAATAAAAGAGTCCTTTGGGTGTTCTGCTTTGTCCAAATGTGGGCAATACCAACCATTTCACTCCAGGTATCAATCATAATGTTAAAAATGAATATTCATATCAATGAATAGAGAGACCAGTGCCAGTTCAGGGCCAGTTCAGGTTTGGGATACGTTTACCTTCTGAACCCAAAACATGTCCATCCTGTCCTCACAGCTAATTTACAGCTTCCAAATGATGCCTCAACTGCATGGAAGCCTCATGAAAATCTAGGCTGCTTTCTCACCTTTTGGTAAATCAGTATTTTTTTTCCACCCCATGCACTCCTGAGTTTCCTTTTCTCCAAACAGTCACCATTGCTCCTATATAGAGCAGCTTGTGGCAGCAATGGAATCTGGGAATCATAGAATGGTTTGGGTCTGAGGGGACCTTCAAAGATCTAGGCCTGCCATGGGCAGGAGAGTCTTTCACCAGATCAGGTTGTTCAAAGCCCTCTTCCAACCTGACCTAGAACACTTAGAGTGATCCACAGCTTCTATGAGCAACCTGTTCAAGTGCTCACCACTCCCATGGTAAAAAAACCCTACTCCCACTCAGTTTAGAATAGAATAGAATAGAATAGAATAGAATAGAATAGAATAGAATAGAATAGAAATCAGCCAGGTTGGAAAAGACTTTTATGATCATCAAGTCCAACCTATCACCCAACACCATCTAATCAAATAAACCATGGCATCAAGTGCCCCTTCCAGTCTCTTCCTAAACACCTCCAGGGATGGTGACTCCACCACCTCCCTGGGCAGCACATTCCAATGGCCAATGACTCTTTCTATGAAGAACTTCTTCCTAACATCCAGCCTAAACCTCCCCTGGCACAGCTTGAGACTATGTCCTCTTGTTCTGGTGCTGGTTGTCTGGGAGAAGAGACCAACCCCCACCTGGCTACAACCTCCCTTCAGGGAGTTGTAGACAGCAAGAAGGTCTCCCCTGAGCCTCCTCTTCTCCAGGCTAAGCAACCCCAGCTCCCTCAGCCTCTCCTCACAGGGCTGTGCTCCAAACCCCTCCCCAGCTTTGTTGCCCTTCTCTGGACATGCCCCAGCAACTCAACATCTTTCCTAAACTGAGGGGCCCAGAACTGGACACAGGACTCAAGGTGTGGCCTAACAAGTGCTGAGTACGGGGGCACAATGACTTCCCTGCTCCTGATGGCCACACTGTTCCTGATGCAGGCCAGGATGCCATTGGCCTTCTTGGCCACCTGGGCACTCTGCAGGCTCATGTTCAGCCTACTATCAACCAGCACCCCCAGGTCCCTTTCTGCCTGGCTGCTCTCCAGCCACTCTGACCCCAGCCTGTAGCACTGCATGGGGCTGCTGTGGCCAATGTGTAGAACCTGGCACTTGGATGTGTTAAATGTCATGCCCTTGGACTCTGCCCATCTGTCCAGCCTGTCAAGGTCCCTCTGGAGAGCTCTCCCACCCTCTAACAGATCAACACCTGCCCCCAGCTTGGTGTCATCTGCAAATTTACTGATGATGGACTCAATGCCCTCATCCAGATCATCAATAAAGATATTGAACAGGATGGGGCACAGCACTGATCCCTGGGGCACACCACTAGTGACTGGCTGCCATTTTCCCTTGTCCTGTCACTGCAGATCTTTCCGAGAAGCTCCCTTGAAAGGCCACAGGGAAGTCTCCTCAGAGCCTTCCACTTTGCAGTTGGAATAAGGCAATGGGAGGGCGGTAGCAGAGGCAGTTGCCATACGAAGACGTGTCTGCGAGTGTGAAGAAATCAATTCGGGCAGCAGAATAACGTGTGAGGAAGCTTAGGACGGTTGCACAGCAGAGGCTGCAGGACAGAGCTGCAAGAACTGGAAGCTGGGGCAGGGCAGGCGAGCAGCCTGGAAAGCTGATGAAGCACACAAATCCTCGGTCGGTTTTGCTTCCTACTGCTCCATAGTCCCCGACTAAACACTGATGCTGATCTTCCAGCGAGCGGGGCTGCACCCCTCTGGTTAGATCCAGCCATGCCCAGTCCCTGCTATGTGACCCGTGGCATCCAGACAGAGCTCTGCTGCGGTATATTTATTTCTACGTCCCTGCACGGGGCAGGGCGCAGACAAGAGAGTAGGCAGTGCTCCGGGGATAGGCAGAGAGCAGCAGCAAGGAGACACCTCGGCAGGAGCGGTCTCGGCACGGCCGGCAGCACACACCGCGGCCGGGCGCAGCCTCCCGGGGCCTCCGGCAGCCCGGCGCCTGGACAGTATGGAACGTCGAGCCGCCGTCGCCGCCGTAGTACCGAGCGGAGAGCAGGGCGGGCCGGGGCTGAAGGGTTACAGCCACCAGCATCGGCCGCCCGCCGCCCGGCAGGCGCAGGAAGTGCCGGCGAGGCGGACCCGGCGTGGGGGAACCTCTCCTCCCCTCCCCGCGGCTGCTGGCTGTGCCCGGCTCTCCCTCCGCCCCGCCCGCGCTGGGGCCGTGCTGCCGGGCGGAGGTGAGGCGGGGGACGGCGGGTTGCCGGCCCCGAGAGGAGGCGGCTGAGGGAGCGGACCGAGGCGGCATTGGTGCGCCCGGGGCCGGGGGTTGATTTAGCCGCAGCGTCGCCGCCGGTGCTGCCCCCGGGGGAGGGCGGCGGGGCTAGGGAGGGTTAAGCCAGTGGCGCCGCCAGGCCTCGCCGCTGCCTGGTGCTCTGTCCCCGTCCCCGCCGCCAGCAGCTCCTTCTAGCCCAGCCCTTTAAGGCGGACAGCGAGCGGGGAAGCTACGGCCGCCGGCGGTAGGGGCGGGCGCGGGGTGCGGGCTCCTCCCCGGCGCCGGTGTCGCTCGGGGGTGACGAGTGGCCGCGCAGGCAGCTGACAGCTGTCAGGATGGAGCCGGTACCGATGCCTTCGCTTCTCCCCTGGAAGCGGCAGAGCTGGGACAGGATGGGCAGGAGGACCTAGCGGCTGGCCGGGTACCGTGTGGGCAGCTGCAGTGGCTGAGCTGGGTGAAGAAGAGGGGGTGCGGGCCGTGACCTAACGCCTTGGTTGTGTCTGGGCTTTCCTTCTGTCCCGGCAGATGATGGCAGCATGAGTGAAAATGAGGGGGACCTCCGTCCAGATGGCCCAGAAGCAGCCCAACCCTGTGGGGCCATTCCGGACTTTTTCACGAGGGAAGCTTCACCTCCAGGCTGCCACCACGAAGCGTCCCACCCGAGCCCAGACCTCAGCTCTCCAGAGACGGGGCTGGAGAAGAGCCCCGGCTGCGCCTTCCGGAAGCGCAAAGAGCCGGCGGTGCCCCAGCGAGCGCTGCTGGGGGAGAAGCCTCACATCTGCGTCGAGTGCGGGCAGAGCTTTAACCGCGGCTCCGACCTGAGCCGCCACCGGCGCACTCACAGTGGGGAGAAGCCGCACGCCTGCGCCGACTGTGGCAAAGGCTTCGGCCGCCGCTCCCATCTGCTCCAGCACCGTCGCCTGCACACGGGCGAGCGGCCCTACCGCTGCAAGGAGTGCGGGAAGGGCTTCAGCCAGAGCACGCACCTGCTGCAGCACCGGCGCAACCACACCGGCGAGAGGCCCTACGTCTGCGCCAAGTGCGGCAGGAACTTCTACCAGAACTCCGGGCTGCTGCGCCACGCCAGCTTCCACACGGGGGAAAAGCCCTACCGGTGCCCCCAGTGCGGGAAGCGCTTCGGCGACAGCTCCAACCTGGTGGCCCACCGGCGGCTCCACACCGGGGAGAAGCCCTATAAGTGCGCCGACTGCGGCAAGTGCTTCAGCGAGAGCTCCAAGCTGGTCATCCACCGGCGCGTCCACACGGGGGAGAAGCCGTACCTGTGCCCTGACTGTGGCAAGAGCTTCAGCCAGCGCTCTCACCTGGTCCAGCACGGTCGTATCCACAGCGGGGAGAAGCCCTACAAGTGTGCTGAGTGCGGCTCCTGCTTCGGTGACAACTCTACCCTCACCCGGCATCGTCGCACCCATACTGGGGAGAAGCCTTTCAAGTGCTCCCACTGTGGGAAGAGCTTCAGTCGCAACTCCTACTTGGTCTCACACCAGCGGGTGCACGGGTGGTAGGCAGCATCGAGGGCTGCTGGTGAGCTGGGATGTGACTTCTGATCCAGGCCTGTGCAAAAGGTGCCTAAGGGACAAGGAAGTGGATGAGAGTGAGGTGATTCTGCCATTTTTTACTCTGCTCAGCAGAGACCTCCCCTGGAGTACTGCATACAGCTCTGGAGCCCTCAGAACAAGAAGGACATGAACCTGATGGAGAGGGTCCAGAGGAGGGCCATGAAAATGATCAGGGGGCTGGAGCAGCTTGGCTACAAGCATAGACTGAGGGAGCTGGGGTTATTCAGCCTGGAGAAGAGAAGGCTCCAGACAGACCTAAGAGCAGCCTTCCAGTACCTGAAGTGGGCTACAAGAAGGATGGAGAGTGACTGTTTACAAAGGCATGCAGTAACAGGACAAGGGGCAATGGCTTCAAACTAGAGAAGAGCAGATTTAGACTGGATGTTAGGAACAAGTTCTTTACCATGAGGGTAGTGGAACATTGCAACAGGTTGCCCAGGGAGGCGGTTGGGGTGGTTGGAAGGAGCAAGACAGCTACAAGATAGGGCCATGGCCTCTTCTGGAATCTCAGAACAGGTGAGTCACTGGTGCAAGAAAACTGTCATACCTGGAGGCCTGAAACAAAAGGTAATCAGAATTACACCTGCTGCTGCTAAGGCTGTGGTGCACAACTCAAGAGGCTGCCTGTGAGCTTCTACTGGTATCTTCTTCTGCAGGATTTGGATTCACAGCCACGGTTCAAGGGGACTGGAGTAAGCTGTGTCGCAAACCAGGACAGAACAGCTGTGTGCTACAACTGAGCTGGTTCCATATCAGTATTTCTCAAGTCCCTTTTCAGTCTCTGTGTGTGTGTGTAAATAACCTCCTCTGTAAGTATTCACATGTGTGTGAGCTGACACTGCACCTAGTTGGTGCTTCTCCAAATGCTAAACCTTCTGTGTATACTTGGATTTTCTCAAGAATCAGGGAGAAACAGGTTTTGTACCAAAACATTTGAATTTTCACAGCAGGGCAATCCTCATTGTCAACACAGGGTGGGGGATGAGGTGATAGAAAGCAGCTCTGTGGAAAAAGGAATGGGGGTGCTGGTGGATGAGAAGCTGGACATGAGCCAGCAATGGGCACTTACAGGCCAGAAGGCCAATGGCAGCCTGGGCTGCATCAGAAGCAGCATGGCCAGAGATGGAGAGAGGGGATTCTGCCACTTTGCTCTATGAAACCTCACCTGCAGTGTTATATCTAGTTCTGGAGCCCTCAACACAGGAAGGACATGGACCTGATGGAGCAGGGCCAGAGCAAGGCCATGAAAATGATCAGGGGGCTGGAGCACCTCTCCTATTAGGACAGGCTGAGGGAGCTGGGGTTGTCCAGCCTGGAGAATAAAAGGCTCTGGGGAGACCTCAGAGCAGCCTTCCAGTAGCTGAAGGGGCCTCCAGGAAGGCAGCAGAGGGACTGTTTGCAAAGGCCTGCAGTGACAGGAGGAGGGGCAATGGTTTGAAGTGAGAGAAGAGCAGCTTTAGATTGGATGTTAGGAACAATTTCTTTAGCATGAGGGTGATGGAAGACTGCAACAGGTTGCCCAGGGAGGTAGTTGAGGCCCCATCCCTGGAGATCTTCAAGGCAAGGCTGACAAGGTTCTGAGCAACCTACTCTAGTGGAGGATGTCCCTGCTGGCTACAGGGGGGTTGGGCTGGAGGACCTTGGGAGGACCCTGCCAACCCAAACCATTCTCTGATTCTCTGACTTTCAGTTTTCCTCTGATGACTTGGTGTGTGTTTCAGATCTGCATTTGAAGTGTTTTATTAAGGTATCTGTAAAAAAAATGCATGGCTCCCATGGTTGTAAGGAATAACCTCTTACTGTCACTCTGTGTAGTGACATTGCTTTACACAGGTGGCACTTGTAGGATGTTGCCCCTCACAGCTTTAACTAGAGGCTGAGAGTCCTGGGGCTGTTTAGTGTGGAGAAGAGAAGACTGAGAGGGGATTTAATAAATGTCTATAAATATCTGAGGGCTGGGGGTCAAGAGGGAGGGAATAGGCTCTGCTCAGTTGCACCCTGTGATAGCACAAAGAGCAATGGATATAAACTACAGCACTGGAGGTTCCACCTCAACATGAGGAGGAACTTCTTCGCTGTGAGGGTCACAAAGCACTGGAACAGGCTCCCCAGAGAGGTTCTGGAGTCTCCTTCTCTGGGGACTTTCAAGACCCATCTGGATGTGTTCCTGTGTGACCTGTGCTCTGGCAGGGGGGTTGGACTTGATGATCTTTGGAGGTCCCTTCCAACCCCTAACATCCTGTGATCCTGTGATCTCATGAATTGCAGTGCAACACTTGCCACTTGTTTATATTTTTAACTGTTCTGCTGCTGCTCATTTTAGTGACAGCACAAACTGGTGTGCTCCTCCAGCACTGGCTTTGCAGTGCACCTTGCTCATTGTGCAGCTGGCTCCGTGGCTTTAGCAGGTCTCTGGATAAAGACTGAAGCCAGTGAAAGAACCAGAGCTGTGCTGGGGAAGAGAAACAAAGAATAGGAATAGAATAGAATAGAATAGAATAGAATAGAATAGAATAGAATAGAATAGAATAGAATAGAATAGACCAGGTTGGAAAAGACCTTAAAGGTCATCAAGTCCAACCTATCACCCAACACTATCTAATCAACTAAACCATGGCACCAAGCACCCCATGCAGTCTCTTCCTAAACACCTCCAGTGATGGTGACTCCACCACCTCCCTGGGCAGCCCGTTCCAATGGCTGAAGTAATTCACTTCCCCTGGCATGTCTGACCTCATCTAGTCGGAGAGGAGAATCTGGGCACCACCCTTCCTCTGCTGCTGCAGATTTTACCAGCTGTGTTCCTCCTCTTCTTGGTGGGCAGCACACTCATGAGCCAGATTCAGAAACCACATCTGTGGGCATGAGCAAAAAGTCAAGAACCAAGAGGTTTGCTTTCACACCAGGCAGCTCCTCAGCATCACAGTGGGAGACTGCTGGAAACCAGCAAAATAAAAAGCTGCTATCATTCCAGCAGACCAACTCCATCCCAGCCCTGTGGTCACCAGGCAGTGTCCACATCCTCCTGGAATGCTAAGAAGATCCATGGACCTCAGGAGCTGCTGGCCAAAGGTGCTTGGGAGTGGCTTGCTCTACTCTTCAAGGCACTGCACGCAGCCTCTCTGCAAGCCCCAAGCAACTTCCAGACACTTAACTGCTGCTAAAATGTTTATTTTCATATAGTTTAATAATAATTAACAAAAAAAGCTGTAGAGGGAGCATGATATTGTTTGCAGCTCCAAGAGGAACAAGGCACCTTTATGTGCAGCTGCTCAAGGGAAGCAGAAATGGGAGTGGGTTTTGTTTACACAGGAACCAAAGCCTTCACTTGGTTTTGTGGTTTGTTGGCTTGGAGGTTTTTGTTTGCTTGGTTTTCTTTCTTCTTTTCTTTTCCTGTGAACAACTTCAGTCTTCTGGATTTCTCTTCCACTTTAGGAAAGTGGTTTGAAAATGTGGCTAATGGGTCACCTAAGTTGGTTCCAGAAGCATCAAGTTTTTAATTGCACCAAGATTTTCATTTGCTGGCAGAGTTTCAGGAGGGATGCCACAGCTCTCAGCTGCTAGGCTCATTTTTAACTGGGTTTGAAGGCCCATGCTGTGGTCCAGCTGTAGAACCAGGTGTCGAGTTTGTGTGAGCCTGTCCACTTGAAGTTGCCCAAAAAGAAATCTCCAGCACTGAAGTGGCTGAGGAGCCCTGTTTGCATGGGAAAGGCAGCTTGGGAATGCAGCTTTGCTTTGTGCAGCCTGATGAGAGTCTCTGTAGCAGATCGATGAATTCAAAGCCAGGTCTGTAGGGAGCTGAGTTCGACTAGAAGGGAATCCTTCACTTTGAGATACTGCCTTGAGAAGCCAGCTGCCCCCGGGTATGCCTTTGCAGCAGTCCTCTGAGCATTCGTTTTGCTTTCACCATGCTGTGTGAAGTGCTGTTGTGTACTTAAACGATCCTCTGTCAATTAGAAGGCTTGATGTGCGTTTCTTTTTGTAAGGTCCTGATGACCTCCTTTTAAACTGAAAGCCAAATCAAAGCGGCCTCAGGGTTGATAGCACATTGCCAGGGCAGTAGTCATAGCAGCTAGGATTGGATTGCTCAGCAGTGTAAGCACATTGCTGGAGTTCCTTTCCACAGCCACTGTTAGTTTTCTCTGTTCAGTGCCATTTGGCTGAAGTAATTCACTTCCCCTGGCATGTCTGACCTCATCTAGTCGGAGAGGAGAATCTGGGCACCACCCTTCCTCTGCTGCTGTAGATTTTACCAGTTGTGTTCCTCCTCTTCTTTGTGGGCAGCACACTCATGAGCCAGATTCAGAAACCAGAGCTGTGGGCATGAGCAAAAAAGCCAAGAACCAAAGAGGTTTGCTTTCACACCAGGCAGCTCCTCAGCATCACAGTGGGAGACTACTGGAAACCAGCAAAATAAAATGCTGCTATCATCCCAGCAGACCAACTCCATCCCAGCCCTGTGGTCACCAGGCAGTGTCCACATCCTCCTGCCAGCTGAGTGAGCTCTGCAGAGGACTGTAAATTCCTGTTGTGCTCATAGTGCTTAGATACTACAGTGATAGTATGGCACTTTAGAAACACCTAAGATAGACAAATGGCTGAATGACTTCTCTAAAATAAAATGTTTCACCCTGGTGTTTGATGTTATTCCATCTTTTACTGTTCTTGCTTTCTCCTCAGAGTCACCAGAGCATCAGTTTCTTGGGCTGGGGCAGGACATATTTGGATGTAGATGTGGCATCCTTCACAGAGGGATGGCTGCCACTTAGCACAGCTGCTGTCTGATGCAAATAAGAATCCAGAGGTGAGGGGGATTCTTAGAAGTACTGAATAGCTTAGGTTGGAAGCGAACTCAGGGATCATCTCCAACCTCCCCACCATGGGCAGGGACACCTCTCAACTAGACTCTGCTGTTCAAGGCCTCATCCAGCCTGATCTTCAACACCCCCAGGGAGGAGGCATCCACAACCTACCAGGGCAGCCTATTCCAGAGTCTCACCACCCTCATACTCAAGAACTTCTTCCTAAGATCCAGTCTAACCCTGCTCTCCCTCAGCTTCAAGCCATTCCCCTTTGCCCTGTCTCTAGACACCCTGATGAAAAGTCCCTCTGCAGTCTTCCTGTCAGACCCCTTCAGGTACTGGAAGGCAGCTCTGGAGATATTGAAGGTGAGGCTTGACAAGGCTCTGAGCCACCTTCTCTAGTGGAGGATGTCCCCACTCAGTGCAGGGGGGTTGGACTGGATGACCATTGGAGGTCCCTTCCAACCCAAACCATTCTATGACTCTAAGGCATTTTGGCATCTCAGAGGTGAATGGTTGAACCAGGTCACCATGTAAGGGAAAGGGTAAGCAGGAGAGGATGAAATAGGATCAACAGCTAGGAAGAAAGAGAAGAGAACTGAATTTCCTGAGTGTGCTGGGAGGAAGAAGTGATTTGGAGATGGTATCACCATTCTCTAACCACCTCCCCAAGTAATTCCTCTTTCACATCTGGACTTTTGTTTCGCTTTTCAGAGCTCTTGGCAATTCTCCTGCTGCTGCTCATACACTGCTTGCTACCTCTCTACCTCAAGTTGACCTTCATCAAAACCCTGCTGAAGTCCACGTGGCTGTGGTTCAGGTTCAAGCCCAGAAGCCCAGGGGAGGCTTCTCTGCATCAGTTCCTATTCTGTCAATGTTTTCCCTCGCAGAAGGGCAGCCTCTCCTTGCTTAACCCAGATCCCTCCACAGCACATGTAAAATCCTCCTGGCTTCACAGAAAGCAGGCTTCTGGACACACCTGTGTTCTCTCCTCTGCCTTTTCCCAGCCTTAGCAGATCTTCTGTTCCAGAACAGGGACTCTGAAGCCTCTCTCCACAGCTCTGCACCTGGCTGTTGTGCCGAAGATGCCTCTTTGCCTGGGCAACTGTGTGCTTTTCTTGCCTGGTTTCTTTGAGGGCTGACCTTTGCATTCTCTCTGTGCCTTCAGGCAGGCAGAAGCACCAAGCAAAACAGGAAGAGCAGAGTTTACAGCTGGTATGCAGCAGAGAGATTGCACACATCTTCCCAATTCCTTGGACATAGGATCAAAACTTTCTTTTTTTGTGTGTGAAATTAGGCTCAAAGAGGAACCAGAAGCTGCTTTTTGTTTGGGTTGTTTTGTGTGTGTGTGTGTGTGTTTTATATTTGTTTTCTTGTTGATTTTGGTTCCCTCTCCCTCCCTTCCAAAAAAAAAAAAAAAGGAAAAAAAATACTTGAAGAGTGATTGATTGAAATCAGGGTCAAAGAGGAACCACAAGCTGCTTTTTTGTTTGGTTTTGCTGTTGTTTGGTTTGGTTTGTTAATAAAAGTAAAAGAAAACCAGATCTTTTAATAATTAGCACAAGAAGGGAAGCAGCAGTGGGAATGTGGGGGGCAGGGGAGTGGAACAAAACATTTTTGCCTTCTGCCTGCAAAGAGAGGATTCAAATCACCAACCTAAGTTCCTCACAGTCTTAGAAAGATGAAAGAAGCTGGCAAATCTGATGGTGCTTCTTCCAGAGCCTTGGAGGAATTTTCTGGCAGGGATGTTGTGTCTCAGGCTTATTCTGAGCACAGAGGTTGGTTTGAAAGCCTTCACAGTTTGCTTTAGGGCAGTCACGTCCTGCTCTGAGCCTCAGGCACTTGCTTTCATTTGCCTAATGCATGATGGAGCTGCTAAAGTAACTGTGGGATCCAGCTGCATCTTCCACCTCAGAGTGTAGGGAGCCACTAATGCATGTGAAGAAGGGTGAACTCCTTTCTCAAGAACCTGAGAAGATCCTGAAGCTCCTCAGGCTCTGAGGCTCTCAGTGTTCCACCTTCATTGCCATCAGTTCTCAAAGCAGCCAGCTCCCAGCGGGAGCATTCCTGGGGAGGGAAGCAGCCAAGTGGCCAAGTCACAAGCAGGAGGGGGAGAAAAAGGAAATGACTCAAAATACTCATCCCAGGAGCATGAGGCATGAACTGAAGGGAGAAGTCAGAGGAAATCCAGATATAGCTTGGAATATAAGAGGGAATGAATAATTACAGATGCTTCCTACCAAGCCTATGAGTAGGCAAAGCTCCTGCCACTGCTGGCTAGTGCTGGTGCAACACAGTGGTGACACTGGTTTTCTAGACCTGAGATGAAGAGGAATGCTTCTGGAGTACCTTCACAGGCTGGGGGATGATGAGATTGTGAGCAGCCCTGCAGAAAAGGACTTGGGAGTCCTGGTGGAGTCACTGCAGGCCTTTGCAAACAGTCCCTCTGCAGCCTTCTTGCAGGCCCCTTCAGCTACTGGAAGGCTGCTCTTAGGTCTGCCTGGAGCCTTCTCTTCTCCAGGATGAACACCCCAGCTCCCTCAGCCTGTCCTCACAGCAGAGGTGTTCCAGCCCCCTGATCATTTTTGTGGCCCTCCCCTGGTCCTGCTCCATCAGCTCCATGTCCTTCCTGGGTTGAGGGCTCCAGAGCTGGACACAGCACTGCAGGTGAGGTCTCAGCAGAGCAAAGTGGCAGAATCCCCTCTCTTCATCTCTGGCCATGCTGCTTTTGGTGCAGCCCAGGCTGCCATTGGCCTTCTGGGCTCCAAGTGCCCATTGCTAGCTCCTGTCCAGCTTCTCCTCCACCAGCACTCCCAAGTCCTTTTCTGCAGGGCTGCTCTCAATCTCCTCATCCCCCAGCCTGTGTTGATATCTAGGATTGCCCTGACCTAGGTGCAGGACCTTGCACTTCACCTTTCTGAACCTCATGAGGATTTCTTGAGCCCACTTCTCTAGCCATAAGGGAAGCTGTTTAGAAATCAATTGCAGATGAAGAGATTCCCCTTCCTTGGGGACAGTTTTTTGACTCACAGGTATTTTGTGCCTTCTAAGGACTACAAGGGGTCATTCTTTAGCTGTAGATGAGTGTCCTGGAATTATTACAGGGGCCTAATTAAGCTTGATGGCTTCTCCAGAATTGCATATGGACTTTTGCCTAGAGTCTTCCAAACCCATCTGTATCCCTCAGCATTCTGATGGAGTCCCCACGACCTTGCTGGCATATCCCTCCTGTGGCCTCCTCCAGTATTGCAGAGGGCAATACTGGGAACATCAACTGGTGCCAGGCTGAGGAAATAAAACCTTCTTTAACATTCTGCTCTGCCCTAGTGAGGCCACACCTGGAATGTTGTGTCCAGTTCTGGGCCTCTCAGTTCAAGAAGGACCTCAGGGAACTGCTTAAAAGAGTCCAGTGCAGAGCCACAAAGATGCTGAAGGTAGTGGAACATCTCCCTGGTTATCAGAGGGCTGGAGCACCTCCTCTATGGGAACAGGTTGAGAGAGTTGGGGCTGCTCAGCCTGGAGAGGAGAAGGCTCTGGGGAGACCTCAGAGCAGCCTTACAGTACCTGAAGGGGGGCTACAGGACAGTCAGGAAGGGGACTTTTTACAAGGCCTTGTAGTGATAGGATGAGAGGGAACGGATTGAAGCTTGAGGAGGGCAGATTGAGACGGGAGGGTAGGAAGAAATTCTTTCTAGTGAGGGTGGTGAGACACTGGAACAGGTTGCCCAGGGAGGTTGTGGATGCCCTCTCCCTGGGGGTGTTCAAGGCCAGGTTGGATGAGGCTTTGAGCAGCCTGGGCTAGTGGGAGGTGTTCCTGCCCATGGCAGGGGGTTGGAACTGGATGATCTTGAAGGTCCCTTCCAACCTAAACCATTCTATGAATCTATGACTCTATACCACACAGATGTCATGACTGCATTAGGTACAGTCAGCTGAGAAAAAATACAAGAGACACCACTGTGAATCACCCATCCCTCTGGCACATAATTCAAGAGAGGAAAAATGTTCTCACCCCTACCCTGCAGTACAAACCAAAAACGTTGCACAGAATACTACTGCTAGATGAGGACCCATCCCTGGAGATACTCAAGGGCAGGCTGGACAAGGCTCTGAGCAACCTGATCTAGTGGAGGATGCCCCTGCATTCAACCATTAATCTTTGGGAACAGATTTGAACTGGTTTGAAAAGGTTTGAACTGGTTGAAGGGGGAAAAGTCAGAGTGACCTACTCTAACTGATCCTGCTCAGTGCAGGGGGGCTGGACTGGATGACCTTTGGAAGTCCCTTTCCCTTCCAACCCAACCCATTATTTGATTGTATGACTCTGTTCAATTTGTAAAGGCTTTGCAGTTTCCCAATTGTTACCCTGAGACATTTTCTACACAGGCAAGAAGAAACACAAGAAAAGCTGTAAGTAGCCACAAGGACATCACCCTGGATGACACACAGGTCCCCACAGCAACCCATCTCCTGCACACTCACTTCAAGTTTCACAACTCCAGTTGAGATTAAATACCAGGGACCTGATTCATTCTTACAATGAATTTAACTGTAAATAATTCCCCCCCCCCAAAAAAAAAAGAGGACATTTAATAACATGACTCAGTATGCAAAATACCTTCTGCTGCCCCTGGCATTGCTTGCTGTGCCCCACACCTACCTCCAGCAAAGGCTGTGCGTCAGCACAGATGATAAATGGCCCCATGGCTTCAGAGGAAGGCTTTGAAACCTCACAGAATCAAAGAATGTTAGGGGTTGGAAGGGACCATGAATGATCATCCAGACCAACCCCCCCTGCCAGAGCAGGATCACCTAGAGCAGATTTTTTTCCCATCATAGAATCATAGAATTGTCAGGACTGGGAGGCACCTCAAGAATCATCCAGTTCTAAGCCCCCTGCCATGGGCAGGGACACCTCACACTAGAGCAGGTTGCTCACAGCCACATCCAGCCTGGCCTTAAAAACCTCCAGGGATGAGGCTTCCACCACCTCCCTGGGCAACCTGTGCCAGTGTCTTACCACCCTCATGGGGAACAACTTCTTTCTAACATCCAATCTGAATCTACTCTCCTCTAGTTTGGACCCAATCCCCTTAATCCTATCACTACCTGATACCCTAAAAAGTCCCTCCCCAGCTTTCTTGTAGGCAGCTTGCTTTCTTGTAGAGCAGGATGACTTAGAGTGGGTCACTGTGACTTTTTTTTCCCTTCAACCAGTGGAAACCTTTTTAAACCAGTTCAAATATTTTCAAACCAGTTCAAGATTAATGTTTCAACTACTGGATGGACCAGGATGATATGCCTGGCAGCACCTCCTACCCTCCAAAACCAGAAATCATCACAAAGAAATGGCAAATATTTAATTTATGAGCCTTGGACTTTTTGGGGGTGCTGTGTTCAAACAAGTGCTGAGGAATCCAGGGAAGGTCACAAAGAAAAGCAAAGATCTATTGATTGGCTTGCTTGTGGTGAACAGCAGTGACTGGCTGGGGAGCAGCCCAGAGGAGAGAGACTTGGGGGTGCTGGTGGACGAGAAGCTCAACATGAGCTCTCAGTGTGCACTTGCAGCCCGGAAAGCCAATCAGATCCTGGGCTGCATCAGGAGAAGTGTGGCCAGCAGGGCAAGGGAGGTGATTCTCCCCCTCTACTCAGCTCTGGTGAGACCCCACCTGCAGTACTGCCTCCAGTTCTGGAGCCCCTATTCCAAGAGGGATCTGGAGGTGCTGGAAGGTGTCCAGAGAAGGGCCACCAGGATGATCAGAGGGCTGGAGCACCTCTCCTGTGAGGACAGACTGAAGGAGTTGGGGCTGTTCAGTTTGGAGAAGAGAAGGCTCCGAGGTGACCTCATTGTGGCCTTCCAGTATCTGAAGGGGGCTACAAGAAGGCTGGGGAGGGACTTCTCAGGATCTCAGGGAGTGATAGGACTAGGGGGAATGGAATGAAGCTGGAGGTGGGGAGATTCAGGCTGGATGTGAGGAGGAAGTTCTTCACTGTGAGAGTGGTGAAGCCCTGGAATGGGTTGTCCAGGGAGGTGGTTGAGGCCCGTCCCTGGAGGTGTTTAAGCCCAGGTTGGATGAGCTCTGGCCAGCCTGATCTAGTGTAGAGTGTCCCTGCCATGGCAGGGGGGTGGAACTAGATGATCCTTGTGGTCCCTTCCAACCCTAACTGAAACTATGAAACTATGAAACTAATACACTGGGCATGTTTGGCAGGTCTGGAACTGGAGAAACAAAAGCCCACTGCAACCACTTTTAGTGCACTGAGATCAAAATCATAAAGTCATAGAATGGTTTAGGTTGGAAGGGACCTCCAAAGGTCATCCAGTTCAACCCCCCTGCAGCCACCAGGGACATCCTCTACTACAGCCCTGTTGAGCATCACCTTGAATATCTCCAGGGATGGGGTCTCACCACCTCCCTGGACAACCTGTTGCAGTGTTCCACCACCCTCATGCTAAACGTCTTGTTCTTAACATGCAATCTAAATCTGCTCTTCTCTCATTATAAACCATTATCCCTTGTAATGTCACTGCAGGCCTTTGCAGACAGTCCCTCTATAACTTCCTTGGAGCCTGGAAGGCTGCTGTTAGGTGTCCCCAGAGTCTTCTCTTCTCTAGGCTGAACAACCCCAGCTCCCTCAGTCTGTCATTGTAGCTGAGGTGCTCCAGCCCCATGACACTTGAACATGTTCAGAGAAGGGCAGCAAGGCTGGTGAGAGGCCTCGAGCACAAGCCCTATGAGGAGAGACTGAGGGAGCTGGGGTTGTTTAGCCTGGAGAAGAGGAGGCTCAGGGGAGACCCCATTGCTCTCTACAAGTACCTGAAAGGTGGTTGTAGCCAGGAAGGGGTTGGTCTCCTCTCTAGCAACCAACACATAACAAGAGGACAGTCTCAAGCTGTGCCAGGGGAAGTTTAGGCTGGAGGTGGGGAGAAAGTTCTTCACTGAGAGAGTCACTCGCCATTGGAATGTGCTGCCCAGGGAGGTGGTGGAGTCACCGTCCCTGGAGGTGTTCAGGAGGGGATTGGATGTGGCACTTGGTGCCATGGTCTAGTCATGAGCTCTGTGGTGACAGGTTGGACTCCATGATCTTTGAGGTCTCTTCCAACCTCGGTGATGCTGTGATACCGTGATCATTTTCATGGCCCTCCTCTGGCCCTGCTCCATCAGGTCTATGTCCTTTCTGTGTTGAGGGTTCCAGAGCTGGACACAGCACTGCAGGTGAGGTCTCAGCAGAGCAGAGTGGCAGAATCCCCTCTCTCCATCTGCTGGCCCACGCTGCTCTAAAATGTGTAATTCCTGGGAGTCCCAAGTGGTCAGCATTACACAAAGCAGTTATTAAAGATGAATGCCATTCCATCAAGAACTTGCATGGGTTATGTAAAGTCTTTATTAAAGATGAATGCCATTCCAGGAATAGTTTGTGTGCTGCTTCCTTGGAGCAGCAACAATGCATTTATCCACTCAAAAATGAAGTTCTGTCTTCTGCCCAGCTGAAATGTCTTTTATACCACAGCCTGTAACCCTTGTCAGAAGAAGAGTTTATAAACACATGTTTTTGCAACCACATTTTCAGGGCCTGGAGCATGTGCCCTATGAGGGGAGGCTGAGAGACTTGGGGCTGTTTAGGCTGGAGAGCCCCTGTACTCAGCACTGGTTAGGCCACACCTGAGTCTCCTGTGTCCATTCTGGGCCCCTCAGTTTAGGAAGGATGTTGAGTTGCTGGAATGTGTCCAGAGAAGGGCAACGAGGCTGGGGAGAGGCCTGGAGCACAGCCCTGTGAGGAGAGGCTGAGGGAGCTGGGGTTGCTTAGCCTGGAGAAGAGGAGGCTCAGGGGAGACCTCATTGCTCTCTACAACTCCCTGAAGGGAGGTTGCAGCCAGGTGGGGGTTGGTCTCTTCTCCCAGGCAACCAGCACCAGAACAAGAGGACATAGTCTCAAGCTGTGCCAGGGGAGGTTTAGGCTGGATGTTAGGAAGAAGTTCTTCACAGAGAGAGTTGTTGGCCATTGGAATGTGCTGCCCAGGGAGGTGGTGGAGTCACCATCCCTGGAGGTGTTCAAGAGGGGATTGGACGTGGCACTTGGTGCCATGGTCTAGTCATGAGGTCTGTGGTGACAGGTTGGACTCGATGATCTTTTAGGTCTCTTCCAACCTTGGTGATTCTGTGAGAAGATTGAGAGGGGATTTAATAAATGTTTGTAAATATCGAGGGGTGGGGGTCAGGAAGGAAGGGACAGGCTCTGCTCAGTTGCACCCTGTGATAGGACAAGGGCAAAGGATATAAACTATTGTATTGTATTGTATTGTATTGTACAGCACAGGAGGTTCCACCTCAACATGAGGAGAAACTTCTTCACTGTGAGAGTCACAGAGCACAGGAACAGGCTGCCCAGAGAGGCTGTGGAGTCTCCTTCTCTGGAGACTTTCAAGACCCATCTGGATGTGTTCCTGTGCAACCTGCTATAGATTCTATGGTCCTGCTCTGGCAGGGGGGTTGGCCTTGATGATCTTCAGAGGTCCCTTCCAACCCCTAACATCCTGTGAGCCTGTGATTGTATCACCAAACCAGAGCAGAATGGAAATGGAATAAAACAGTAAATGCATTCCATCATACACAGGCTCTTCTCTGCCAGGATCCTGTGCCACCTAGGTTTGGATGAGGGTCCAGGCTGGATGAGGCCTTGAGCAGCTGAGTCTGAGAGGTGTCCCTGTCCATGGTGGAGAGGTTGGAGTAGCTGATCTCTGAGGTCCCTTCCAATTTAAGCTATTCTAGGATTCTATGATTCTTATGCACACAGATTTGGAGTCTACACCAGCATGCACACACATACTTGGGTCTATAAACTGGAATGCTATATCCCTGCACCTGGATTGGAACAACCCTCATTACCAACACAGGCTGGGGGGTGAGGTGGCAGAAAACAGCCCTGAGCTAAAGGACTTGGGGGTTCTGGTGGAGGAGAAGCTGGACATGAGCCAGCACTGTGCACTTGCAGCCCAGGAGGTAATTGCAGCCTGGGCTGCATCAAAAGCAGCATGGCCAGGGATGGAGGGAGAGGATTCTGCCACTTTGCTCTGCCGAGACCTCACCTGCAGTGCTGTGCCCAGCCCTGGAGCCCTCAACACAGGAAGGACAGGGACCTGACAGAGTAGGGCCAGAGGAGGACCATGAAAATGATCAGGGGGGCTGGAACAGCTCTGCTGTGAGGACAGGCTGAGGGAGCTGGGGTTGTTCAGCCTGGAGAAGAGAAGGCTCTGGGGAGAACTCAAAGCAGCCTTCCAGTAGCTGAAGGGGGCTACAAGAAGTCTGCAGAGGGACTGTTTGCAAAGGCCTGCAGTGATAGGACAAGGGACAATGGTTTGAAATGAGGGAAGAGCAGATTTAGATTGGGTTTGAGGACCAAGTTCTTCAGCATGAGGGTGGTAGAACACTGCAATAGGTTGGCCAGGGAGGTAGTTGAGGCTCCATCCCTCGAGATATTCAAGATGAGGCTGGACAAGGCTCTGAGCAACCTGATCTGGTGGAGGATGTCCCTGCTGACTGCAGGGGGGTTGGACTGGATGACCTTTGGAACTCCCTTCCAACCCAAACTATTCAGTCTCAGAAGAGACTCTCATTGTGCCAAGTGCACTACAAGCACAGGATGAGGATGTGTTCCCTCCCTCAGGCACTTTACAATCTAAGCCTCCAATGTAACACAGCAACATTTTCCTGAAGTAAAAAGCCTACTTTTTTAATAGAGTTCCTCTCCTTTTAGGTTTTACTTGCAATATTATGCTTGTGCCATTCTTAATTCAATGCAAAGAAAATTAAATATATCACAGTGTGAATTACATACAAGATCCTTTTTGTGACTCAGGGACAAAAGCTCACTTCATGAATCCTCTGCCTGTGCTCAGAGGAAACAATTCTGCTTCAGTCAGCCTCTTCCAACAATAGCACCATAGCTCCAGACAAACAATACCTCCTCACCACTCTGTGCAAGCTCAGATTTCTCTGCAGGCTCACATCCCTCTTTACAAGCCATCATGGAATGGTCCAGGTTAGAAGGGACATCCAAATGTAGGATAGGATAGGATAGGATAGGATAGGATAGGATAGGATAGGATAGGATAGAACAGACCAGACCAGGTTGGAAGAGACCTTCAAGATCATCAAGTCCAACCTATCACCCAACACCATCTATTCAACTAAACCATGGCACCAAGTGCCTCATCCAGGCTCTTAAACACCTCCAGTGATGGTGACTCCACCACCTCCCTGGGCAGCACATCCCAATGGCCAATCTCTCTTTCTGGGAAGAACTTCTTCCTAACATCCAGCCTAAACCTCCCCTGGTGCAGCTTGAGACTGTGTCCTCTTGTTCTGGTGCTGGTTGCATGAGAGAAGAGACCAACCCCCACCTGGCTACAACCTCCCTTGCTGATGGGGCCCAATCATCTGGTTGATATAATGGCACTTCAGATAGTCTGCTTCAGAACCTTCTCTGGCACCAAGGTCTGCAGTTCCCAGGATCCTCCTTCTAGCCCTTTCTGTAGATGGGCATCCCATTTGCCAAGCTCCAGGCAGCTGGGACTGCTCCAGTTAGCCAGGAAGGATGGCAGATGATGGAAAGTGGCTTGGTGAGCACCTCCACCAGCTCCCTCAGAACCCCTGAGTCAACCCCACTTCTGTTGGTCCAGCTGGTGTAGCAGGTCACTAACCATTTCCTCTTAGATTATGGAGGTTTCATTGTGTTCCCTGGCCCTGTGTTCCAGCTCAGAAGACAAGTAGTTCTACTGCTAAAGCCTGAGGCAAAGAAGGCATTTAGCTCATCAGCTCATCCTTGGTCACTGTGTTTCCCCTAATAAAGGATGGAGATTCTCCTTAATTCCCCTTTGGGGGAATGTGAAGCTCATGGGCATCCTTGGCTGCAGTGACCATGGGAGGGTGGAGTTTCAGATCCTCAGGGCAGTGAAGAAGGGGGTGCTCAGCAAGCCTGAAACTCTTGGCTTCAGAAGAGCTGACTTTGGCCTCTTCAGGAACCTCCTTGCTAGAGCTCTATGGAACAAAGCCCTGGGGGGATTTGGAGCCCAGGAAAGTTGGTTGACTTTCAAAGATCATCTCCTCCAAGCTCAAATCCAATGCATCCCTAAAAAGAAGAAATCAGGCAAAAATGCCAGGAGGCCTGTATGGATGAAGAGGGAACTCCTGGACAAAAATCAAACAGAAGAGGGGAACCCACAAAGGGTGGAAGCAATGACAGGTAGCCTGGGATGAATATAAGGAAATTGTTTGTGCAGCCAGAAACCAGTTGGGGAAAGCTAAAGCCTTGACAGAATTCAATCTGGCCAGGGACACTAAAGAGAACAGAAAAGGATTTTACAGGTGTGTCAGAGAGAAAGGAAAACGAGATTCAGAGATTCATAGAATGGTTTAGGAGGTTGGAAGAGACCTCCAAGATCACCCTCACACTAGCCCAGGCTGCTCAAGGCCTCATCCAGCCTGGCCTTAATCACCTCCAGGGAGGAGGCATCCACAACCTCCTTGGACAACCTGTTCCAGTGTCTCACCACCCTCACTGGAAAGAATTTCTTCCTAATCTCCAGTCTCAATCTGCCCTCCTCAAGCTTCAATCCATTCTCCCTCATCCTAACACTATAAGCCCTTGCAGAAAGTCCTCTTCTCTTTCCAGGTACTGGAAGGCTGCTCTAAGGTCTCCATGGAGCCTTCTTTTCTCCAGACTGAACAGCCCAACTCTCTCAGCCTGTCCCCACGAAGAGGTTCTGCAGCCCTCCGACCATCTTTGTGACCTCCCCCGACCCTCTTTCAGCAGCCCCACACCTCTTTTACGTTGGGGCATCAGAACTGGACACAGTGCTCCAGATGGGGTCTCATGAGAGCAGAGGAGCAGAATCATCTCTCTCATCCTGCTGGCCACACTTCTTTTGATGCAGCCCAGAGAAGATGTGAGAACCACTCCAGAGGGAATCAGGTGCCTTGCTTACCAAAGATGGAAAAGGCTGAAGTAACCAATGACTTGCTTGCTTTACCAAGCTGTGTGGTGTGCTGGACCCACTTGAGGGCAGGATTCATCCAGAAGGATCTTGACAGGCTTGAGAAGTGGGCCAGTGCCAACTGCATGAGGTTCAAGCCAAAGTGCAAGGTCCCACAGGTGGGACAGGCCAATCCCTGGCACAAACCCAGGCTGGGTGCACAGTGGGTTGAGAGAGCTCTGAAGAAAGAGACTTGGGGAGCTGGTTGATGAGAAGCTCCCCAGGAGCCAGCATGCCCTCATGCAGCCCAGCAGGCAGCTGTGTGCTGGGCTCAGCCAGAGGAGTGTGGCCAGCAGGGCAAGAGAGGGCATTCTGCCCCTCGACTCTGCTCTGCTGAGACCACACCTCCAATCCTGCCTCCAGTTCTGGTGTCCCCAGCATGAGAAGGACACAGAGCTGTGGGAGTGAGTCCAGAGGAGGCCACAAACATGTTCCAAGGGCTGGACACCTCTGCTATGAGGATAGGCTGAGGGAGCTGGGGTTGTTCAGCCTGGAGAAGACTCCTGGGGCATCTTAGAGCTGCCTTCCAGTAGCTGAAAGGATCCTCCAGGAAGGCTGCAGAGGGACTTTTCATCAGGGTGTCTAGAGACAGGACAAGGGGGAATGGTTTGAAGCCACGGGAGAGCAGGGTTAGACTGGAGCTTAGGAAGAATTCTCAGTGCAAGGGTGGTGAGACTTGGGATAGGCTGTCCCAGGTAGGTTGTGGATGCCCCCCCTGGGGGTGTTTGAAGGTCAGGCTGGATGGGCCTTGAGCAGCTGAGTCTATCTGAGAGTTGTCCCTGTCCCATGGTTGGAGGAGATGATCCCTGAGGTCCTTTTCAATCTGAGCCTTCTACAATTTTTGAAGCTGCTGGTGTGACACTACAGAGGCTTCACAGAGGTACAGAGAACTGTATGACACCATGGTATTGTGTTAATGTCACCACACCTGACCACAGATGTGAGACAGCATCAGGAAAA
>CM037632.1:6401920-6480096 GCA_015227895.2 Colaptes auratus | reverse complement strand
TCAAGCCTCACCTTGAATATCTCCAGGGGTGGGGCCTCAACCACCTCCCTGGGAAACCCATTCCAGTGCTCCACCAACCTCGTGGTAAAGAACACTCACCAGTATGCAAACAGTAAATACAGCTTCCAACTTCTAGAGGGACAACATGAAAGAGGCTTTAGAAATCCTTAGTGCCTAGGAAGTCATGGAGAAGCCTTTCTAGAGTTCCTAGGGAAATATCTCAGCAGCAAAAGAGTCTTCACAACGATTTTCCCTGACAGTTAGAGCTAAGGAGTTGTGCCATAGTTCACATAAACAGACTCCATACTTACTGTTCCATAGCCAACAATGTTGGGGAGAAATACTAAATTGGGGTAAATGTTTTTTATGTACCAGTCAAAGCCTTTGCAGTTCAGTTTTTTCCTTAGCTCTTTTCTGGAGGAAACATCTCCAAAGTCTATCCCATGGTTCTGGAAGAAGACCATATTGCATTTCAGAACATTTAAGGTGGCCTGAGGGAAAATGCAGACACAAGTCTTCATACTGTTTATTCATAGAATCATTCAGGCTGGAAAAGACCCTTGGGATCATCAAGTCATAGCATCATTAGAATAGAATAGAATAGAATAGAATAGAATAGAATAGATAGAATAGAATAGAATAGAACAGAAATAGAAGAGAAACAAGGATAGGATAGGATAGGATAGGATAGGATAGGATAGGATAGGATAGGATAGGATAGGATAGGATAGGATAGGATAGGATTAACCAGGTGGGAAAAGACCTCAGAGATCATCAAGTCCAACCTATCAGCCAACACCACCGAATCAACTCAACCATGGCACCAAGCACCTCATCCAGTCTCTTCCTAAGCACCTCCAGTGATGGTGACTCCACCATCTCCCTGGGCAGCACATTCCAAAGGCAAATCTCTCTATGAAGAATTTCTTCCTAACATCCAGGCTAAACCTCCCCTGGCACAGCTTGAGACTGTGTCCTCTTGTTCTGGTGATGGTTGCCTGAGAGAAGAGACCAAACCACTCCTGTCTACAAACTCCCTTCAGGTAGTTGCAGACAGCAAGAAGGTCTCTCCTGAGCCTCCTCTTCTCCAGGCTAAGCAACCCCAGCTCCTTCAGCCTCTCCCACAGGGCTGTGCTCCAGACCCTCCCCAGCTTTGTTGCCCTTCCTGGACACCTTCCAGCAACTCAACATCTTTCCTAACTGAGGGGCCCCAGAACTGGACACAGGACTCAAGCTGTGGCCTAACCAGGGCTGAGTACAGGGGCAGAATGACTTCCCTGGTCCTGCTGGCCACACTGTTCCTGATGCAGGCCAGGATGCCATTGGCCTTCTTGGCCCCCTGGGCACACTGCAGGCTCATGTTCAGCCTACTATCAACCAGTCCCCCCAGGTCCCTCTCTGCCTGGCTGCTCTCCAGCCACTCTGACCCCAGCCTGTAGCACTGCATGGGGTTGCTGTGGCCAATGTGCAGGACCTGGCACTTGTGTTATGACTTCAGAAATACAGAAAACCCCAATATTAAATCTGGCTATAAGAAAAGGTACATATGCCAAAAACAAACCACCTCCAAAAATACTCAACAACCAAAACAAACTCCAAAAATACCCCAAAACACAAAACAAACTCAAAAATGACCCCCAAAACACCAAAACAAAACCAATAAAACACAAGCAAACAAACCAAACCCGCAAACAAACAAAACAAACCAAAACAAGCCCCACACCTAGCTCAAAGTGAAAACTATAGCTGGTTAACAGCCCTGGTTTGATCTTTTGACTGTGCTGCTCATTGCACATTGGAAAAAAATCAGGGTTCACAGAATTGTTAGGGCTGGAAGAGACCTCAAGGGTCATCTAGTTCCAACCCCCCTGACATGGGCAGGGACACCTCACACTACAGCAGGTTGCTCACAGCCACATCCAGCCTGGCCTTCAAAACCTCCAGGGATGAGGCTGCCACCACCTCCCTGGGCAACCTGTGCCAGTGTCTCACCACCCTCATGAGGAAGATCTTCTGCCTAGCATCTAATCTAAATCTCCCCTCTTCTAGTTTGGATCCATTCCCCCTCATCCTATCACTACCTGACACCCTGAAAAGTCCCTCCCTTTCTTGCAGCCCTCTTCAGATACTGGAAAGCCACAATTAGGTCTCCTCAGAGCCATCTCTTCTCCAGCACCACGTTTTGTCTCTTTTTGTGTGCCTACATGCTCATATTTGAACCACTTTTTGGCTTTGGATTGCAATCTAAACCCAGAGAAAGAATGCTACCTCCACTGGAAGATTCCATGCCATGTAGACCATGTCCTTGTATTCATCCATCCACACTTCGGCCACACGCAAGGCGTTGCGCTTCATCGCTATGGTCAAGTCCAACAAGTAAGGCTTGTGAGCTCTTTCCACATGAGCAATTTTAGAACAGGGCAGCACTTCTATTTTCCCTCCACACTGCCAGGTCTAGGTGAAGAAGAGAGAATTTGAGGCAAAGTTACCTGTTTATTAAACTCTCTGCTCTTTTAGCTAGAGTGCTTCTGTTTCCACTCCCCCTATTCCTTCACAGCTTCACAGGGGTTGGAAGGGACCTCTGGAGATCTTCCAGCCCAAACCCCCCTGCCAGAGCAGGGCCATAGCATCTAGCACAGGTCACACAGGAACACATCCAGATGGGTCTGGAAAGTCGCCAGAGAAGAAGATTCCACAATGTCTCTGTGCAGCCTGTTCCAGTGCTCTGTGACCCTCACAGTGAAGTTCCTCCTCATGTTGAGGTAGAATTTCCTGTGCTGTAGTTTCCAGCCATTGCCCCTTGTCCTATCCCAGGGCAAATGTATCATAGTATCAGTCAGGGTTGGAAGGGACCACAAGGATCATCCAGTTCCAACACCCCTGCCATGGGCAGGGACACCCCACACCAGATCAGGCTGGCCAGAGCCTCATCCAGCCTGGGCTTAAACACCTCCAGGGACGGGGCCTCAGGGATGGAGTTGTAGAGAGCAAGAAGGTCTCCCCTGAGCCTCCTCTTCTCCAGGCTAAGCAGCCCCAGCTCCCTCAGCCTCTCCTCACAGGGCTGTGCTCCAAACCCCTCCCCAGCTTTGTTGCCCTTCTCTGGACACCTTCCAACATCTCAACATCTCTCTTAAACTGAGTGGCCCAGAACTGGAACTAGAAGCACTAATGGAAAATTTCACAACCTTCAGTTGATCCTTACTAGAGCCTAGATTGCTAAATATTGTGGTGGTTATGGACCTGAATCCTTCAGAAGCAATGATGTTGTCCAGGACATTGTTGAGTACCTGAAGGGGGCCTCTAAGAAGGCTGCAGAGGGACTGTTTGCAAAGGCCTGCAATGACAGGATGAGAGGCAATGGTTGAAATAAGAGAAGGGCAGATTCAGATAGCATGGTGGGAAATAGTTCTTTAGCATGAGGGTGGTGGAACACTGCAACAGGTTGCCCAGGGAGGTACCTGAGGCCTCAGCCCAAGAGATCTATGAGGGCAGGATCGACAGGGCTCTAAGCACCCAGATCTAGTGGAGGATGTCCCTGCTGACTGCAGAGGCCTTGGACTAGACAACCTTTGAAGGTCTCTTCCAACCCAAACCATTTTATGACATTGTATCATAGTATCATAGAATCAGTCAGGGTTGGATCATCTAGTTCCAACCCCCCTGCCATGGGCAGAGACACCCCACACTACATCAGGCTGGCCAGAGCCTCATCCAGCCTGGGCTTAAACACCTCCAGGGATGGGGCCTCAACCACCTCCCTGGACAATCCATTCCAGGCCTTCACCACTCTCATGGTGAAGAACTTCTTCCTCACATCTAGCCTGAATCTCCCCACCTCCAGCTTCATTCCATTCCCCCTAGTCCTATCACTCCCTGATAGCCTGAAAAGTACCTCCCCAGCCTTCCTGTAGGCCATGCCAAGAGCAAAGCTTGTCCTGCAAAATCTTACAGCACTTTCCTTTCTTCCCCTATCAGCTTTATAATTCTGACAGCCTGCCACCTTTCCTTGCCTCTTTATAGAGTTAATTTTCACTCTTTCTCAGAGCAAGGTGAAAGAAAGCAAAAAAATAGGCTCACCCTCAGTGCAAGCTCCACATTTTCTCCCCCATATATGTGCATCCCACTGTCCAGCACACCAATCTCTCCCAGGAATTTCCTATCTGCAGCAAGTATCCCCATTATGGATGGGCTTCTGTGGAACCAAACAATTCATGTTAGAGAGAAGCAGCAATGATGGAAATAAACTCAATCAGCCGTCCATCACATCAAACACTGCCAGAAGAATTCCAGCTGTATCCAAGAGAAAGTAACAGATTCAATTCAGAGCAACATTAAAGAATATACAGAATTAGAATAGAGTAGAATAGAATAGAGTAGAATGGAATGGAATAGAATAGAATAGAATAGAATAGAATAGAATAGAATAGAATAGAATAGAATAGAATAGAACAGAATTAACCAGGTTGGAAAAGAACTTCGAGGTCATTGAGTCCAACCTATCACCCAAGACCATCTAATCAACTGAACCATGGCACCAAGCACCCCAGCCAGGCTCTTCCTAAACACCTCCAGGGATGGTGACTCCACCACCTCCCTGGGCAGCACATTCCAATGGCCAGTCTCTCATTCTATGAAGAACTTCCTTCTAATATCCAGCCTAAACCTCCCCTGGCACAGCTTGAGACTGTGTCCTCTTGTTCTGGTGATGGTAGCCTGGGAGAAGAGACCAACCCCCACTGGCTGCAACCTCCCTTCAGGTAGTTGTAGAGAGCAAGAAGGTCTCCCCTGAGCCTCCTCTTCTCCAGGCTAAGCACCCCCAGCTCCCTCAGCCTCTCCTCACAGGGCTGTGCTCCAGAACCCTCCTCAGCTTTGTTGCCCCTCTCTGGACACATTCCAGCAGCTCAACATCCTTCTTAAACTGAGGGTCCCAGAACTGGGATGCAAATAAAGGCATTTGCCAGTTCACCTGATAAACACAATGCCTTACTTTCATTTTTTCCCCTCCTCAGGATCTACACAGTACATTTTAAAGCCTTTTATACAAGTAAGTATTATGGGTTTACCTTGGTTGGCTGCCACCAGCTGCTCACACAGCAGCTTCCTCATTCCCCCTTATCTTCATGACTGGGGAAGATAAAGAAGCTCATAGGTTGAGACAGGATAAGGATGAGGATGAGGATAAGGATGAGGATAAGCAGGAAGGATAAGGATAAGACAGGATAAGGAGGGATAGGGAAGGATAAGGAAATCACTCACCAGTTAACATCACCAGGAAACAGATTCAAGTTGGGGAATACTAATTCAATTTATGGCTAATTTAAAAAGACATAAAAGAGAGAGGATAGTGAAAGAGACAAAACCAAACCCACTTTGTCTCCAACCCTCTTCTTTCCAGGTTCAACTTCACTCCTGACTCTTCATCCTCCCCCCCTTACCCTCAGCAATGGGGATGGAAAATGGGGGTTCCAGTCAGTTTAGACCACTTGATCTCTGCCACTCTTTCCTCCACACACTTTTTCCTCTGCCCCATTGCTACCTTTTCCCATGTGGGCTAATCCTTCATGAGCTGTTCCAACATATGTCCTTCCCATGGCCTGCAGTTCTTCAAGTGAAACTAAGTGAAACTTCAAGTGCAGTTCTTCATAGTGAAACTATGAAACTATGAAACTAAGTATTGCTCCAGAATGGGTCTCCTTCCACAGGGTACAGCTACTCAGGAGATGTCTCACACAGGCTGCAGAGCTTCCCAGAAAAGCAGCTCCTGCCTGAGCATTTCTCTACAGGCTGCATCTCCTGCCAGGAGCCTGCTCTAGTGTGGGCTCTCCACAGGCTGCACCTTTTTTCAGGGCATATCCACCTGCTCCTGTAGGGGGTCCTCCAGGGGCTGCCATGGGGGTATCTGCTCCAGTGTGGTCCTCCACGTGCTGCACCATGCTCTTCTCCATGGGCTGCCATGCTCTGGCACATGAAGCACCTCCTCAGTGTCTGCACAGCAGTTTCCTCTCATTTCCTCTCACTCACAGCTGCCACACTGCATTATTATTTTTTTTTCACCCTATTTTAAAGAAGTTGCTGCAGAGGCATCACCAGCTTGCTGACTGGCCCAGTTTGGGCCAGCTCCATGTCCATTTTGGAGCCAGCTGGGAGAGACTGTGTTCAACACAGCGGGGCAGCCCCTCACCTCTTCTCTCGGAAGCCAACCATGCAGCCTCCCCCAGCACCAAAACCGTGCCATGTAAACACAACACAACAAGATAGGGCAGGAAAAGTCTGAGGACTGGATCTTATCTCCTGTTAGTTTTTCTAACACTGCTTGACAGATGGCAGTTAATAGCTAAGGGGCAGCCCACATCCTTGTAGAACAAGGAAATAAATGGGTTTGTCTCTTCAGCGTGAGGTAGCTGCTGGTAGCATAGTACCTGGTGTTGAGTACATGAACCAGTCTGAGCAGGTAAGGATGAGATTAGGAACAAAGGCAAATATATTAGATCTTAAGCCTAACAGTAAGGGAGCACTTCAGAAATCACAGGCTCACAGGATGTTAGGGGTTGGAAGAGACCTCTGAAGACCATCCAGTCCAACCCCCCTGCCAGAGCAGGACCATAGCATCTAGCACAGGTCACACAGGAATGCACCCAGATGGGGCTAGAAAGTCTCCAGAGAAGGAGACTTCACAACCTCTCTGGGCAGCCTGTTCCAGTGCTCTGTGACCCTCACAGTGAAGAAGTTCCTCCTCATCTTGAGGTGGAACCTCCTGTGCTGTAATTTATATCCATTACCCCACTTCTTATCACAGGGTGTATTGTGCTCCTGTCTTTTCCTTGCTTTTATGTGATAGGCAAGTGATAAGGGTTAGGAAAGGTCACTGTCATCATATGCCACTCCAGCAGCTCCAAAGAAAAGACTGAACAACTGGAATCAATGTGTGTCCTCAAAGCTCAGATGTGCAAGCATCAAGCAAAGATGTGAAATTTACTCCCTATTGTCAGGCAACCATGGAGAAGGGCCACAGTTCACCTTGTGTAGACAAGAAAGATTGCTACCAAACTCCTAGCTGAGGAAGATAAAAGAAAACCCCAAAACAACCCCCAGAGACATCAGGATTTCATGAAAATCTGACAGCAGGATCAGCACAGGGCAGATTCATAGAATCACAGCATTGTCAGGGTTAGAAGGGACTTCAAGGATCTTCCAGTTCCAAGCCCCCTGCCATGGGCAGGGACACCTCACACTAGAGCGGTTGCCCAGAGCCACGTCCAGCCTGGCCTTAAAAATTTCTAGGGATGGGGCAACCTCCCTGGGCAACCTGTTCCAGTGTCTCACCACCCTCATGGGGAAGAATTCCTTCCTAACATCCAATCTCTATCTACCCTCCTCCAGCCTGGATCCATTTTCCCCCATCCTATCACAATCTACCACCCTAAAAAGTCCCTCCCCAGCTTTCTTGAAGGCCCCCTTCAGATACTGCAAGGCCACAATAAGATCTTCTTGGAGCCTTCTCTTCTCCAGCTTGAACAGCCCCAACTCTCTCCTCATAGGAGAGGTGCTCCATCCCTCTGATTCCTCATGTCCCTTCTCTGGACACATTCCAACACCTCCAGATCTTTCTTGTAATAGGGCTCCAGAACTGGACACAGTACTCCAGGTGGGGTCTCATGAGAGCAGTGCAGAGGGGGAGAATCACCTCCCTTGACCAGGTGGCCACACTGGTCTGCAATGCAGTCCTCCACAGAGCTGCTAAAGAAGCCACACTTCCAAATCAGCTCCCTAGGTGTAATGTGCTGTTGGAGGTATTGATCCCTCTAGCTGTGGAAGCTCCTCTTCCCTCTGCTAGCTCTACACTGCTCACCCTGTCCCTCGGCTCACTCCCCAGTGCTGTGCGTACTCACCGGACTGGGGCTGTGTCATCATTCAGAGCATACCATTCATCTGGTAAAGGTTCATAAAGACACCAGAGTGCCCAGTCAAATCCATCTGCAGCCACAGGGTACTGATTAAGCACAAAGTCATCAAAGCCAATCTTGTCAAACACTGGTGAGATTATGACAGTGCGATCTTCTTTCAGCCGAGACAAAATCGGTTCAGCCCTACCAAAGTCACCAAACAAAGTCCATTCAGCTTGACAAAGGGGAAATGCAATCAACAGTGCTAAACATCAGTACCTGTTTCTAAAGCCAGCTTAGCTGCTTAGGCTTCCCCAAAAAAAAGTTTTGTGCCAGTCTTGGAGTGACAGTAACCTAAATTGGATAGACTAGACTAGACTAGACTAGATTAGAATAGAATAGACTAGATTCAAAGAGAATAGACGAGAAGAGAGGAGAAGAGAGGAGAAGAGAGAAGAGAGGAATAGGAGAAGAGAGGAGAGGAGAGGAGAGGAGAGGAGAGGAGAGGAGAAGAGAAGAGAAGAGAAGAGAAGAGAAGAGAAGAGAAGAGAAGAGAAGAGAAGAGAAGAGAAGAGAAGACAAGACAAGACAAGACAAGACAAGACAAGACAAGACAAGACAAGACAAGACAAGACAAGACAAGAGAATTAACCAGGTTGGAAAAGACCTCTGAGATCATCGAGTCCAACCTATCACCCAACACCATCTAATCAACTAAACCATGGCACCAAGCACCCCATCCAGTCTCTTCCTAAACACCTCCAGTGATGGTGACTCCACCACCTCCCTGGGAAGCACATTCCAAGAAGAATGTGAAGAACTTCTTTCTGTGAAGAACTTTCTGTGAAGAACTTCTACCTAACATCCAGACTAAACTTCCCCTGGCACAGTTTGAGACTCTGTTCTCTTGTTCTCTTGGTGGTTGCCTGGGAGAAGAGGCCAACCCCCTCCTGGCTACAACCTCCCTTCAGGTAGTTGTAGACAGCAAGAAGGTCTCCTCCAAGCCATGGCTCATTTCTCCCTTCCATTAGGCTGCTTCTGCATTTTGATTGTCGCTGTTTGGGTTTATTGATACCTGGGTCTGTTTCCTACAGGCTCCAAATTGTCTTCACTATCTGTCTCTTCACTATATGAAGAGACAAGAAGGCAAAACCATTAACAGCTGGGGAGCATTAGTTAGTGTGCTATTAAGAGAGAAAGATATCTGAGCTACACAGAGAAGGGCAATAAAGCTGGTGAGAGGTTTGGAGCACAGCCCTCTGAGGAGAGGCTAAGGGAGCTGGGGTTGCTTAGGCTGGAGAAGAGGAGGCTCAGGGGAGGTTTAGGCTGGATGTTAGGGAGAAGCTCTTCACAGAAAGAGAGATTGGCCTTTGGAATGTGCTGCCCAGGGAGGTGGTGGAGTCACCATCACCGGAGGTGTTTAGGAAGAGCCGGGATGGGGTGCTTGGTGCCATGGTTTAGTTGATTAGATGGTGCTTGGTGAGAGGTTGGACTCGATGATCCTGAAGGTCTTTCCCAACCTGGTTAATTCTATTCTATTCTAATGCCTGACCACTCTTTCAGGAAAGAAATTTTTCCTAATATCCAATCTAAACTTCCCCTAATGCTGTCTGAGTCCATTAATCTATCCCAGCTACACAGTTACACTGCATGTCCACCTTCCTTCTTCCCACTCCAGAAGCCACCCCCTAGTCTTCATAGACTTACCATGCTGTGTTGACTTCAATATGGGCATCCAAAATGGCAACAGCATCTGCAGTGGATGCCGCCCAGCCAGAAACACGGGCTTGAGTCAGGCCTTCTCTTTTCTGATGCCTGATGATCTTCAGCAGTCCAGGATGTTTTGCATTGTAATTTTGGATGTGCATTTCCAAGGGTCCTTTCAGATCATCTGTAACAGCCCCCCATGGTTTAATGGTTTGGGTTGGAAAGGACTTCCAAAGGTCATCTAGCCCAGCCTCCCCAGGCTGAGAGAATGAAAAGATGATTAGAAGAGAAGAGAAGAGAAGAGAAGAGAAGAGAAGAGAAGAGAAGAGAAAGAGAAAGAGAAAGAGAAGAGAAGAGAAGAGAAGAGAAAAGAAGAGAAGAGAAAAGAAATATATTGGAATGGAATGGAATGGAATGGAATAGAATGGAATGGAATGGAATGGAATGGAATGGAATGGAATGGAATTGCACTGAACTGAACTGAAATGAACTGAACTGAACTGAAATGCATTGCATTGCATTGCATTGAACTGAACTGGATTGAATTGAATTGAATTGAATTGAATTGAATTGAGTTGAGTTGAGTTGAATTGAATTGAATTGAGTTGAGTTGAGTTGAGTTGAATTGAATTGAATTGAATTGAATTGAATTGAATTGAATTGAATTGAATTGAAAAAAAGCTGAAACCTTCTATGTTCAAGTTTGGATCCATTGTTCCTTGTCTTGTTACTGTGCACCACTGAAAAGAGCTTGGCCCCCTCCGCTTCATACCCACCCCTCACATATTTCTAGACTTCATTTTTTAACCCTCCCAGATGCTTACAGAGCAACATCCTGTTCCTTATCATCTGCAGTTCCCCAGGTTATTATGTTCGTGGGTTTTATTCTACACTTGGTTCACTCAGGGGCTGGTGGAAGCCTCATCCCTGGAGGTTTTTAAGGCCAGGCTGGATGAGTGATAGGACTAGGGGGAATGGAGCAAAACTAGAAGTGGGTAGATTCAGATTGGATGTCAGGAAGAAGTTCTTCCCCATGAGGGTGGTGAGACACCGGAACAGGTTGCCCAGGGGGGTGGTGCAAGCCTCATCCTCATGGAGGTTGTTAAGGCCAGGCAGGATGTGGCTGTGAGCAACCTGCTGTAGTGTGAGGAGTCCCTGCCCATGGCAGGGGCGTTGGAACTGGGTGATCCTTGAGGTCCCTTCCAACCCTCACAGTATGACTCTATGATCCTCGAGCAGCCTACTACTCTGTGTGCACTCAAAAGGCCACCAGCAGTCAGCTAACACAAGAGGGGCACAAATCAGCAAGACTCCTGCCACTTACCATTTGAGCTGTAATCATCTACCAGGATGATCTCTTTCAAGAGGTGAGAAGGAGTTCGGTTAATTACACTGGTGATGGCGCGTAAGACGATCGACAGGGCTTCGTTCATGAAGATAAGGACAACACTCAGTGAAGGAAGGTCTTTCGGGTAGGTTTTCTTTTTGCAGCTGGAATAGAGGACAAACAGCTTTAGCAACGGTGCTGTGGCAGTTTTAGGCTGTGCCCAGGAGAATTTTCCACAGATCTGGAGTAGAAAAGGGGTAGAACGTAAATAAATGGCAATTGGATCTAAAAGGGAAAAAAATAAAGATAAGGTCTAAATAATCCCTGTGGTGTGATGACTTATAGAATCAAAGAATCATGGTTGGAAAAGACCTCAAAATCACCAAATCCAACCTGTCACCCAGCATCTCATGACTACTAAACCATGGCACCAAATGCCACATCCAATCCCCTCTTGAACACACAGAATGCAGAATAGACAATCAACCAGGTTGGAAAAGACATTCAAGATCGTCAAGTCCAACCTATCAGCCAACACCATCTAATCAACTAAACCATGGCACCAAGCACCCCAGCCAGGCTCTTTCTAAACACCTCCAGGGATGGTGACTCCACCACCTCCCTGGGCAGCATACTCCAATGGCCAATCTCTCTTTCTGGGAAGAATTTCTTCCTAACATCCAGCTTAAACTTCCCCTGGCACAGCTTGAGACTGTGTCCTCTTGTTCTGGTGCTGGTTGCTTGGGAGAAGAGACCAACCCCCACCTGGCTACAACCTCCCTTCAGGGAGTTGTAGAGAGCAAGTCTGAGCAAGATCTGGAAGGAAATGCCAAGATAAGGAACCCATAAGCAAACAAAGCACAAACTGAGTTCTGTTCACAGGCTTATTTTCACTGAGTCCAAAGCAATCAGTTGGACTTGGTGATCCTGAGGGTCTTTTCCAGCCTGAATGCTTCTGTGATTCACTGATCCAATGCAGACCTCCTTCCCTTGAATTTCCTATGTGCTTGTGAACGTAGAGAGAGCCTATACTGCACCTGGGAGGCCTGGTGTCGTTGAGAGGTCGATCCAGAGGTAGCTGGTCACTGAGATAAACATTATACCCATAATTCAAGAACAGGTTCTGTGCACGAGTTTGCTGCTCTTCACTTAAATCTGCACCCCAGTGTTTGAAGAGAAAGGAGTCAGGGTACAGCAAACGGTGTCGAGTCTTCTTCCCCTCCTTCACCTCAGCAGCTCTGTCTGCTTCAGCCTTGGAGCTGCCTTGCGGCTTCAGGTCACGTTCCAGCCGGTTTACGCTCTCATGGAATGCCTCCACTGATTTTGCTGGTTGAAAAATAGAAGAGGATTGGTTACAGCAGCAAAACCATCCTCATAGCTGAGCCAAATTAACAGACTCACAGAATGTGTGGGGTTGGAGGGGACCTCCAGAGATCACTGAGTCCAACCCCCGCTACCAGAGCAGGATCACCTAGGGCAGGTCACACAGGAAGGCATCCAGGCAGGTTTTGAAAGCCTCCAGATAAGGAAATGCCACAACCTCTCTGGGCAGCCTGCTCCTGCGGTGCTCCACCACCCTGACTATAAAGGAATGGAATGGAATGGAATGGAATGGAATGGAATGGAATGGAATGGAATGGAATGGAATGGAATGGAATGGAATGGAGCAGAATAGAATAGAATAGAATAGAATAGAATAGAATAGAATAGAATAGAATAGAATAGAATAGAATAGAATAGAATAGAATAGAATAGAACAGGTTGGAAGAGGTGCCCCAGCCCATGCTGGGGAGGTTGGAATAGATGATCTCTGAGGTCTTTTCCAACCTGAGCTATTCTAGGAACAGAATATTTGGGATATTTGAGAGGGACCTGAGGGACTGTGCAAAACTGGTCTAGTTGGTAGAATAGAATAGAATAGAATAGAATAGAATAGAATAGAATAGAATAGAATAGAACAGAACAGTACAGAATAGACCAAGTTGGAAGAGGTGCCCCAGCCCATGCTGGGGAGGTTGGACTAGATGATCTCTGAGATCCCTTCCAACCTAAGCTATTCTATGATTCTATGATGATCATCAAGATTACAAGAGGAAAAGAAAACCCAAATGAAACACATCAATCAAAAAAGTTCAGGGAACCCCCTGCTCCCTATTCCAAATCTTTTCCCTCCCTCCAGGAAATCCAGGCACCTAATCCTCAAACAGTTAAGCAGCCTGGCATTGTACTCACAGAGATTGTGAAATTTCCAGTCCAAGTGGTCCAGCCTCTGAAGGAGCTTCATCTTTTGGTTCAGAACTCCACCACTGATTTCCAAGGAAGCACTCCCTCCCTTTCTTTGCCCTTGCAGTAGGTGCACCAGATAAAACACAACCCCTGCATTGATGGCTAACAGCACAACTTTCTGAGGTCTCTTCCAGGGGGCCATTGGGAGCTTGAGAAGACCTCAGTGCTCTGCAGCTGGCTGGAGCTTGCCTGTGGTTCTGTGCTGAGTTCTTGTTTCCAAACACACCATCTCAAGTTGCTTCTGCTTGACTGACAGCCAAGAGTGTTCAGATGGAGTCATTAAGAGAGTTTAATGAGTCATCAAACCAGGTTATAAGACTGAGCTTGCACTTACGTGGAGCTAAACAAGCTGAGCTTCAGCCAGCCACTGAAGCTCCTGTTGACAGAGCACTCTGAGGCAGGGAAGCCTGAATGACAATCCTGATTCTGCAACACCCCTGAGGTCCTTCTTGCACTGAAGGGCCCAGAACTGGACACAATATTCCAGATGTGGCCTCACCAGGGCAATACAATACAATACAATACAATACAATACAATAAATCCAGGTTGGAAGAGACCTTCAAGATCATCATGTCCAACCTATCAACCAATCCAACCCACCTAAACAACTAGATCATGGCACCCAGTACCCCATCAAGTCTCCTCCTGAAAGCCCAATGATGGTGACTCCACCACCTCCCAGGCAGCCCTTCCAAGGGCAATCACTCTTCTGTATAGAACTCCTCCTAACCTCCAGTCTAAACCTCCCCTGGCACAGCCTGAGACTGTGTCCTCTTGTTCTGGTGCTGGCTGCCTGGGAAAAGAGACCAACCTCTGCCTGTCTACAATCTCCCTTCAGGTAGTTGTAGAGAGCAATAAGGTCACCCCTGAGTCTCCTCTTCTCCAGGCTAAGCAACCCCAGCTCCCTCAGCCTCTCCTCACAGGGCTTGTGTTCCAAACCCCTCACCAACCTTGCTGCCCTTCTCTGGACACGTTCCAGCAAGTCAACCTCCTTCCTAAACTGAGGGGCCCAGAACTGGACACAGGACTCCAGGTGAGAACCTCTCTCAACCTACTAACCTCAGCTCTTCTGATCTACCCCAGGATGTCATTGGCCTTCTTGGCCACATTGCTAGCTCATGGTCATCCTTCTGTCCAGCAGGACCCCCAGGTCCCTTTCCCCCACACTGCTCTCCCCTTGTAATTAACCAGATGGGTGTTTTTCCTTCCTGATGCTAAAAGCAAGGTGTGCCTCCTTGTGCTACAACATTTTTGCTGCTTGTAGACCTTCAGAACCTTTTCCTGGTTGTTTTTGTTGTGTTTGTTGGTATGTTTGGGGTTTTTTTCCTTGTACTTTGTTGGTTGGTGGCATTTTCTGTTGCCTTGGTTTGTTGGTTTGGGTTTTTGTTTTGTCTTTGTTCAAGTTGTTTCATTATTTGGTTCTTCCTTTCTGGTTTGGAAGGGGAGAGGTTGAAGCAAGGAAGCAGAAATATAAAGATGAAGGCCAGAATCAGGATGAGTTATTTGTTTTGAAAGGAAGGAATCACTTTGACTGTTTTTATTGGTCACTTGCAAAGAGAAGACAAAAGCCTTTTCAGAGGGGATACAGATCATGCTTCCATTGGAGGGTTGTAAAAATCAAGCCAAGAGAACAATAAAAGGCAGAAACAGGTCTAGATATAACAACAAAGAGATTATACAGAATCATAAAAGTTGGGAAAGATCTCCAAGATCAAGTCCAACCATAACCCCACTGCCAGGACCACACACCTATATCCTGCAGCACCACATCTACACCCTTCTTTTGAGCCAGCAGTGTGCCCAGGTGGCCAAGCAGGTCAATGGCATCCTGGCCTGGATCAGGAACAGTGTGGCCAGCAGGAGCAGGGAGGTCATTGTGCCCCTGTACTCTGCATTGGTTAGGCCACACCTTGAGCCCTGTGTCCAGTTCTGGGCCCCTCAGTTTAAGAAGGACATTGAGACTCTTGAACGTGTCCAGAGAAGGGCAATGAGGCTGGGGAGGGGTCTGGAGCACAGCCCTGTGAGGAGAGGCTGAGGGAGCTGGGGTTGCTTAGCCTGGAGAAGAGGAGGCTCAGGGGAGACCTCATTGTTCTCTACAACTACCTGAAGGGAAGTTGTAGCCAGGAGGGGGTTGGTCTCTTCTCCCAGGCAACCAGCACCAGAACAAGAGGACACAGTCTCAAGCTGTGCCAGGGGAGGTTTAGGCTGGAGGTGAGGAGAAAGTTCTTCCCAGAGAGAGTTGTTAGCCTTTGGAATGTGCTGCCCAGGGAGGTGGTGGAGTCACCATCCCTGGAGGTGTTCAAGAGGGGATTGGATGTGGCACTTGGTGCCATGGTCTAGTACTCATGAGGTGTTGGGTGACAGGTTGGACTTGATGATCTCTGAGGTCTTTTCTAACCTTACTGATTCTATGATTCTTGAACGCCTCCAGGGTCGGCACCACCACCACCTCCCTGAGCAGCCATTTCCAACCCCTCACCACTCTCTCACTGAAGCATTTTTAACTCATGTCCAACCTAAACCTCCCCTGGCACAACTTACACCCATTCCTCTCATCCTATTGCTCACTACTTGGGAGAAGGGACCACCACCAGCCTCACTCCAACCTCCTTTCAGGGAGTTGTAGAGAGCAATAAAGCTTCCCTTAGCCTTCTCTCGTCCACAGTGAGATTCAGCTTGGGGAAGAAAAAAAACACTGAAGTAGCAAGAACATAGCAGATTCTCTTGTGACATGCAGCAAAGAGTTTCAGAAGCAAACAGCTGCCATCAGACTAAGCATTGTGTGAAAGGCAAGGGGAGAAAAGGTAGGGCAGGTCAGGGCTCACACACCACACACAGCAAAGCAAAACCTGCTGGCTGCAAACTGCTCAGACCATAGCTGAAATATTGTGCTGATTGTATTGCAAAGCTCACTTCAGAGCCAATAATAACAAAAAGAGAGAATCTGAGGCAACAAAGGGCACCTTGTAGAGTACATGTGCTGGGGAAATCACAAAACACAGCACCATTGAATTGTTAGGGCTGGAAGGGACCTCAAGGATCATCCAGTTCCAACCGCCCTGCCATGGGCAGGGTCACCTCGTGCTAGAGCCGGTTGCTCACAGCCACATCCAGCCTGGCCT
Organism: Colaptes auratus; assembly: GCA_015227895.2. Classification (NCBI taxonomy): domain Eukaryota; kingdom Metazoa; phylum Chordata; class Aves; order Piciformes; family Picidae; genus Colaptes; species Colaptes auratus. Next base: position 6,463,770 of record CM037632.1, on the reverse strand, counting down.
TACAAACCTCCAGGGAGGAGGCTTCCACCACCTCCCTGGGCAGCCTGTGCCAGTGTCTCACCACCCTCATGGGGAAGAACTTCTTTCTAATGTCTAATCTAGCTTGGATCCAGTCCCCCCAGTCCTCTCACTTCTTGACACCCTAACAAGTCCCTCCCCAGCTTTCTTGCAGCCCCCTTCAGATACTGGAAGGCCACAACGTGGTCTCCTTGGAGTCTTCTCTTCTCCAAACTGAATAACCCCAACTCTCTCAGCCTGTCCCCATAGCAGAGGAGCTCCAGCCCTCTGACCATCCTCGTGACCCTTCTCTGGACATGTTTCAGCACATCCAGATCTTTCTATACCTTATTATGCCCTGGAATACCTTAGCAGTACCAGTGTAGCACAAAAGTGTTTCAATTCTGGGTCTATTTAAAGTGTTCAAAGTGACCAATATTTGTTTAGAAGTACCCACAAAATGCTTCCCTGGTAATAGGAATGTCCTCTGCATGGTTTGAGCAGACTGGGCAGCAGGGCTGAACAGGGGAGGGTACATAAAGCATGCCTACGAGATCAGCACCATTCTGTTCATTCCCAGGGTCAAAGAGCGATCCTGATTGCTGGTGATGCACCAAAGGAAGGAGGGAGGGGAAACAGCTTCTGAGATGCAGAATTGCTGGGCTTGCACACTCAGCACCCTCAACAGGTAGGAAGGAAACACTGAGCCCAAGTCCCATACTAACTGAAGGCAGTGGCATTTTTGCCAAACCTAGGGATTACTTTTTAAGGCCAGGCTGGAATGTAGCTCTGGCAGCCTGATCCGGTGGGATTGGAACTGGATGATCCTTGAGGTCCCTTCCAGCCCTGACAGTTCGGTGACTCATACCCTCTGCAGTGGAAACCACAGAGCTGGGAAACCACAGGGTTTGGGAGAAATTATTGCTGTCTACAACTACCTGAAGGGAGGTTGTAGCCTGGTGGGGGTTGGTCTCTTCTCCCAGGCAACCAGCACCAGAACAAGAGGACACAGTCTCAAGCTGTGCCAGGGGAGGTTTAGACTTAAGGTGAGGAGAAAGTTCTTTCCAGAGAGAGTTGTTAGCCATTGGAATGTGCTGCCCAGGGAGGTGGTGGAGTCACCATCCCTGGAGGTGTTCAAGAGGGGACTGGATGTGGCACTTGGTGCCATGGTTTAGTAGTCATGAGGTGTTGGGTGACAGGTTGGACCTGATGATCTTTGAGGTCTTTTCCAACCTTATTCATTCTATGATTCTGTGAAACCGAGCACAGTCCAGAGCAGGCTCCTTAGGGCCGCCAATCACCTTTGAGTACAAGGAAGAATAGTGCATTGGACCTGTTGTACGAAGAGATAATCCACACCGAGGAATAATCCTGCAAGGGAAAAGCTACGTGCAGGCAAGAACAGAGGGGAGAAATGGCAAGGCCGGAGCAGGAGCCAGGCTGCAGAGAGCAGAGGCGCTCAGACCGCTTAGCGACCACTGCCGCTTTCTGCTCTAACACTGCCCTCTTGTGGAACGGACGGGGAACAGCAGCCCTGCGCTTCCCTCTGAAACCGCTCTGAGCGATACCCAGCAGAGATCATAGAACCACAGAATTGCTAGGGTTGGAAGGGACCTCAAGGATCATCTAGTTCCAACCCCCCTGCCATGAGCAGGGACACCTCACACTAGATCAGGTTGCTCAGAGCCACATCCAGCCTGGCCTTAAAAACCTCCAGGGATGGGGCCCCAACCACCTCCCTGGGCGCCCTGTGCCAGTGTCTCACCACCCTCATGGGGAACAACTTCTTCCTAACATCCAATCTGAATCTACCCATTTCTAGTTTTGCTCCATTCCCCACAGTCCTATCACTGCCTGACACCCTCAAAAGTCCCTCCCCAGCTTTCTTGTAGCTCATGTTGAGCTTCTCATCCACCAGCACCCCCAAGTCCTTTTCTTCAGCACTGAAATAAGGTCTCCTCAGAACTTTCTGTTTTCCAGACTGAACAACCCCAACTCTCTGAGTCTGTCCTCATAGGAGAGGTGCTCCAGCCTTCTGCTCATCCTTGTGGCCCTTCTCTGGACATATTCCAGCATGTCCAGATCATTCCTGTAACAGGGGCTCCAGAACTGTTAAGCACATGTTAAGCACAAGTCTCAAGCCCACACTGATGGAACTGAATTGTATAAATAAGTAACTTGGTTTGGTTTGGTTGGGTTTGGTTGGGTATGGGTGGGTTGGTTGGGTTTGGTTTGGTTGGGTTTGGTTGGGTTTGGTTGGGTTTGGTTGGGTTGGTTTGTTTTTTCCCCCATTCATGATTCCTAAAGGAACTGATTTGGAAGGATATAAATGAGAAATCACACAGTAGTTTCTACAAGGTAGGAAGCAAAACTGTTATGAAGCCTTGTGGAACACACCACTGACCACAGGCTTCCAACTGGAATTCTGCACTGCTGGTCACAACTCTTCTGAACTCTGTTGGTGAGCCAGTTACCAACTCCACCTCATGGTTCTATCATCTAATAATAAGTAACTACTCATATAATAATAAGAACAGTGTGGCCAGCAGGACAGGGAGGTCATTCTGCCCTGGACTCAGCACTGGTCAGGCCACACCTTAAGTCCTGTGTCCAGTTCTGGGCCCCTCAGTTCAGGAAAGATGTTGAGTTGCTGGAAGGTGTCCAGAGAAGGGCAACAAAGCTGGGGAGGGTGGGTCGGAGCACAGCCCTGGGAGGAGAGGCTGAGGGAGCTGGGGTGCTTAGCCTGGAGAAGAGGAGGCTCAGGGGAGACCTTCTTGCTTTCTACAACTACCTGAAGGGAGGTTGTAGCCAGGTGGGGTTGGTCTCTTCTTTCAGACAACCAGCACCAGAACAAGAGGACACAGTCTGAAGCTGCACCAGGGGAAATTTAGGCTGGAGGTGAGGAGGAAGTTCTTCACAGAGTTGTTAGCTGTTGGAATGTGCTGCCCAGGGAGGTGGTGGAGTCACCATCCCTGGAGGTGTTAAAGAGGGGATTGGACGAGCCACTTGGTGCCATGGTTTAGTAGTCATGAGGTGCTGGGTGATAGGTTGAACTTGATGATCCTTGAGGTCTCTTCCAACCTTGTTGATTCTATGATAATCCACCCCTCTTGAGTTTCCCCTCACATGTGGTTAGAGGTGGCCTCCAGAAGGAGCTGCTGCACCGCCTTTCCAGGGATGGAGGTGAGGCCAACTTGTCTGTAGTTGCCTGAGTCTTCCTGCTTGCTCTCTTTGAAGACTGGAGTGACATTTCACCCTCTTCCAGTCCTCAGGGACCTCTCTAGTTCTACATGATCTTTCACAAGTGGAGTGTGGTACAGCAACATCATCACCCAGCTCTCTCAGCTCTCATGGATGCACCCCATCTAGGCTCACTTAGCAGGATTGGACTAGATGACCTTTAAAGATCCCTTCCAGTCTGGCTGAGTGTGGGTTTAGTTCATCCAAGTGATCTCTAACCAATCCAAACTGACCAGTGGAGAATCTTCCTCCCTCCAGTTTTGCTTTCTTACCTCCAGTGTCTGAGACTCCTGAGGTCTTAGCAGTAAAGACTGAGGCAAAGAAGGCATTCAGTAATTCCAGCACCTCTGCACCCTCTGTCACCCTGTCTCCCACATCATTTAACAGTGGACTTCCCTTTTTCCTATTCCTCCTTTTTCTATTGATGTATTTAAAGAAGCCCTTCCCATTATCCCTCTCTGTGGCCAGACTCAGTGCAAGAGAGCCTTGGGTTTCCTTGTTGCATCTCCACTTGCTCTGACAGCATTTCAGGCAATTACATGTGTCACACACAGAGGATCACACACAGGATGTCAGGGGCTGGAAGGGAACTCCAAAGATCATCAAGTCCAACCCCTGTGCCAGAGCAGGACCATAGAATCTAGCACAGGTCACACAGGAAGGCATCCAGATGGGGCTGGAAAGTCCCCAGAGGAGACTCCACTACCTCTGTGGGTAGCCTGTTCCAGGGCTCTGTGACCCTAACACTGAAGAAGTTCCTCCTCATGCTGAGGTGGAACCTCCTGTGATGTGGTTTATATCCATTGCCCCTTGCCCTGTCTCAGGGTGCAACTGAGCAGAGCCTGTCCCTTCCCTCTGGACACTCAGCCCTCAGACATTTACAGACATGTATTAAATCCCATGTCCATGACCCTCAGCACACAAAAATTATCAGCAGAGCTCAGATGACACATAGTAACTTCTTTACATGATTGATTGGTGCTCGTGACCACAGCCAACAGCTTGTACCGTTCTGCTCTGACAAAGGGGTTGGGACTGGATGCTCATTTGTGGTCCCTCCCAACCCCTAATGCTCTCTGCTTCTGTGATTTTCGGCAGGTATTTTCTTTAACACTTGTGCTCAGGGCAGAAAACAAACCTCAGGTAAGTCAAGAACTTCATCAGGGAGTTTTACCTGAGACCTTTGGGGAGGGACTTCTCAGGCTATCAGGTAGTGATAGGACTAGGGGGAATGGAATGAAGCTGGAGGTGGGGAGATTCAGGCTGGAGGTGAGAGGAAGTTCTTCCCATGAGAGTGGTGAAGCCCTGGAATGGGGTTGTCCAGGGAGGTGGTTGAGGCCCTGTCCCTGGAGGGGTTTAAGACCAGGCTGGATGAGGCTCTGGCCAGCCTGATCTAGTGTGGGGTGTCCCTGCCCACGGCAGGGGGGTTGGAACTAGATGATCCTTGTGGTCCCTTCCAACCCTGACTGATACTATGATACCTTATGGTCCTACTAGGTGATAGCCTCTGCTCTTGATGTTGGAAAGGACATAGTCCCAAACCATAATGTTCTTCACTTGTGCACTTACTGAAGCTCAGAGACATGCTTGCTTTGAAAGCCAAGGCAAAAAGTGAGTAGTAGCACCTTCCAAGTATTTTAATGCTCATGAGCTAAGCAACAATTTGCTCTAATGAACTTTTACAGAGAAAAGCTGCATTTTAATCACAGTGATCTCAAAGGTCTTTTCCAACCAGGTGGGGGTTGGTCTCTTCTCCCAGGCAAGCAGCACCAGAACAAGAGGACACAGTCTCAAGCTGTGCCAGGGGAGGCTTAGGCTGGAGGTGAGGTCAAAGTTCTTCACAGAGAGAGTTGTTAGCCATTGGAATGTGCTGCCCAGGGAGGTGGTGGAGTCCCCATCACTGGAGGTGTTTAGGAAGAGACTGGATGGGGCACTTGTTTGCATGGTTTAGTTGATTAGAGGTGTTGATGGTGTTGGGTGCTAGGTTGTACTCGATGATCTCAAAAGGTCTTTTCCAACCTGGTTAATTCTATTCTATTCTATTTTCCATAACTGCAACATGTCCAGAGAAGGGCCACAAGGAAGAGCAGAGAGCTGGAGCTCCTCTCCTATGAGGATAAGCTGAGAGAGTTGGGGCTGTTAAGTCAGGAAAAGAGAAGGCTCTGGGGAGACCTTATTGTGGCCAGATCATGGTGATCTGAAGGGGGCCACAAGAAAGCTGGGAAGGGACTTTTTAGGGTGTCAGGCAGTGATAGGACTAGGAGGATTGGAGCAAAACTAGAAATGGGTAGATTCAGATTGGATGTTAGGAAGAAGTTGTTCCCCATGAGGGTGGTGAGAGACTGGCACAGGTTGCTCAGGGAGGTGGTGGAGTCACCGTTCCTAGAGGGGCTCAAGAGCAGATTGGATGTGGCACTTGGTGCCATGGTGTAGTCATGTGGTCTGTGGTGACAGGTTGGACTTGATGATCTTTGAGGTCTCTTCCAACCTTGGTGATACTGTGATACTGTGGTGGAAGTCTCATTCCTGGAGGATTTTAAGGCCAGGCTGGCTGTGGCTGTGAGCAACCTGCTCTAGTGTGAGGTGTCCCTGCCCATGGCAGGGGGATTGGAACTGGATGATCCTTGAGGTCCCTTCCAACCCTGACAACTCCACAGTTAAAAAGACAACACCAGTGAAATACAGTTTCTGGGATTTAATGTATTTTACTCAGTATGTACAGAGCTCTCCAAACAAATTGAGTCATCCACAGGCAGTGGAACTGACCACCTCATCAGCTGTTACACGGTCTTAGCTGGTTTTGCTTCCTCCAGCTCAGCCTCCAGCCAGCGGTACCTGCGGTGCCGGCGCAGGACTTCAATCGCTTTTTGTTCCAGAGGCGTTGGCTGAACACCCAGGTCTTCTAATCCAGGAAGGTCAGGAAGGGTCATGTCTGTTGTGTGAAACTGTTTAACAAACACCAACAAAACAAGAAAAAGCAAAAGGAGAGGGGGGAAAAAAATAAATAATGATCCTTATACCAAGGTGTTCCTTCACAGAAACAGACCAGCAGAAACCCATGCCGCTACAAACACTGCACCATGCCCTACAACAAATCTCCTGGGACATTCTGCTTACAGTTGTCAAGGGTGATTCTCTCCCCCCTAGAAAGAACCCCACCATAAAACACACTCATGCCATGAAAATGATCAGGGGGTTGGAGCACCTCTGCTACGAGGGCAGGCTGAGGGAGCTGGGGGTGTTCAGCCTGGAGAAGAGGAGGCTCCGGGGACACCTAATAGCAGCCTGCCGGTAGCTGAAGGAGGAGCCAAGAAGGATGGAGAGAGACTGCTTACAAAGGCCTGCAGTGACAGGACAAGGGGCAATGGCTTCAAACTAGAGCAGAACAGGTTTAGATTGGATCTGAGGAACAAGTTCTGCACCATGAGGGTGGTGGAACACTGGAACAGGTTGCCCCAGGAGGTGGTTGAGGCCCATCCCCGGAGATACTCAAGGTGAGGCTCGACACGGCTCTGGGCAACCTGATCTAGTTGAGGATGTCCCTGCTGACTGCAGAGAGGGTTGGGCCAGATGACCTTTGAAGTTCCCTTCCAACCCAGACCATTCTGTGATTCTATCATCTTGTAGATAGGAAGGCCAGATACAAAGGTGGACTCAGCCAACTGTGCACCAGTCCCAGCTCCTTTGCTGATTTTGATTCAGTCTTTTTTACTTTGGGAGGAGGAGAAGAATCAGTGTGGCCCTACACAGAAGGATGATGGCATTGTAGACCTTGACAAGAAATACAGAGGTTCAGCATCTGGCAAAAAGTCCTTCAGGAATGAATAGCAAAGAAACATGCAGCAAGGGGCTTCAGTTTCTCTCCATCAGATACACAGCATCAGTAAAAATTACTGCATTGCAGCCACAAAACTAGCAGTGGCACAACTGGAATGTGATTGTATACATTCTGCTTTGCCAAGAAAATGTATGCTGAGTTATTTACCTGGATCACAACAGCCTCATGGTAAGCAACAGACTCGGGGATGTGTGGGTGCAAAGGTGCAACTCAGAGAGGAACCTGGGGGTATTGGTTGGTAGCTGACTGAATAGGAGTCAGCAGTGTGCCCAGGTGGCCAAGAAAGCCAATGGCATCCTGGCTTGGAGTAGAAACACTGTGGCCAGCAGGGACAGGGAAGTGATCATCCCTCTGTACTCGGCACTGGTAAGGCCACATCTCAAGTGTTGTGTTCAGTTCTGGGCCCCTCACTATAGGAAGGACACTGAGGTGCTGGAGAGTATCCACAGAAGGGCAACGAGGCTGGAGAAGGGCCTGGAGCACCTGGGCTGCTGTGAGGAGAGGCTGAGGAAGCTGGGGTTGTTTAGCCTGGAGAAGAGGAGGCTCAGGGGAGACCTCATTGCTCGCTACAACTACTTGAAGGGAGGATGTAGCCAGGAGGGAGTTGGTCTCTTGTCTCAGGTAACCAGCACCAGAACAAGAGGACACAGTCTCAAGCTGTGCCAGGGGAAGTTTAGGCTGGAGGTGAGGAGAAAGTTCTTCCCAGAGAGAGGTGTTAGCCATTGGAATGTGCTGCCCAGGGAGGTGGTGGAGTCACCACCCCTGGAGGGGTTCAAGAGGGGATTGGATGTGGCACTTGGCGCCATGGTCTACTCATGAGGTCTGTGGTGACAGGCTGGACTCGATGATCTTTGAGGTCTCTTCCAACCTTGGTGATACTGTGAAGGCTGAAGAAGAGGAGGCCGAGGGTAAACCTCATTGCTCTCTACAACTACCTGAAGGGAGGCTGGAGTGAGGAGCGGGCAGCCTCTTCTCCTTGGTGGCAAGTAGGGGTTGGACCAGATGACCTTTGGAGATCCCTTCCAACCCAATCCATGCTATGAGGCCCACCCATTGCAGTCCTCCTTAAGTTCAAGTCAGAAATGCACAATGAAGCATCCAAGAAGGGTTGTGGGGTGCACTTACCCGGTCCACTTTGTCTCGTGTTAACCACGGCTCAAAGGGATTCATCTCAAAGAACCTTGCAACTAAACTGTAAACGGAAAGGGCATTGCAGAAGTGCAGTCATTACCCAGAGGCACAGGAGAAATGGTTACAAATATTTCACACTTTAGCAGACAGTGAGCAAGAGCTTGTTGTGTAGCTGTTCTTGCACGTTATGAATTCATGAAAGCAGGGAATGTGCCAGCCAGCAAGTTCTCAGTTGTGTTTTCTGCTAACTTTAACTGTTTGCTACTGAATTATTTCATCTCCTGCTCTTGTACTTTGGAAGGGGATGGAGGAGCAGGGGGGTCTAGAAATAAAATGAGTGCTAGTGGAGGAGTAGGGATCCAGAAATAAAATGGGTGTTAGTGGAGGAGCAGGGATCTAGAAATAAAAACAAGTGTTAGTGGAGGAGGAAAGAAAATCAACCTCCACATCCAGCTCCCCACACACACCAGAGTTCAGTCTTGCCCCTGCCTTTCCTCCAGTCCCTGTTCCCTAGTAGTGTAGGCAGCAAGCCAATTAGCCATCAAGTTTGATTCAGTGCCTCCCTGAGCAAAAAACATACTTGCTGACAACTAAATGACTTAACAGCCAGACAAACAAGATGATGGAATCCTGAGCAATCTGCATCTATAAAAAGGCTGAGGATTAGCATATTTGCAGTCTCCAGATACGAAGCTTCCCTTGCAAGAATGAAGGTCTGACAGAGAAAAAAAGGAACAAAAGTTACAGAATACAGAATTAACCAGGTTGGAAAAGACCTCAGAGGTCATCAAGTCCAACCTGTCACCCAACACCATCTAATCAACTAAACCATGGCACCAAGTGCCTCATCCAGGCTGCTTTTTAAACACCTCCAGGGATGGTGACTCCACCACCTCCCTGGGCAGCACATTCCAATGGCCAATCTCTCTTTATAGGAAGAACTTCTTCCTAACATCCAGCCTAAACCTCCCCTGGTGCAGCTTGAGACTGTGTCCTCTTGTTCTGGTGCTGGTTGCCTGAGAGAAGAGACCAACCCCCTCCTAGCTACAACCTCCCTTCAGGTAGTTGTAGAGAGCAAGAAGGTCTCCCATGAGCCTCCTCTTCTCCAGGCTAAGCAACCCCAGCTCCCTCAGCCTCTCTTCACAGGGCTCTGCTCCAGACCCCTCCCCAGCTTTGTTACCCTTCTCTGGACACCTACCAGCAAGACATCTTTCCTAAACTGAGGGGCCCAGAACTGGACACAGGACTCAAGGTGTGGCCTAACCAGTGCTGAGTATAGGGGCAGAATGACTTCCCTGCTCCTGCTGGCCACACTATTCCTGATCCAGGCCAGGATGCCATTGGACCTCTTGGCCACCTTGGCACGTTACTGGCCTCAGTTACACCGAAGTTCCTGCTCAGTATCTGAGGATCACCAGTATTCAAGGAGGAGGAATCTCTTACTCAAGTGCTCCCCTGGTAGACTGAGTTGTTACTAGCTTACTGCACATAAACAATTCACCTGATGCCTGTACTGCAAAACCAGGAGCAGCCACAAGAGATGCAGATGTTGTTCTAATATTGCTCCTCACCAGTTCCAGGCACCCAGTGTTGAGTCCCATCAGCAGATTGGCTTAGAGCACTGGTGACTTCTTTTAGCTCATTAGTTTGCACCACAGTAAAACTGAACAGGACCAGCAACCCAAACACATCTCAAGCACGCTGAGGGGAGCCTATGAAACAGCATTTACTGTTCGAGGTAGCTCTTCAAAAGGCTGTGATGATGCTTGAAGGACTAGGCCCAGGCTCACATTTATACTGCACTTTTTCATGCACTATTACTCAGGACCTGCAAAGTCAGCAAATCAGCCTCTATCCTGCAGTAGCAGCTCAGTACATGAAAACAGAGCCCTTGCAGCCCATTCATTATGTTCTGCTGATTCTACATCTTTCTCTTTTTATCTTCCCATTCACAACCACCTTCTAAAGATGCTACTGGCCTCATATTGCAGACTAGAATAAATGCTTGCTGGCCACTGCACTGCTTAAAACCCCAGGCCAAGACCTCAGAACAAACTTACCTCCAACATTCAAATCTATACAAAGGACTGCACTACACCCAAAAAATCAAATCAATTCCCATTCCCACCCTTATCCCAACTCTGCTTCCAGGGCAGCAGTGCTCACTAGAATGGAAGAACAGGTGACAACAGCAACATCTTAACATGCTGCATAAGAATCTGCCAGGGCCTAGAATCAGCAACACACCATAGCATCATAGTATCAGTCAGGGCTGGATGGGACCACAAGGATCATCTAGTTCCAAACCCCTGCCATGGGCAGGGACACCCTACACTAGATCAGGCTGGCCAGAGCCACACAGATTTTTACCTATGGCACTATCAAAAGTTTTAGTTTGCTATTATTGTTTCTACTTAGGACCTTTTGCTACTTCCTGACTCAAAACTTGGCCACAACAATCTCATGCAGAGCTACAGGCTGGGCTCAGAGTGGCTGGAGAGCAGCCAGGCAGAAAGGGACCTGGGGGTACTGGTTGATAGTAGGCTGAACATGAGCCAACAGTGTGCCCAGGTGGCCAAGAAGGCCAATGGCATCCTGGCCTGCATCAGGAACAGTGTGGCCAGCAGGAGCAGGGAGGTCATTCTGCCCCTGTGCACTGCACTGGTTAGGCCACACCTTGAGTCCTGTGTCCAGTTCTGGGCCCCTCAGTTTAGGAAAGATGTTGAGATGCTGGAAGGTGTCCAGAGAAGGGCAACAAAGCTGGGGAGGGGTTTGGAGCAGAGCCCTGTGAAGAGAGGCTGAGGGAGCTGGGGTTGCTTAGCCTGCAGAAGAGGAGGCTCAGGGGAGACCTTCTTGCTCTCTACAACTACCTGAAGGGAGGTTGTAGCCAGGTGGGGGTTGGTCTCTTCTCCCAGGCAACCAGCACCAGAACAAGCTGCTCCAGGGAAGGTTTGGGCTGGATGTTAGGAAGAAATTCTTCCCAGAAAGAGAGACTGGCCATTGGAATGTGCTGCCCAGGGAGGTGATGGAGTCACCATCACTGGAGGTGTTTAGGAAGAGACTGGATGAGGCACTTGGTGCCATGGTTTAGTTGCTTCGGTGGTGCTGGGTGATAGGTTGAACTTGATGATCTCAGATGTCTTTTCCAATGTGGTTAATTCTGATATGTAAATTCTGATATATTCAGTGACTCTGGGGGGAAAAAAAAAAAGTTACATGGACTTAATTCCAACTACACCTTCCACATAGGTGGAAGCCTGAGGAGATGCCTGCACCTGAGCAGAGGCCTCAGAGCTAGCTAGAGTACCTAGAGAAAAACAGCTGCTACAAATCCTACCGTGTCAAGTAACAACAGGCAGCATTCAGTAACCAGTGCAACAGTTAGTTATCTCTCTGTGCCAAGTGGTGGATCCCAAGTTTCTTAGTGCAGGAAGGGTGCACTTACTGGTAGAGAGGCCGTGGAAGGGGGTAGGGAAGAAAGGCTCGAAAGGAAACGGCGTAGATGTATTCGACCATGTCGTACAGCAGGTACCGGTTAGGCCTGAAACAGAAAGCAACCAACATCTAAGCTCACCTAATTTACCTACAGTAAGTGCAGCAAGAGGCAAATTTTAAAGCCCTTCACCTCCTTGCCTACCAAGGATTTGTTTTCTTGCATCTCAGTTTGCCAGCTGTGCCGTTTGTCTTACGAGAGTGGAACAGATCTTGGCTCTACAGATTCTGTGCTGTCCTCCCTGTGGCAGTCCTAGGCTGATGCCTGGGATGTTTTCCACAGATCTTGAGTGGAAAGTGGTAGAATGTAAATAAATTACCATTGGATCTAAAGGGAAAATAATGGTAAGGTCTAAATGGCCTGCATCAGGAATAGTGTGGCCAGAGCAGGAGCAGGGAGGTCATTCTGCTCTGTACTCAGCACTGGATAGGTCACACCTTGAGTCCTGTGTCCAGTTCTGGACCACTAAGATTAGGAAAGATGCTGAGTTGCTGGAACATGGCCAGAGAAGGGCAACAAAGCTGGGGAGGGGTCTTTTCCAACCAAAACAATTCTGTGATTCTATCCTCCCAGTGATGTGAAAGCACCTTGACATTACACATTTTTTTGTTGTGTGCCATCATAGTCCTTTCAGATCATATTAGCTTTTGCCTCTTCATTTGCTAGGTTTTGAACAAAAGCAGTTGGAAGACCAGCCTTTGACAGAACACCAACATACAGCACAGCTAGCCTAGCTGCCAGGATAACATCATCCTCAATAGCTCAGTCACAACACTGAAGAAACTGGCATCACATGAGTAAAGGATGAACCAGCACTGCACTGGTGTGCAGCACTGTGCCCAGGTGGCCAAGAAGGCCAATGGCATCCTGGCCTGTATTAGCAATAGTGTGGCCAGCAGGAGCAGGGAAGTCACTCAGCAATGGTCAGGTCAGTTCTGGGCCCCTCAGTTTAGGAAAGATGTTGAGTTGCTGAAATGTGTCCAGAGAAGGCCAACAAAGCTGGGGAGGGGTTTGGAGCACAGCCCTGTGAGGACAGGCTGAGGGAGCTGGGGTTGCTTAGCCTGGAGAAGAGGAGGCTCAGGGGAGACCTTCTTCCCATCTACATGAAGGGAGGTTGCAGCCAGCTGGGGGTTGGTCCCTTCTCCCAGGCAACCAGCACCAGAACAAGAGGACACAGACTCAAGCTGTGCCAGGGGAGGTTTAGGCTGGATGTGAGGAAGAAATTCTTCCCAGAAAGAGAGACTGGCCATTGGAATGTGCTGCCCAGGGAGGTGGTGGAGTCACCATCACTGGAGGTGTTTAGGAAGAGACTGGATGGGATGCTTGGTGCCATGGTTTAGTTGATTAGATGGTGTTGGGTGATAGGTTGGACTTGACCTCTGAGGTCTTTTCCAATCTGGTTAATTCTATTCTATTCTATTCCATTCTATTCTAATAAAGAGCTGTGACTGCAACAGCATCACAAAATGAACACAGGAAAAATGCTGTCCTTTCAGACAGAGCTTCTGGAATATCCAGATTGCTATGCACGTTTCTGGTGTCTCAGAGGGGATATGCACAAGAGCTGTACAGCATCATTTGTATCTTGACTGGAAGCTTTTTAGGCCAGGCTGGATGGGGCTCTGGGCAACCTGATCTAGTGGAAAGTGTCCCTGCCCATGGCAGGGGGGGGGTTGGAACTAGATAATCCTTGAGGTCCCTTCCAACCCTGACAATTCTGTGATTCTGCTTTCTTTATCAGTTCCAATGTTTTAATCCATTCTATTTCCAAGTGATTTCCACTCAGCTTTAGGAGAATTTTCTCCCCATCTATGTGGCCTAGCATGTTCCCCAAGGCTGCCTACTTCTTTGTGCATATACACACATAAAACTAGTGGGGCCCAAACTAGGATTTTCAGCGTACTCACAATAACAGCTTGAGTCATTTTTCCTCCCAATAAGGAGGTGGAATTTATTGCAGCTCAAACTGTGTGCATGGATGGAGAAATTAAATGTCCTGTGCAGCATGCCAAAAAATGACACTCAAAAGAAGTGCTGAAGTTAATTAGAATCAGAAAAGTAACCTACCCAGCCAAGGCGTATGTTTTCCCTTTAGCATCAGGGTCTTTAATTGCATTAATTATTGCCTTTGCTACATCAACCACCTGTGAGAAACCAATTCAGGCAATTACCAATAGGAAACACACACAAAAAAAAATAATAAGGAATGCATGCAAGCTTTCCTCTTGCAGAAGTGAGGGAAAAGGAAGAAAACAACAAAACCAACCCAACCAACCACAACCCTCCACCTCCCCCACCAAAACCCTCCCCCCCCTCCCCACACCCCCAAAACCCAATCACACACACAAAACAAAACCCCAGAATACCACAGACAGACATAGAAAGGATTGTGGATTGTCTTCTTGAACACTCACATAGACTGGCTGCTTCACTGTCTTTTTGCCCAGGGCAATGAGAGGCACCCCACCAAACCAGCGCATGTCTGACAAAGACACAGACAGGATCACAGAACATCAGGGGTTGGAAGGCACCTCAAAAGAACATCCAGTCCAACCCCTCCTACCAGAGCAGGGTCACCTAGAGTAGGTCAACACAGGCATGCAAAAGGTGGGTTTGGAATGTCCCCAGAGAAGCAGACTCCACAACTTCTGGGCAGCGCTGTCGCGAGGTTCTGGTTGCCCTCACAGGGAAAAAGTTTTTCCTTCTGTTCTCCTGGCACCTCTCCTGCTCCAGCTTGCACCCAGTGCCCCTTGACTCCCCTTGTCCAGGAGGCTCCATCCTCCTGACACTGCCCTGCACATCTTTATCAACATGAATGAGGGCACCCCTCAGGCTCCTCTGCTCCAAGCTAAAGAGCCCCAGCTCCCTCAGCCTGTCCTCAGCAGGGAGATGTTCCACTCCCTTCAGTATCTTTGTGGCTCTGTGCTGGACTCTTTCAAGCAGTTCCCTGAGGTCCTTCTTGAACTGAGAGCCCAGAAATGGACACAATATTCCAGATGTGGCCTCACCAGGGCAGAGGGCAAGGAGAACATCTCTTGACCTACTGACCACAGCCTTTCTAATACATCTCAGGATACCATTGACCGTGAGCATATTGCTGGCTCATGGTCATCCTTCTGTCCACCAGGATTTCCAGGTCCCTTTCACCTTCACTGCTCTCCAACAGGTCAGTCCCCAGCCTCTACTGATCCATGGGTTTGTTCTTTCCCAGATGCAAGACTCTACACTTCTAAACACCTGCAGTGATGGTGACTCCACCACCTCCCTGGGCAGCACATTCCAATGGCCAATCTCTCTTTCTATAAAGAACTTCTTCCTAACCTCCAGCCTAAACCTCCCCTGGCACAGCCTGAGACTGTGTCCTCTTGTTCTGGTCCCTCTGTACAAGAATACAAACCATACCTGGCTCTGTCATTTCAAGAGCATACATACTTGCATAATGATTGAGAAATCGATCCTCTCTCCCAAACATCTCAGAAGGCTTCAAAATGATAGCACCTGGAAATTCTTCCCTCACTGTTTTCTCTCCAACAGCCTGGCATGCAATTAAAATGAATGCATCTGTTAGATCCATCCTGAACAGAGCAGAAGAAGCCTTTTCAGAATTTAGGGCATCCTGACTGCAGCAGTGAAAGAAATGACACCCTCAGCAGCACAAAGATTATTTCTATCAGAGACATTTAATCATTGAGATGCTATGCTCAGGTAAAGGTCTCAGCACATCCCAAAAGGCCCATGAAAAATGCAGATCATCTCTTTGAGATAGAATCACAGAATTGTCAGGGTTGGAAGGGACCTCAAGGATCATCCAGTTCCAACCCCCTTGGCATAGGCAGGGACACCTCACACTAGAGCAGGTTGCTCAGAGCCACATCCAGCCTGGCCTTATAAACCTCCAGGGAGGAGGCTTCCACCACCTCCCTGGGCAACCTGTGCCAGTGTCTCACCACCCTCATGATGAAGAATTTCTTCCTAACATCCAGTCTGAATCTACCCATTTCTATTTTTGCTCCATACAGAATCATAGCTTTATGCAGGTTGGAGAAGACCCTTGGGATCATCAAGTCCAACCATTAGCCCTACTTTACTCACCCCTAAACCATATCCCCCAAGCACCAATGCAATGCAGTCTCACTAGTCAAGTGAAACAAGCTTCAAATGGTGAAGGGCCCAAAAATAAGAAGCTAACCTAAGCAATCTCTTGCTCCTTTCAGGTTAGAGCTGGAAGAAAACAGAAGGTACATAATCCCTACTGCATCCGAGGAGACCTAACTGTGGCCTTCCAGTATCTGAAGGGGGCTACAAGAAAGCTGGGGAGGGACATTTTAGGGTGTCAGGGAGTGATAGGACTGTAGGGAATGGAGCAAAACTAGAAATGGGTAGATTCAGATTGGAAGGTAGGAAGAAGTTGTTCACCATGAGGGTGGTGAGACACTGGCACAGGTTGCCCAGGGAGGTGGTGGAAGCCTCATCCCTCGAGGTTTTTGAGGCCAGGCTGGATGTGGCTGTGAGCAACCTGCTCTAGTGTGAGGTGTCTCTGCTCCTGGCAGGGGGGTTGGAACTGGGTGATCTTTGAGGTCCCTTCTAACCCTAACAATTCTGTGATTCTATGATTATCAGAACACTCTAAGAACTTGTTAAGTACAGTTAGAACCTTCAGTGGCAGCTACGTTCCACAAGTGGCCAACACAGTACTCCCTAATTTTCCTATAGAGTTGTTACACCCTGAGAGTTACCAAACCTTCACCCTAGTTTGACAGGAAAAGTTGAACTACAGAGAAGGCAGAGTACAGGGAGCTCAAACAAAGCAAAAATAGCGGAAACTGGCTAGATTTAAAAAGGGAAAAATGGTTTCCATTAAAAAGAAACTTCAATAATAAAAAACTTAGAATAGAATCATAGAATCAATAAGGTTGGAAAAGACCTCAGAGATCATCAAGTCCAACCTGTCTCCCAACACCTCATGACTAAACCATGGCACCAAGTGCCACATCCAATCCCCTCTGGAACACCTCCAGGGATGGTGACTCCACCACCTCCCTGGGCAGCACATTCCAATGCCTAACAACTCTCTTTGGGAAGAAATTTCTCCTCACCTCCAGCCTAAAATTCCCCTGGCACAGCTTGAGACTGTGTCCTCTCCTAATATGAAAAAAAAAAGTAACAGGATACCAAAGCAGGCTTTTTTTGTGTGTGTACTAGAGCAGGTCACAATCCCACTCCAAAGGGCTCTGATTGTGATACCCATCACAGTTGACGCTTTGGCATCAACTACTTACTTTGCTAGATCATTCCAGTCTTAGATGCAAGGCCAAGCTGGATAAGGCCTTGAGCAACCTGGTCTATCATAGTATCAGTCAGGGTTGGAAGGGACCACAAGAATCATCTAGTTCCAACCCCCTTGCCATGGGCAGGGACACTCCACACTAGATCAGGCTGGCCAAAGCCTCATCCAACCTGCTCTTAAACACTTCCAGGGATGGGGCCTCAACCACCTCCCTGGACAACCCATTCCAGGCCTTCACCACTCTCATGGGGAAGAACTTCCTCCTCACATCCAGCCTGAATCTCCCCACCTCCAGCTTCATTCCATTCCCCCTAGTCCTATCACTATTGATAGCCTGAGAAGTCCCTCCCCAGCCTTCTTGTAGCCCCCTTCAGATACTGGAAAGCCACAATGAGGTCACCTCGGAGCCTTCTCTTCACAGCCTGAACAGCCCAACTCCTTCAGTCTGTCCTCACAGGAGAGGTGCTCCAGCCCTCTGTCCATCCTCGGGCCCTTCTCTGGACACCTTCCAGCACCTCCAGATCCCTCTTGGAATAGGGGCTCCAGACCTGGAGGCAGTACTCCAGGTGGGGTCTCACCAGAGCTGAGTAGAGGGGGAGAATCCCCTCCCTTGCCCTGCTGGCCACACTTTCCTGATGCAGCCCAGGATCTGATTGGCTTTCCGGGCTGCAAGTGCACACTGAGGCTCCTGTTGAGCTTCTCGTCCACCAGCACCCCCAAGTCTCTCTCCTCAGGGCTGCTCTCCAGCCAGTCCCTGCCCAGCCTGTAGTTGTGCCTGGGATTGCCTCGACCCAGATGCAGGACCCTGCACTTGTCCTTATTGACCTTCATGAAGCTCTCAGCCTGCCCAGACCTTGTTGTGGATGGAAGCACAGCCGGGCAGGGTGCAGCCACCACCCTCAGTTTCGTAGCATCACAGTCAATCATAAACTGATTTGCTTCAATTAGACTCAGTTGGAGGGCAAAAAAAAAAAAAAAAAAAACCAAACCCCCCCCCCAATTTTCAAAAAGCAAGCTCTCAGAAAATACATTCCAAAGGACTCCAGACTTACTTTATTCCTGAGGTATTTGGAAGGACTCTTCAGGCTAGCATTCAAGTGAGAGATATGGATGAACCTTTCCACTCCAGCTTCTCTGCTTATCTGTGCAAGGCTTTTAGGAATATTTACAAATTCATCTTCAAAACTGAAGTTTCTGGGGGGAAAAAAGGCAAAAGAAACCAAACACAAATTTTGCTTTCAGAGCAAACTAACAGGGCCTGCCTACCAACTCTTTAGCAAACACTACATATCACTTGAATGCCTTCCAGAAACTCCTCCTAATTCTCCCTGTTGGAAATCAGACTTTCTTTTATGAGGGATTGGTCAGATAATAATAACTAGAGGGAAATGAAATGCAGAAGTAAGCTTCAGGTAGCTTTAACACTGGCTATTTGTCACCTGTTAAATCAGTGTGGCAAACCCTCTTACATAATTATTTGTGGAGGGTAGGAAAGGGTAGGAAAGGGTAGGAAAGGGTAGGAAAGGGTAGGAAAGGGTAGGAAAGGGTAGGAAAGGGTAGGAAAGGGTAGGAAAGGGTAGGAAAGGGTAGGAAAGGGTAGGAAAGGGTAGGAAAGGGTAGGAAAGGGTAGGAAAGGGTAGGAAAGGGTAGGAAGGGTAGGAAAGGGTAGGAAAGGGTAGGAAAGGGTAGGAAAGGGTAGGAAAGGGTAGGAAAGGGTAGGAAAGGGTAGGAAAGGGTAGAAAGGGGTAGGAAAGGGTAGGAAAGGGTAGGAAAGGGTAGGAAAGGGTAGGAAAGGGTAGGAAAGGGTAGAAAGGTAGGAAAGGGTAGGAAAGGGTAGAAAGGGTAGGAAAGGGTAGGAAAGGGTAGGGAAGTAGGAAAGGTAGGAAAGGGTAGGAAAGGGTAGGAAAGGGTAGGAAAGGGTAGGAAGGGTAGGAAAGGGTAGGAAAGGGTAGGAAAGGGTAGGAAAGGGTAGGAAAGGGTAGGAAAGGGTAGGAAGGGTAGGAAAGGGTAGGAAAGGGTAGAAAGGGTAGGAAAGGGTAGGAAGGGTAGGAAAGGGTAGGAAAGGGTAGGAAAGGTAGGAAAGGGTAGGAAAGGGTAGGAAAGGGTAGGAAAGGGTAGGAAAGGGTAGGAAAGGGTAGGAAAGGGTAGGAAAGGGTAGGAAAGGGTAGGAAGGGTAGGAAGGGTAGGAAAGGGTAGGAAAGGGTAGGAAAGGGTAGGAAAGGTAGGAAAGGGTAGGAAAGGGTAGGAAAGGGTAGGAAAGGGTAGGAAAGGGTAGGAAAGGATTAAACAGGTTGGAAAAGACCTTCGAGATCAACAAGTCCAACCTGTCACCGAACACCACCTAACCAACTACACATGGCACCAAGCACCCCATCCAATCTCTTCCTCAACACCTCCAGTGATGGTGACTCCACCACCTCCCCAGGCAGCACATTCCAATAGCCAATCTCTCTTTCTGGGAAGAACTTCTTCCTAACATCCAGCCTAAACCTCCCCTGACACAGCTTGAAGCTGTGTCCTCTTGTTCTGGTGCTGGTTGCCTGGGAGAAGAGACCAACCCCCACCTGGCTGCAACCTCCCTTCAGGGAGTTGTAGAGAGCAAGAAGGTCTCCCCTGAGCCTTCTCTTCTGCAGGCTAAGCAACCCCAGCTCCCTCAGCCTCTCCTCACAGGGCTGTGCTCCAGACCCCTCCCCAGCTTTGTTGCCCTTCTCTGGACACCTTCCAGCATTTCAACATCTTTCCTAAACTGAGGGGCCCAGAACTGGACACAGGACTCAAGCTGTGGCCTAACCAGTGCTGAGTCCAGGGCAGAATGACCTCCCTGCTCCTGCTGGCCACACTGTTCCTGATGCAGGCCAGGATGCCATTGGCCTTCTTGGCTGCCTGGGCACACTGCAGGCTCATGTTCAGCCTAATATCTACCAGTACCCCCAGGTCCCTCTCTGCCTGGCTGCTCTCCAGCCACTCTGACCCCAGCCTGTAGCACTGCATGGGGTTGCTGTGGCCAATGTGCAGAACCCAGCACTTGGATGTGTTCAATCTCCTGCCCTTGGACTCTGCCCATCTGTCCAGCCTGTCATGTCCCTCTGCAGAGCTCTCCTACCCTCTAACAGATCAACAGCTGCCCCCAGCCTAGTGTCATCCACAACTCTTCCCAAGTGGAAAGAAGCTTTTTAAGAGGAGTGCTGCATCCTGAAATCTGCAGCAAGCTTTTTTGTTCTTGACACCACCTGTTCAGAATCTGACTTCGTTCCATGTGCTCCATTGCACTCCTGAAAAGAAAACAACCAACCAAACAAAAAAAAAAAACCACAAAGCTCCAAAATTCTGAGCAGCCTTAAGTTAGGGCAGATGCTAGGCATGGGGGGGAAGTGGACAAAGCCCAAAGCACACACATTTGCTTATGCAAATGGAGGACTGTACACTGACAGCACCCTCAGAACCATTTCACAGCAGCTGCAAGAGACTTCAAGAGAAGCCTGCAGAAAGAACAAGTCCAATCATATGGCATCCAAGGGGCCTAAATTAGGGGCTTTAACTGTAATCTAGTTTGGCATCTGATCAAGAACAATACAGAAGCTCTGCCTCCAAGCAGAACTGACACTATAGGCTGGCAACAACTGCAAAATTCTTTCCAACCATCCCAAGACTGCACGAAAAGTAAATTGGCTTCTCATGTCTGCATGCTGTCCTTGCAAGCACTCCAGCTTCTCCACTTGCTTTGGGTAACAAACATCTTGTTCAAATGCCTCTCTCCCTGTTCCTATCTACTCCCACAGCTCTTCAGATCCCACTGGAGTCTAAAGAAAGCCTCAAAAATAATAATAACAACAACAACATTAAAAAAAAAAAAAAGAGTTATTTTGACCCCTCAATAACTAATCTGCTCCTGGGACCATCCCTCCTGTTCTACACACAAAATAGATTCTGGAAACTTAGAAGAAGGAACACACAACCCTCCTGTAACTATGGAGTCCTCAAACAACATAGTACACACAGTTGAGACTGCACACCACTACTCAGCAAGGAAGAAAAGTTTTTAATGGCAGGCTTTCCTTTTTTTGACTGATCTAATCTCTGGGTTTTTCCTTCCCCCCCCTTCCCTGCTTTAATTTTTCATGGACTTGGGGATGATCAAAATGGTTAGCCTGACCTTGTGTTTAACAGACCACAGAATTTTGGCCACAACGACCCCATGCAGTGCTACAGGCTGGGGTCAGAGTGGCTGGAGAGCAGCCAGGAAGAAAGGGACCTGGGGGGGGGCTGGTAGATATTAGGCTGAACATGAGCCAGTAGTGTGCCCAGCTGGAGAGGAGAGCAAATGGCATCCTGGCCTGTATCAAGAATAGTGTGGCCAGCAGGAGCAGGGAGGTTATTCTGCCCCTGTACACTGCACTGGTTAGGCCACACCTAGAGTCCTGTGTCCTGTTCGAGCTCCTCAATTCAAGAGAGATGTGGAGGTACTGGAACATGTCCAGAGAAGGGCAACAAAGCTGGGGAGGGGGTTGGAGCACAGCCCTGTGAGGAGAGGCTGAGGGAGCTGGGGTTGCTTAGCCTGGAGGAGGCTCAGGGGAGACCTTCTTGTTCTCTACAACTACCTGAAGGGAGGTTGTAGCCAGGTGGGGCTTGGTCTCTTCTCCCAGGCAGCCAGCACCAGAACAAGAGGACACAATCTCAACCTGTGCCAGGGGAAGTTTAGGCTGGATGTTAGGAAGAAGTTCTTCATAGAAAGAGAGATTGGCCATTGGAATGTGCTGCCCAGGGAGGTGGTGGATTCAATGACCCTGGAAGTGTTCAAGAAAAGCCTGGATGAGGCACTTAGAGCCATGGTTTAGTTGGTTGGATTATCTTGGAGGTCTCTTCCAACCTGGTTGATTCTATTCTATCCTATTCTATTCCATTCCATGCCATCCCAGGGTTCCAATACCATCTCTGGTATCAACAAGTACAAAACACATGATGATAACATCATGCAGTGCAGTGGCAAGTTTTGAAATGTCCAAAAAGCCTTTACCATGTGCTAAGACTCCTCTGCTTTTGACTCTGTTCAAACTACCCAGAACCAGAAGGTTTGGGGGGGGGATTTAACTGACAATTTTTTTGTGTCTGTTGTCACACATCTTTTCAACAACAACAAAAAAAAAACCCTCTGCCTTACATAAATCAGACTTTTCACATGAGGCCAGAAATTTGAATGGAGGAAGTGCACATGACATAAGTCTGTGGCACCTCTCTTCAGCTACCTGAAGGGAGGTTGTAGCCAGGTTGGGGGTTGGTCTCTTCTCCCAGGCAACCAGCACTAGAACAAGAGGACACAGTCTCAAGGGGAGGTTTAGGCGGGGTGTTAGGAAGAAGTTCTTCCCAGCAGATTGGCCATTGGAATGTGCTGCCCAGGGAGGTGGTGGAGTCACCATCCCTGGAGGTGTTTAGGAAGAGACTGGCTGAGGCACTTGGTGCCATGGTTTAGTTGATCAGATGGTGTTGGGTGCTAGGTTGGACTTGATGATCTCAAAGGTCTTTTCCAACCTTATTGATTCTATAATTCTATGATAAAGAGAGATTACACTTTCCCTTGGGCCAACTGCACAACCTTTCTTCTCTTCCCTCACTCTCACATAAACGAGAAATTTCTTTCATTTGACAGCAACAAATATATTTAACTCCATTCAGCAGCAGTGCAAAACAATTCTGACACCTTGGTTTGTACATTTTTACCTACATATATAGAGAGGAGTCTGAAGAAGATAAAAAAAAGGAAGAACCAAAAAACTTTGCCAGAGGCACCAGACAGAAATGAATTTAGGTTTGGTGGGCTTTTCCCCAAATAAATAAGCTACAGACTCCAACAGAGAAGTCAGGAGCTAAATGACTATCAGAAATCATAGAATTGTTAGGGTTGGAAGGGACCTCAAGGATCATCCAGTTCCAACCCCACTGACATGGGCAGGGACATCTCACACTACATCAGGTTGCCCAGAGCCACATCCAGCCTGGCCTTAGAAAGCTGCATGGATGAGGCTTCCACCACCTCCCTGGGCAACCTGTGCCAGTGTCTCACCACCCTTATTTTGAGGAACTTCTTCCTAATGTCCAATCTGAATCTCCCCTCTTCTATCTTGGAACCATTCCCCCTAGTCCTATCACACCCTGACACCCTCAAAAGTCCCTCCCCAGCTTTCTTGTAGCCCCCTTCAGATACTGGAAGGCCACAATGAGGTCTCCTCAGAGCCTTCTCTTCTCCAAACTGAACAACCCCAACTCTCTCAGCCCATCCTCATAGGAGAGGAGCTCCAGCCCTCTGATCATCCTCATGGCCCTTCTCTGGTCATGTTTCAGCACCTCCAGATCTTTCTTGTACTAGGGGCTCCAGAACTGGACACAGTACTTCAGGTGGGGTCTCACCAGAGCAGTGTAGAAGCGAGAATCACTCCTCTCAACCTGCTGGCCACACTTCTCTTGATGCAACACATGAATTTGAATGTGAAATCAAAGTTACTTATGGTATTTAAAAAGGAACATCTGAAACAGTGTCTCTTGGCAAATCCCTTCTTTAGGAGAAATAATTGTCCAATTTGAGACTATTAATTCTGTTCTGTTAGTATAATTTGACTACCAATTCCACCTCAAATGGCTGTTCACAACAAAATGAAAGGGCAACATAGGTGTTAGGCTTGTAAACCACAATGAAATTGGTACCTGCATTTGTTTCTGTCTCTTGACCTTACAAAATTATGTACTCTACACAGGCAAATGACACAACTGAGCTTCTGTGAGGCAGTTCTGCAGAAGGCTTTAAGTTAAGTGGACATAATTGCAGGGGGGAGGAAGGAGAGCAAGGGGGAGGAAGGAGAGCAAGGGGAGAGGAGAGCAAGGGGAGAGGAGAGCAAGGGGAGAGGAGAGCAAGGGGAGAGGAGAGCAAGGGGAGAGGAGAGCAAGGGGGAGGAAGGAGGCAAGGGGGGAGGAGGAGAGCTATTAGAGGTATTTTCACCTAAAATCAATATGGGAATTGTTAATAGATTTCAAAAAAGAACTCTCTTTTAAAGTGATGAGAAGAAAATGCCTATGTAGCTAACAGTGCCTGTGCCAAAATTCTATCAAGGAATGCTGCTATTAATCATAGCCTTAGGGACTCTCCATTAGCTATTGCTGTTTATTAACATTTACCAGAGACCAGGAAAAGCTTGATCATAGTTTATTCTATTAGGCTACAATTCATCACTGTGCTGAAGGCACAGGACAAAAGCCCACTTCTGAACTCATGTAAACAGAACCTGGTGAGCCTCTGCCAGCTACAGGAAGGCACCCATGAAAGATTTGCAAGCTGCAGCGAAGCAGCACCTGGAACCCTGACAGAACAAAAGCTGTGCACTAGGAAATTATTGAAAGAATGCACTTCTCAAGAGCACATCATAACTGCATCCAAAGCCTGGTCCCAATCTAACAATACAGAGGGGGGAAGGGGGGGAAAGAAAGAAGAGAAGAGAATTACTTTGTTTCCCATTCCTTTCCAACAAGATTAATGACCACATTGCTGTGCTCCAAGCTCTTCGGATGGAGTCTTTGTCCTACAGTCCCACTCCTGCAACCAGAGCACAACAGGGAGGAAAAAGAGAGATAATGTGTCAATAGGCACAATCAAAGCAAGCTCTTTCACACCATTGCCATTTAGAGGCTAAACAACAGCTGCAGTTCTGACTTTGAGAATGATTTAACAGACTTCCTTGTATAGCAATGGTATTGTATTTGATCTAAAGCCAAAGCCAAAGCCTTACCAAGAAGAGAAGTTGCCCCAGGTCACCCATGGGCCGCAGATACATGAGGTCATACTGATCACAGCGATAGGGGATGATGACTTGGGATCCAATGCGACCTAGGCATTCAAAACAGAAGGAAAAGTTCCACCTAGTTCAAACTACTGCATAATATTAAGCAGATAAACTTCTGAAGACACAAAACATCCTCTTTTTTTTTTTCTGCCCCCAGTATCACAAAGGTTGGAAAAAAAATCTTGCAGGTGACCTCTGTTCATTGAAAGCTGTGGAACTAACCACTCTGCTCTCAGGATCACCAAGGTTGGAAGAGACCTCAAAGATCATCAAGTCCAACCTGTCACCACAGAGCTCATGACTACACCATGGCACCAAGTGCCACGTCCAAGCCTGACCTTGAATATCTCCAGGGATGGGGCCTTGAATACCTCCCAATATAGAGTGGAATAGAGTAGAGTAGAGTAGAGTAGAGTAGAGTAGAGTAGAGTAGAGTAGAATTAACCAGGTTGGAAGAGACCTCAAAGATCATCAAGTCCAACCTGTCACCACAGAGCTCATGACTAAACCATGGCACCAAGTGCCACATCCAATCCCCTCTTGAACACCTCCAGGGACGGTGACTCCACCACCTCCCTGGGCAGCACATTCCAATGGCTAACAACTCTCTTAGTGAAGGGCTTTCTCCAAGTTACTCACCCTCCCAGCACTGAAGCACACCAAATACACAACAAAGATATATTGAATGGTTATCTGCAAAGCTAGAAGTAGAATTCCACTGAGTTTTTCAATCTCCATGACTGGAATTGTTACACAGGGACATACTTGAGGGCTTAGGCTTGGAAGACAAAATATAGAAGCTTGTTAACAAAGATTAACAGGAAAAAAACCCTAGTGTACACTATGGATATCACAGAATCCCTACCAGTGTGCCACAGCTAAGGCTATTTACAGAAGTCACAGAACCACAGAAACATTCAGGTTGGAAAAGTCCCTCAGGATCACCAAGTCCAACCAAGAACCCAACTCTACATGGCTCACCCCTAAAGCATAGCCCCAGGCACCACATTCAAACCACCTTGAAACACAGCCAGGCTTGGGGACTCAACCACCTCTTTAAGGCAGCACATTCCAATGTCTGACCACTCTTGCCATGAAAAAATGTTTCCTAATATCCAGTCTAAACCTACCCAGTGGCAGCTTGAGGCCATTCCCTCTCCTTCTATCACTAATTACCTGTGAGAAGAGACCAGCACCAGCCTCTCTAGAATGTCCTTTCAGGTGATTGTAGAGAACAATGAGATCTCCCCCCAGCTTCCTCTTTTCCAAACTAACCATCCCCAGCTCCTTCAGTTGCTCTTCATCAGATTTATTCTCCAGGCCCTCCCCAGCTTCCTTGCCCTCCTCTGCACTGGCTCCAGCACCTCCACATCTCTCTTGTGTTGAGGTGCCCAAAACTGAACACAATACTCAAGGTGTGGCCTCCCCAGAGCCAAGTACAAGGGGACAAATCCCCTCCCTACTCCTGCTGGACAGATCATTTCTAATCCCAGCCAGGATGCCTTTGGCTTTCTTGGCCACCTGGGTACACTGCTGGTCATATTCAGTTTCTTCACCTTTCTCCATATTTATATGCATTACCCTTTCATACCTTTCTTCATTCTCTTCCTGATTCTAACATAACTATTATTCTGAAGAATTAGGCTAGCTAGTAGAACTTTTACTACCAATGTGTCACATGTAAGGATGTCTGTATTAAAATACTTTGGGAAGTGCAATTATATTGGGAGGTATTGCTCTCTACAACTACCTGAAGCAAGATTGTAGCCAGGTTGGGGTTGGTCTCTTCTCCCAGGCAACCAGCACCAGAACAAGAGGACACAGTCTCAAACTGTGCCAGGGGAGGTATAGGCTGGAGGTTAGGAAGAAGTTCTTAAAAGAAAGAGAGATTGGCCATTGGAATGTGCTGCCCAGGGAGGTGGTGGAGTCACCATCACTGGAGGTGTTTAGGAAGAGACTGGATGGGGTGCTTGGTGCCATGGTTTAGTTGATTAGATGGTGTTGGGTGATAGGTTGGACTTGATGATCTCTGAGGTCTTTTCCAACCTGGTTAATTCTATTCTATTCAAGGCCATATCCCTGGGCTCTGAACAACCTGATCTAGTGGAGGATGTCCCTGCTGACTGCAGGCAAGGTCCTGCATCTGGGTCAGGGCAATCCCAGGCACTGATATAGCCTGGGCAGGGACTGGCTTGAGAGCAGCCCTGAAGGAAAGGCCTTGGGGGTGCTGCTGGATGAGGAGGTCGACATGAGCCAGCAGTGTGCACTTGCAGCCCAGAAAGCCAATCTCATCCTGGGCTGCATCAAGAGAAGCAGAGCCAGCAGGTCGAGGGAGGGGGATTCTTCCCCTCTACTCCACTCTGGTGAGACCCCACCTGGAGTACTGTGTCCAGTTCTGGAGCCCCTGTTACAGGAAGGATCTGGAGGTGCTGGAAGGTGTCCAGAGAAGGGCCATGAGGATGATCAGAGGGCTGGAGCTCCTCTCCTGTGAGGACAGACTGAAGGAGTTGAGGCTGTTCAGTCTGGAGAAGAGAAGGCTCCGAGGAGACCTAATTGTGGTCCTCCAGTATCTGAAGGGGGCTACAAGAGAGCTGGGAAGGGACTTTTTAGGGTGTCAGGGAGTGACACTTTCTTAGGGTGTCAGGACTGGGGGGAATGGAAGAAAACTAGAAATGGGTAGATTCAGATTGGATGTTAGGAAGAAGTTCTTCCCCATGAGGGTGACGAGACACTGGCACAGGTTGCACAGGGGGGGTGGTGGAAGCCTCATCCCTGGAGATTGTTAAGGCCAGGCTGGATGTTGCTGTCAGCAACCTGATGTAGTGTGAGGTGTCCCTGCCCATGGCAGGGGGTTGGAACTGGATGATGCTTGAGGTCCCTTCCAACCCTAACAATTCCATGATTCTCAAGCCAGGTTTGTTGAAGACAGTGCACGTTACCTAAGCGGTTGACAACGTAGCGCCCCAGGAACCCTGTGGCTCCGAAGACAGTGGCCACGATGCCGCTGACCGAGGATCGTCCACTTCTTCCACGAGGGATCACTGCATGATGAACTTGACGGTGCTGCTGCAACACGGAAGGTGCTGCAGCCAACACAGAAATGCCAGGGCCTGCAACACAAAGTGGGAGGGAAATCAGCTAAAGGCAGCATCAAGCCATAGTTCACATTATTCTTCTCACTACAGTATCATCAAGGTTGGAAGAGACCTCAAAGATCACCAAGTCCAACCTGTCACCACAGACCTCATGACTAGACCATGGCACCAAGTGCCACATCCAATCCCCTCTTGAACACCTCCAGGGAGGGTGACTCCACCACCTCCCTGGGCAGCACATTCCAAAGGCTAACAACTCTCTCAGTGAAGAACTTGCTCCTCACCTCCAGCCTAAACCTCCCCTGGGCATAGCTTGAGACTGTGTCCCTCTTGTTCTGGTGCTGGTTGCCTGGGAGAAGAGACCAACCTCCTCCTGGCTACAACCTCCCTTCAGGTAGTTGTAGAGAGCCTCCTCTTCTCCAAGCTAAACAATCCCAGCTCCCTCAGCCTCTCCTCATAGGGCTTGTGTCTATGATCTCCCATCAGAGGAATTTCCCACGTCAAGGCTCCTGACAGGCTATTTGGGAGACACCTGAATAGGTCAGAGGACAGCAGGCTTGGGAGACCTCTTGTCAAGGGCTGGGGCAGATCCTCCTTTGCCCCCCACAGGGGCAGAAAAAAAATGAGACTCAGAGAAACGGATTGCAGAAGTGATGGAAAGTTTAAATGGAAAAGCAGTGAATGTTGTACAGAAGCCACAAGCATAGTGACAAAAAGGATTCCAAAGCATAGAGAGCCCCTTAGAGCACACCCAGATGCATCCCAGCATTTCCATCTCCCTACCTGAGGGGTATACCCAAAACCCCCAGGGCTCTTTCTTCCTCCCACCTCCACAGTTAGGCTAATCTCAGCTGGCCAGATCAGATTGCCCTTCTCCCTTCTCCTCCTGGCATTAGGCCTAGCCAGGACTAAGAGGCCTTGAGATAACTCCCCTTCCATTACCAGCTAGGGAGCATCTGCCACAGGAGCAGCAAGGGAAGAAAGAGGAAGTGTGAGACCTTGCAGATGGATTTAGAGGGATCAGGACATTATGGGTATGAAATACACAGCTTCCTGTGTCCACCCACTGGGCTGGACCCCTGGTGTACCGGAGGTGCATCTTATGTGGCAGCAGCAGGAGGCACCCAGCCTAAACTGCCACAGCTGTTAATAAAAGTCTAAGACCAAGCTAAGACACAAAAGGGGCAGAATATCAGCTCCTGAACAGTAAGGCTGAACTGACTAGCACTTGATGTATAAGGTGAAAACACAGAGGCTAAACAAATATAAAACAGAGGTAGCTGGGGAGGGGTTTAGAGCACAGCCCTGTGAGGAGAGGCTGAGGGAGCTGGGGTTGCTTAGCCTGGAGAAGAGGAGGCTCAGGGGAGACCTTCTTGCTGTCTACCACTACTTGAAGGGAGGTCATAGCCAGGTGGGGGTTGGTCTCATCTCCCAGGCAACCAGAACCAGAGCAAGAGAAAACAGTCTTAAGCTGTGCCAGGGGAGGATTAGGCTGGATGTTAGGAAGAAATTCTTCATAGAGAGATTGGCCATTGGAATGTGCTGCCCAGGGAGGTGGTGGAGTCACCATCACTGGAGGTGTTTAGGAAGTGACTGGATGGGGTGGTTGGTGCCATGGGTTAGTTGATGAGATGGTGTTGGATGATAGGTTGGAGTTGATGATCTTGAAGGTCTTTTCCAACCTGGCTAATTCTGTATTCTGTAACTTTTTTTTTCTTTTTTTCTCTGTCAGACCTTCATTCTTTCAAGGGAAACTTCCTATCTGGAAACTGCAAATAGGCAGGTCTTTTCCATCTGCTTAATTCTATTCTATTCAAATACATCCACACCCTGCCCCTAAACCTGGATGAGAACTATGGGACAAAGACCTCAGAACCCCTCTACTTGCAGTTAACCAGGCTTTTTACCTCAGCCTAAACACAGCAAACCCAAATGCTGGAAGAGGCAGCAATCCTCATGTATCATAGCTCTGGAGCAAAGCATGATGCAGAGATGTGAAAGAGTCAGATCCATGATGCATGCATTATCCATGATAATACAATACAATACAATAAAATAAATCCAGGTTGGAAGAGACCTTCAAGATCATCGTGTCCAACCTATCAACCAATCCAACTCACCTAAACAACTAGATCATGGCACCAAGTACCCCATCAAGCAGAACCATAACTCCTTTCATAACCCCTGTCAGCCTCTCCAGACCAAGCAGCACTGCGCTCCTGTGTAACACAAACTTGCACTGGGGGATTTTCCCCAAACAGAAGAATCTAACCTTCTTTGCTAACCAGAGTCTATTTGTCATAGGAAGTTAACTTTTACAACTCATATTTTAAGCTTCTGTTTGAATTAAAACTCAAATATTCACAGTAAACCAGAACCACCTTTTTATTGAAAATATACATTGGTGCAAAGAATGGTAAATTCCTGCCTCTTCTTATCAACTAACAAACCTCTTTACCATCTCCAACTTTGCCCAACAGAGGAGCATGTGCTGGAACAATTTAACTAAAAAACGGTTCTATTTTGGTAGCAACGACCCAAATCCAAGCTTTAAATATAGTTTCAGGACTTTAGCACGCTTATAGACCACGGGCAAAGCGTCACGGTCATCTAAGAAACCGTAAAAGGAATGCAGACTTTCAGTGTAGTATTTATTTTGCTGAGATCCTGACAGTTCCAGAGACAATATCCTGTACAGCTACATCAGGAACCTGAGCTAATCCCATGCACCCCTCTGAGCTACAAACGGCAGCTGCCTGACCAAAAAAATAAAAAGGAAGGCAGAAAGCAGATCACTTCTGGCGCAAGTTGTTATTTCAGTCAGCTGCTTGTCAGACGCTGGTTTGTGAGCTCCCTCCCCCAGGCTCTACTCCGGCGGAACCTCTGCGAGCCAAGGTAGGCCCGCGGGCGGGCGGCGGCCACGACACCCTACGCAATGGGGGCAGAGAGCGCAAGGACTGCCTGACTCCCCGCAGCGAACAGCGGAGACCCGGCACCAAGCCCTGGTCGGCGGTGACACTCACCTGCCCTTGGCAACAAAAGGCCGCGACGAGCGCTGCAGCAGCGAGCTACGGCCGCCATCTTGCCTTACCCACCGACCCCCGCGGCAGACGGCAAGCGGGCAAGGCCAAACTTCCTTCCCCTGCGTGCGCAAGCGCGACCTGCTGGGCGGGGAATAGTGCTTAGTAACTTGGACACATTTTTAAACACTCCGGTTTAACCCAGCTCCGGTTCTGACAGAGATGGGGCTTAGCAAATGAGATGGGGCTTGGGGCATTTGGCCAGATTTTAGAATGTTCAGTTTTAACTTCTGTTCTGACAGAGGTGGGGTTTAGCAGACGATTAGGCTGGATGTTAGGAAGAAGTTCATAGAAGAAGAGATTGGCTGCTGGAATGTGCTGCCCAGGGAGGTGGTGGAGTCACCATCCCTGGAGGTAATACTATAGAACAGAATTAGGAAGAGACTGGATGAGGCACTTGGTGCCATGGTTTAGTTGATTAGACAGTGTTGAGTGAGACCGTCAAGATCATCGAGTCCAACCTATCATCCAACACCACCTAATCAACTAAACCATGCAACCAAGCACCCCATCAAGTCTCCTCTGAACACCTCCAATGATGGTGACTCCACCCCCTCCCCAGGCAGCCATTCCAATGGCCAATCACTCTCTATAGAACTTCTTCCTAACATCCAGCCTAAACCTGCCCTGGCGCAGCCTGAGACTGTGTCCTCTTGTTCTGGTACTGGCTGCCTGGGAGAAGAGACCAACCTCTGCCTGGCTACAACCTCCCTTCAGGTAGTTGTAGAGAGCAATAAGGTCACCCCTTAGTCTCCTCTTCTCCAGGCTAAGCAACCCCAGCTCCCTCAGCCTTTCCTCATAGGGCTTGTGTTCCATGGTTTAGTTGCTTAGATGGTGTTGGGTGATAGGTTGGACTCGATGATCTCAAAGGTCTTTTCCCACATGGTTAATGTTATTCTATTCTATTCTATTCTATTCTATTCTATTCTATTCTATTCTATTCTATTCTGTTTCAACCCAGCTTCTGTTCTGTCAGAGCTGGGGCTTAGCAGATGATCTGGGGCTTGGGGCATCTGGGCAGATTTTAGAATGCTCAGTTTTAACTCAGCTTCTGTTCTGACAGAGCTGGGGCTTAGCAGGTGGGCTGGGGTTTGGGGTACAATTGTGGATCCTCTGTGAACTCTGATCATATCTCAGCCGCAACATGCCTTTCGGTTTGCTGTGTAAGCCAGGTGCACACCAAGGTAAACATGCTCATCTCTTTATGCTGGTAGCTGGAACGGCAGCAGAAGGCCCTTGCCTCATCTCACCCCCAAAAAAGGGCTCTTTCCACTTAGAATCACAGAATGGCCTGGGTTGGAAGGGACCTCCAAAGGTTATCCAGTCTAACCCCCACTGCAGTCAGCAGGGGCATCCTCAGCTAGATCAGGTTGCCCAGAGCCCTGTGGAGCCTCACTTTGAGTAACAGTCCTCTGGCAGTTGTGTCCTTTGAGTAATAGTCCTGTGGCAGTTCTATACCAGTTACAGGTTTGTTTTCTATCCTATTTGAAACCATCAGCATTCTTCTGAGCTTCAGAGTGCCATAGAATCACAGAATGATAGAATGGTCTGGGTTGGAAGAGACCTCCAAAGGTTACCCAGTCCAACCCCTTCTGCAGTCAGCAGGGACATCCTCAACTAGATCAGGTTGCCCAGAGCCCTGGTGAGCCTCACCTTGAATATCTCCAGGGATGGGGCCTCAGCTACCTCCCTGGACAACCTGTTCCAGTTTTCCACTACCCTCATGGCAAAGAACACGTCCATCATGCCTAACAGGTCTCACCACAGCTTTGCTGAGTGGCCCAGCCTGCCTTGTTGCATTTGAAAACTCCAGTTTGTATGGTTGTGCCTATATACAGTAAAAAAAAAATCCAGGGCTAGCAATCTACACATGCAGTGGGTGCTCATGGAGAGCAACCCAAATGTACCAGGCAAAACTGAGTAGCTTCCTTTCAGAAGTGGCACACAGCTGCATAAAAGCGTCCCAGGCCACAGGATGTTAGGGGTTGGAAGGGACCTCTGAAGATCATCAGGTCCAACCCCCCTGCCAAGGCAGGACCACAGAATCTAGCACAGGTTGCACAGGAATGCATCCAGATGGGTCTTGAAAGCCTCCAGAGAAGGAGACTCCACAACCTCTCTGGGGAGCTTGTTCCAGTGCTCTGTGACCCTCACAGCGAAGAAGTTCCTTCACATGTTGAGGTGGAACCTCCTGTGCTGTAGTTTATATCCATTGCCCCTTGTGCTATCCCAGGGTGCAAGTGAACAGAGCCTGTGCCCTCCCTCTCGACATCCAGCCCTCAGATATTTATAAACATTTTTTATATCCCCTCTCAGTCTTCTCCAGACTCAAAAGTCCCAGGTGCCTCAGCCTCTGCTCCTAAAGCAATCACTCAATCATCCTGGGAGCCCTCCACTGGACTCTCTCCAGTAGATCCCTGTCCCTTTTGAGCTGGGGAGCCCAAAACTGGATGCAATATTCCAGGTGTGGCCTCACAAGGGCAGTGCAGAGGGGCTGTTCAGTCTGGAGAAGAGAAGGCTCCGAGGTGACCTCATTGTGGTCTTCCAGTATCTGAAGGGGGGCTACAAGAAGGGCTGGGGAGGGACTTCTCAGGCTATCAGGTAGTGATAGGACTAGGGGGAATGGAATGAAGCTGGAGGTGGGGAGATTCAGGCTGGATGTGAGGAGGAAGTTCTTCCCCATGAGAGTGGTGAAGGCCTGGAATGGGTTGTCCAGGGAGGTGGTTGAGGCCCCATCCCTGGAAGTGTTTAAGCCCAGGCTGGATGAGGCTCTGGCCAGCCTGATCTAGTGTAGAGTGTCCCTGCCCATGGCAGGGGGGTTGGAACTAGATAATCCTTGTGGTCCCTTCCAACTCTAACTGAAACTATGAAACTATGAGAAGAACCTCCCTGGATCTGCTGGACACACTCCTCTTGATGCACCCCAGGATGCCGCTGGCCCTCTTGGCCACACGGGCACATTGCTGACCCATGGATCACTTCTTATCCACCAGGACTCGATGATCTTTGAGGTCTCTTCCAAGCTTGGTGATTCTGTGATTCTATGACTCCCAGGTTCTTCTCCACAGGGCTGCTCTCCAGCAGATCACCTCTCAACCTTTATTGGTGCAGTGTATTATTCCTCCCCAGATGCAGGACTCTGCACTTACACTCATTAAGTTCCTCTTTGCCCAGCTCTCATGCATCTCACATGCACATCTTGTCCAAGACACTCGCTCTGGGGACTTGACCTTTAATTTTCTGTATGCTGACATAGATGTCTGTAGGAAGTGATTTTTACACCAGATTTTTAGCTTGGATTAGAAAGACAAGGATCAGTTAAGGCTGAGGCAAAAGGCTATCAATCAAGACATGTCTTCTGCTCCAGGCTTGCCACCCCCTGATTTTAGGAGAGATTAACCAGAGTTCTGTGGTTTCCACTTCCCATTTGTAAGAGAATATTTTCCTATTTCAGCCATGCTAGTGTAGGGATGAGATTTGCTAGAGGACCAGAGAGGCTTGTGTCTTGTGGTGATGTAATCATTGTAAAAAAAGCAGTGAGATAATGGACACATCCAACTTGCTAAAGCTGCAATTACAAGTTAACTGGGTTAAACCTGCAGTTTGCAGGGAGCTGAATTTGATTTGAAAACCAATTTGGAGCATCATATTGCTGATTAACGACTGACTCACTGTACTTGAATCCCAAGGAAGTTAAAGCCAAACATCTAAAAGCAGCCTCAGGGCTACTGGTCACCTAAAATGTGTGAGGATTTGTTAAGAGTCCCGTGCTGAAGGTTTCTGGCATCTCTCAGCTCTCCCGTGTCAGGGAACAGCAGGCTGGTGGCAAACACTGACTTAAAGAGCTGGCATGCCTCAGTTTCATGGAATCATAGAATCAACAAGGTTGGAAAAGACCTCAAAGATCATCAAGTCCAACCTGTGACCCAACACCTCATGCTTACATGACCATGGCACCAAGTGCCACGTCCAATCCCCTCTTGAACGCCTCCAGGGATGGTGACTCCACCACCTCCCTGGGCAGCACATTCCAATGGCAAATGACTCTCTCAGTGAAGAACTTTCTCCTCATCTCCAGCCTAAACTTCCCCTGGTGCAGCTTGAGACTGCATCCTCTTTTTCTGGTGCTGGTTGCCTGGGAGAAGAGACCACCCCCCACCTGGCTACAACTTCTCTTCAGGTACTTGTAGGAAGCAAGAAGGTCTCCCCTGAGCCTCCTCTTCTCCAGGCTAAGCAACCCCAGCTCCCTCAGCCTCTCCTCACAGGGCTGTGCTCCAGGCCTCTCCCCAGCTTTGTTGCCCTTCTCTGGACACGTTCAAGAGTCTCACTGTCCTTTTTAAACTGAGGAGCCCAGAACTGGACACAGGACTCAAGGTGTGGCCTAACCAGTGCTGAGTACAGGAGCAGAATAACTTCCCTGCTCCTGCTCTGGCCACACTATTCTTGATGCAAGCCAGAATGCCATTTCCACACAGCCCTGCACTCCGGGTCTCCTTGTGGCCTTACTGTTGTTATGTAAATACTGAAATCACTCTGAGTTCTGGCTGGAGGAAGATAATCAGGACTCCAAAGAGTCTGTCCAGTGAGAATGAGAGAGTAGCTGCTGCAGGAAGCATCCTTTGAAAGCTCCCAACTGTCACAGCAGTGCTGCTGAGGTTGGAAAGTCCAGTCAGCTCTTCAGATTATTCAGTGCAAGTAAGAACATGGATATGGAAACGTTTTTAGCCTGGAGAGGAGAAGGCTGAGAAGGAATCTAATAAATGTCTATAAATATCTGAGGGCTGGGTGTCAGGAAGGAAGGGACACCCTCTGCTCAGTTCTGCCCTGGGATAGCACAAGGGGCAATGGATGTAAACTACAGCCCAGGAGGCTCCACCTCAACATGAGGCAGAACTTCTTTACTGTAAGGGTCACAGAGTACTGAAACAGGCTCCCCAGAGAGGTTGTGGGGTCTTCTTCTCTGGAGTCTTTCAAGCCCTGTCTGGATGTGTTCCTGTGCAATCTGTGCTAGATTCTATGGTCCTGCTCTGGCAGGGGGAGTTGGACTCAAAGATCTCCGGAGGTCCCTTCCAACACCTAACATCCTCTGATCCTGTGAATGGCCAAAGATCCCCATTTGAGGTATTAGGTATGAGGTAATTAGTTGGACTTGATGATCTTTTCCAGCCTGGTTGATTCTATGATTTACTTTCTGATTTCATCAACCTTTGAACTCATTTGGATGTTTCAGCAGTGTAAGAAACCTCTCTGGACTGTTCACTTCTGACTCTTCCCCTTGCCATAGTCCCCTTGTCCTTGCTGTGACTTTATTGAGAGGTATACAAAGATATTTTCCATCCTCTGGAAACTCCTTCTACTTCTTCTGCTTGGTGGGTTAGGCCAGCAGTCAGGAGGGGTGCAGGGTGGAAGGCAGGAAATACCTGCTGTGTGTGCTGTGTTGTGTCTACTTAGAATCATAGAATCACTGCCTACAACTACCTGAAGGGAAGTTGTAGCCAGGAGGGGGTTGGTCTCACCTCCCAGGCAACCAGCACCAGAACAAGAGGACACAGTCTCAAGCTGCACCAGGGGAGGTTTAGGCTGGATGTTAGGAAGAAGTTCTTCCCACAAAGAGAGATTGGCCATTGGAATATGCTGCCTAGGGAGGTGGTGGAGTCTTCATCACTGGAGGTGTTTAGGAAGAGACTGGATGAGGCACTTCGTGCCATAGTTCAGTTGATTAGATGGTATTGGGTGATAGGTTGGACTCGATGATCTCAAAGGTCTTTTCCAACCTGGTTTATTCTATTCTATTCTATTCTATTCTATTCTATTCTATTCTATTCTATTCTATTCTATTCTATTCTATTCTTGTGTTCTCATTTGGTAAAAAGTGACAGTTTAGGTGTAGGCAATATCCTGGATTTAATTGGGCTCTCCTTTAGTCCATGGGCATGAATTTGGTGAAGCAGTGTACTCCAGAAGTCCAGCCTTGTACACAGTAGTGCACAACAGGAGAAAAAAAAAGGCAGTCTTTGGGGAATTGATAGCAAAATCACAGAATCATGGAATTGTTAGGGTTGGAAAGGATCCCAAGGACCACCTAGTTCCAACCCCCCTGCCACGGGCAGGGACACCCCACACTAGATCAGGTTGCTCAGAGCCACATCCATCCTGGCCTTGAAAGCCTCCAGGGATGGGGATTCCACCACCTCCTTGGGCAACCTGTTCCAAATGGTTTCAGTTGGAAAGGACCTCCAAAGTTCATCTAGTCCAACCATATTCACATAGTTTATGCTACTGGTGGAGCTAGTTGCTACCATTAACAACATACTGCTGAGATCAGAATGCATATTGATGCTTCTGTAGTCACCAACAGTAATCAGAATTTCACCTGGTACTCACACACAACTTCTTGTCATGGAAAGAGTCTTCATGCCAAAGGAGAAAGGTGTAGAGAACAACAGAATCACACAGAATGGTAGGAGTTGAAAGAGACATCTGAGGGTCATCTAGTTCAACCCCCCTGCTAGAGCAGGACCACCCAGTGTAAATCACCCAGAAATATGTCCCAGTAGGTTTGGAATGCCTCCAGAGGTGCAGACTCCACAACCTCTCTGGGCAGCCTGGTGTAGTGTTCTGGCATTTTTTTGGCTTCATTCCTGAGACTGCTTCAGGACTCTGATCCACTCCAAATCTTGAGCTAGTTTCAGAAGCACCCTGAAATTTATGCTTATGTGCTGGGAAGCATAAAGGTGATGGAAAGTCAAGACAACCATCTGCTGAGAGGCAGAGCTTCCAATAGTGCTGTATATCATCAGGAGGATTCACTGTCTGTGGTGAACATATCAGTATGGACACCACCAGATTCTCACTTGAAGATGGAAACAACTCCAAATGGAAAGGATCTAAAGGGTGCAGAAGATGAGGCCACTGCTTGAAGGCAAATGAGAGCTAGAAGAGGTTTCCTTTTACGCTGACAGGCTGTCTGATGTCATCATCGCAGTGGCACATCAAGAGATTGTGAAAAGTCAGATGGCCCTGACCCATGTTTGGCTGTTCTTGGAAAGCCTGCTCATAAATCTCTTGGACTAGGCACATAGAAAGATAAAAATAATCCATCAGCCCGATGCTACTCGTGTCAATATGAAATAAACTAAATCTGAAGAGTCTGCCTTCCAAGAACACATAGTTTTAAAAGGAATGAACCAGTCCTCCAGATTAGAAGGGTAGGACAACAGGAGAAGGGAAAATGACATCACAGGAAAGGTTTCATAGAATTATAGGGTCACAGAATAGTCCAGGCCAGAAAGGACCTCCAAAGGTCATCCAGACTAACCTCCCCACAGTCAGCAGGGACTTCCCCAACTAGATCAGGTTGCCCAGGGCCTCGTTGAGCCTCACCTTGAATATCTCCAGGGAAGGGGCCTCAGCCACCTCCCTGGACAACCTGTTCCAGTGTTCCACCACCCTCATAGTAAAGAGCTTCTTCCTGATATCCAATCTAAATCTGCCCTTCTCTAGTTTGAAGCCATTGCCCCTCATCCTGTCACTGCAGGCCTTTGCAAACAGTCTCTCTCCATCCTTCCTGTAGCCCCCTTCTGGTACTGGAAGGCTGCGATTGGGTCTCCCCAGAACCTTCTCTTCTCCAGTCTGAACACCCCAGCTTCCTCAGCCTGTCCTCATAGCAGAGGTGCTTCAAGCCCCTGATCATTTTCATGTCCCTCCTCTGGACCCTCTCCATCAGGTCCATGTCCTTCCTATATTGAGGGCTCCAGACCTGCACACAGTACTCCAGGTGAGGTCTCACCAGAGCAGAGCAACGTGGAAGAATCACCTCTCTGGATCTGCTGGCAATGCATCTTTTGATGCAGCCCAAGATGTGATTTGCCTTCAGGGCTGCCAGATCTTTGGAGGTCCCTTCCAACCCCTAATATCCTGTGATCCTGTGATCCAGTGAATCAAGACCTTGCTCAGACTTCCTTACTACACATAATCTGAGGAGGAATCGAAGGATGCCTGTTACCTTGCTCAGTCTGCTGGAAAACTGTGTTCAGCCAGATCATAATCAGGGCATATCTCCCGAGCTGCCTGTTGGTCTCTAGGTGAAGCTTGAGGGACTCAACAGCAAAGCTCTTTCCCAGGGCATTGCAAAATAGCAGGAATTTCTAAACGCTTCCAGCCCAGTTTTCAATGGAGGTATAAATCAGCAGGCAGACTGAGACTGTGAGTGCTGGGGGATTTATTTGTGTGCCTCAGCTGCAGAAGCAGGGAACCCAAATTTGAAAGTCCCAGCTGAGCTCCATGCATTACAGTGGTGCTTTATCCACATTGATCTAATTCACTCTTCTCTGCCCCTGCACTCAGCCCTGGTTAGGCCATAACTTGAGTCCTGTGTCCAGTTCTGGGCCCCTCAGTATAGGAAAGATGTTGAGTTGATGGAAGGTGTCCAGAGAAGGGCAGCAAAGCTGGGGAGGGGTCTGGAGCACAGCCCTGTGAGGAGAGGCTGAGGGAGCTGGGGTTGCTTAGCCTGGAGAAGAGGAGACTCAGGGGTGACCTTCTTGCTGTCTACAACTACCTGAAGGGAGACTGTAGCCAGGTGGGGGTTGGTCTCTTCTCCCAGGCAAGCAGCACCAGAACAAGAGGACACAGTCTCAAGCTGTGCCAGGGGAGGTTTAGGCTGCATGTCAGGAAGAAGTTCTTCATGGAAAGAGTTATTGGCCATTGGAATGTGCTGTCCAGGGAGGTGGTGGAGTCACCATCCCTGGAGGTGTTCAAAAGCAGCCTGGATGAGGCACTTGGTGCCATGGTTTAGTTGATTAGATGGTGTTGGCTGATAGGTTGGACTCAATGATCTCAAAGATCTCT
The DNA here is from genome assembly GCA_015227895.2 of Colaptes auratus. NCBI lineage: Eukaryota > Metazoa > Chordata > Aves > Piciformes > Picidae > Colaptes > Colaptes auratus. The sequence continues at coordinate 6,423,936 of CM037632.1, read as the reverse complement.
TCCAACCTGGTTAATTCAATTCCATTCCATTCCATTCCATTCCATTCCATTCCATTCTATTCCATTCCATTCCATTTCATTCCATTCCATTCCATTCTATTCTCACCCCACCACAATCACCCAGGAAACATCCTTTGTAATATTGATGGTTTCCAGGTTTCATTTTCCCCCTGAGGCTATTATTTCAGATTCTACTTCCCCAAGTAGCTTAGCATGCCTTTTCCCAAGCTGAATCCTGTTTTATTTTCTGCCCACGTTTCAAATGCCTGTGTGTTATTTCTCTGTCATCTTTCATTTGCAGTTCTTCATCTCCTATGTATATTTTCTTAAACTTTAGCTTGTATATAAATGGATTCAAAACATTGCTGCACACCTTCCCAAGTTTAGCATGTTCTTGGCTACCACTGCTTTCTGCTTGTAGGCACAGAATCAAAGGGGTCTCTTGGTCTATTCTCCTGCTCCACTATAGCATCATCACCATCTCAGCTGTTCCTAGCAAGCATTTGTCTGGTCTCTGCTTAGAAGGGGCCTACAAGAAAGCTGGGGAGGGACTTTTTAGGGTGTCAAGGAGTGATAGGACTGGGGAGAATGGAACAAAACTAGAAATGGGTAGGTTCAGATTGGATGTCAGGAAGAAGTTCTTCCCCATGAGGATGGTGAGACACTGGCACAGGTTGCCCAGGGAGGTGGTGGAAGCCTCATCCCTGGAGGTTTTTAAGGTCAGGCTGGATGTGGCTCTGAGCAACCTGATGTGGTGTGAGATTTCCCTGCCCATGTCAGGGGGGTTGGAACTGGATGATGTTTAAGGTCCCTTCCAACCCTAACAATTCTATCATTCTATGTTTCCAAAATGAAAGTTCCATGATTTCTCAGGCCTAGGTATTCTCTCCTGTTCTATTAACCAGCCTTAACACCATAAACGTGTTTCAGTGTTTAACTTGCCCCTGAAAGACTTGCAGTGGCTGAATAATCGCCCCTTTGATCCTTCATCTTTCCCAGTTTTCATTTCAATGTCTTCTTTCAGGTTGACCTGAAAGCTGTACCCCCTGACAGCATGGTTTTTGGTAGGACTAAAAGAAAGGAATATTATCCAGTCCTTCACAGAATCAGAGAAACATTCAGGGTGGAAAAGACCTCAGGATCTTGATGGGGTGCTTGGTGCCATGGTTTAGTTGTTTAGGTGGGTTGGATTGGTTGATGGGTTGGACACGATGATCTTGAAGGTCTCTTCCATTCCATTCCATTCCATTCCATTCCATTCCATTCCATTCCATTCCATTCCATTCCGTTTCATTCCGTTCCGTTCCATTCCATTCTATTCCATTCTATTCCACTCTATTCTATTCTATTCTATTCTATTCTATTCTATTCTATTCTATTGCTATGTCCAACTGAGAACCCTCCTCCACAAGGTTCACGCCTAAACCATACCCCCAAGCACCACACCCAAACCACCTTTAAACACATCCAGGCTTGGGGACTCCACCACCTCCCTCAGCAGCCCATTCCAATGCCTGACCACTCTTTCCAGGACATTTTTTTCCCTAATTTTTCCCTAAGTCTCATTATTACTTTTTTTTGGTTGTTTTTCCCCTCCCCCCAGGCTTAGCTTGAGAGTGGTCCATAACACAAGAGAATTTCAGAAGAGGTTTCAAGGAAACACTTTGACTTGCCATTTAAAAAGTTTACCAGCACAGAGACTACAATAGTTAATAGCCACAAAAAGACATCTTAGGTGTGCCACAAGGATCATCTGGGGACTTGAGCATCTCCCCTATGAAGAGAGACTGAGAGCCCTGAGGCTGTTTAGAAGAGAAGGCTGAAAGGGGACCTGATCAATGTTTATCAATATCTGAGGGGTGGGTGTCAAGCAAGCTCTGCATGGGACAGCAACGTGCCCTTGTGGCCAAGAGAGCCAATGGGATCCTGAGGTGCATCAGGAAGTGTGGCCAGCAGGTCTAGAGAGGTTCTTCTCCCCCCTCTACTCTGCCCTGCTGAGACCACACCTGCAATCATGTGTCCAGTTTGGGGCTCCCCAGTTCAAGAGAGACAGAGACCTGCTGGAGAGAGTCCAAGAGAGAGGCATGAGGATGCTTAGGGGACTTGAGCATCTCCCCTGTGAAGAGAGACTGAGAGCCCTGGGGCTGTTGAGTCTGGAGAAGAGAAGACTGAGAGGGGATCAGATCAATGTCTACCAATATCTGAGGGGTGGGTGTCAAATGGAGGGGGCCAAGCTCTTCTCAGTGGTGCACAGTAATAAGCCAAGGAACAATGGAGACAAACTTGAACATAGAAGATTTCACCTCACCATGAGGAGAAACTTCTTTATAGTGAGGGTGACAGAGCCCTGGAACAGGCTGCCCAGAGAGTTTGTGGAGTCTCCTTCTCTGGAGACTTTCAAACCCCACCTGGATGCATTCCTGTGAGGGTTGGACTTGATGACCTTTGAGGTCTCTTCCAGCCTTGGTGATTCTGTGGTTGTGTGTGTGATTCTGTGACTGCCCTAGGTGATCCTGCTTTGGCAGGGGGGTTGGACTTGATGGTGCCTGGAAGTCCCATCCAGCCTCTAGTGCTCTGTGATTCTGTGAAACATGTTGCACAAAAGGCACAGTGAGGGCAGATTCTAAGAAATCTCAGTTGTATTTGGCAGTGTAGCAGTTGTAGATCAGCTCTTAGATTTTTATTTTAAAGCAGCAGTTCACTCCTGGTAAAAGGAGTCGGCATGACAGTCCTCTCATCCTGCAGTCCTCTCTACCAAGTACCTGTTGGAGGACAGAGTGGGGTTCACATTCATCTGGCTGTTCCTCCAGATACCTCAACGTGGGGCATGCATGGGCTGATAAATTAATTACTGTTGTTGCCTTCCTGGTCTTCTGACCCCAGAGCACTGTGAAGAATGAGAAGTATTTTGTGTCTGCAGCCACTGGTCGCTGAGCACATTACTGCAACCATCTTCTTGCTGAGCAGCCATTGGCTGGTAGCAGCTTCTGGTAGCTATGGGCCTCAATTGGATCACATCCAGCCTCTCACAGACCAGCTCAACACTCAAAGAGACGCAGAAATCTTTCCATCGACTCTCAAAAACGTTAACTTGGGTCACCTCCAGGGACTCCACCTTCTGTCACAGTGTTCTGAGCCACTTAGCTGTTAGCTTGCAACCTTTTAGAGTCTACCTGTCACTTAGCCACAAGCACAGATAAAGAATTCCCCTAGACAGGTCTGAAATATGTATCTTTAGTTTCAATCTTAATGCACATATATTTCACACCAGTGTGTTGCTGAAGACAGTCAGGCCCCAGGCATGCCAGAAGCTTTTAACAGGATTATATGAATCACAGAATCAACCAGGTTGGAAAAGACCTCAGAGATCATCAGGTCCAACCTGTTACCTAATACCTAACACCTCATGACAACTAAACCATGGCTCCAAGTGCCACATCCAATCCTTTTTTGAACACCTCCAGGGATGGTGACTCCACCACCTCCCTGGGCAGCCCATTCCAATGGCCAATTACTCTTTCTGGGAAGAACTTTCTCCTCACCTTGAGCCTAAACTTCCCCTGGCGCAGGATAGATCAAGGGTGATCTCTGGAGGACTAATAAATTGTGTCCTAATGGTGTGCTGGGTCTTTAAAGAGAGATTCCACTGCCTTTAACCAAGTGTCTTAAGGGTTCAGATTACTAAATGGTTTTTAGGAGTTCACAAACAAGGAGCCTAGGTTGGCAGAGAGGCAGTGACGGGCAGGGTGATGGTGGCACTAATTGTCTTACTGAGGTCAAAGGGAAGCTTTGCTTAGCCTGTTCATCCCTTTCTCTGTCTAAGGCACAAAACTAGAAATGGGCAGATTCAGATTGGATGTTAGGATGATGTTGTTCCCCATGAGGGTGGTGAGACACTGGCACAGGTTGCCCAGGTTGGAAGCCTCATCCCTGGAGGGTTTTAAGGTCAGGCTGGATGTGGCTGTGAGCAACCTGCTCTAGTGTGAGGTGTCCCTGCCCAAGAAGGGTGATTGGAACAAAATGATGCTTGAGGTCCCTTCCAACCCTGACAATTGTATGAGTCTATGATTCTTAAATGGATAGGGGAGAGGGGAGAAATATACCAAAAGGCAGTAATAAGATAGAAGCAATTTAATAGCAATAATAAGCAAAGGCAATAGACCATGGGAAAGTGAAAGCAGAGAGAAAGAATAGAATAGAATAGAATAGAATAGAATAGAATAGAATAGAACAGCATAGCACAGCATAGCATAGCATAGAATAGAATAGCACAGCATAGCATAGAATAGAATAGCACAGCACAGCATAGCATAGCATAGAATAGAATAGCACAGCACAGCATAGCATAGCATAGCATAGCATAGCATAGAATAGAATAGAATAGAATAGAATAGAATAGAATAGAATAGAATAGAACAGAATTAACCAGGTTGTTAGCCTCTGCTTCCCATCAGCAGGACACAAGTGTGAGTCTCAGGCAGTAGGGCTCTCTAAGCTTGGTGGTTCCATAGGAGGATAGAAGCCAATGACCAATCTCCCCAGTTCCTTCTTTCACTTCATTCTTATATCTGAGCTGGTGTCATATGGCATGGAATACCCCTTTGGCCAGTCTGGCTCAGCTGGCTCACCCATGCCCCCTCCCGAGATCTTGCCCACCCCTCAGCCTACCCTCGGGGCGGGGGAACGTTGGGAAGACACGGCCTGGGTACTTATTCAACAGTAGCCAAAACACTGCTGTGTTATCAACTCCTGCTGCAAAACACAGCACTAGAAGGATGCTTTGAGGAGAATTAGCTCCTCCAGCCCGGCCAAGCCCCATACAGTAGGTTTATTTTTGTGGCTTCCTTCAGAGGTTATCTCCAGTTCCGCGGCTTTGTGCTGCGACGCGGGGGCCGCGTTTCGTGTCTCGCTTGCGTTATGCGTCGGAGATATTCATTAGGGCCTTTCAGAAGGACCTTCCATCGCTGTAAGCTTTTGAAACTGCACACAATGTGTTTCTTATTTCCCTATGGCATTCTGCTTGCATCTGCTTGGTATTTGGGACGCCCAGGCCAGCCGCGTTTCAGTGGACCGTTTGTCTCCCGGTGACGGAGCACGTGGCCGATAATGCAGGGACATGTAAGCATTCATGGTGCTTTTCTTTCGCAAGCACGTGCCCAGTGTGGAACACAGGCAAGACTCTTTCAGGACAAAACCAAGACAGAATTGTCCTCTGTAGCCAAGAAGAAGGGGAAATATTGGAGCGTTTGTGCTTGCGGAAGCTCCGCGTTTAAGGATCGCAGAAGGCTGGCCTTGAAATTCCTCCTCCTAAGGCAAGGATGGGGATTCACGGGGAATGTTGATTATCTTTGCTGGTTCCTTTCCTAGTGAAAACCCCGGGTCTGTCTCAGTGCATTCCTGCCTCACAATGAAATAGTTTGCTGAGGGCTGCGACGGGCAAACAGGGCAAAGCCTGAGGAGAAGAATGCTGCAAGAATATCTCAGAGAAGTCCTCCTGTTCTTTCTTTTTCTCTTTCCCACACTCGTCACAAAGGAGCAAGGAGAAAAGCCAAAGACATGGGCTGGGATTCCTTGAATTCCTCAAACACCATGCAGCTGCCTAAATGTGCTTGCCTCTACCAAGTGTTTTCCCACAGGTCACTAAGCATCTGAACATCTGCTGCTGGATGGATGTACTTCACTCCTTTCCCGGACCAGGGTGAGTGCATTGAACCCTGGTTAAGCTCTGTGAGTCTCCACAGGAGCTCTCCATGTAGTTCAGCTGCAGAGTTGAGTCTAATCAGTGTTTTCAGAGGACACTTCCTAGGTGAGGTTCCACACAGAGAAGCCAGAAAAGAAGTTTCTTTCATTGCCTCGTGCTGGACATCTGGATGAAATAGCTCACATCCAGGGTCAGATCTCTCAGCAGCCCAAGCATGTGTGTATTTATATCTCCAAAGCAGATGGCAAATACTTAGGTCAACAACTTCAGAAAAGATTAAGAGAGCCTCCCACAGATATCTCTGCTGCTGGGTGTACAAACAGAGGGTGTAATGATAGCATACAGAGCAGGGACTGAATCTGAACCTAGCATAGGCTGGTTTTGTAGAAGGCTGTACCTTGCAAGCAGGAGCTTTAGTGGCTCAGACATAAAGCTTCACAAGAGAGCTTACTGGTGGGAAGCCCAAACAGGGATGCTTTCCTGCAGAAGACCAACATTTGTTCTCCTGGTAGATGAAAAGTTACCCTGGGTCAGCAATGTGCTCTTGTGGCTGAGAAGGCCAATGGGATGCTGGGATGCATTAAGAGGAGTGTGTCCAGCAGATCCAGGGAGGTTCTCCTCCCCCTCTACTCAGCCCTGGTGAGGCCACACCTGAATATTGTGTCCAGTTTTGGGCTCCCCAGATACAGAGAGACAGGGATCTCCTTGAGAGAGTCCAACAAAGAGCTTCCAGGATGATGAAGGGACTGGAGCACTGCCTGATGAGGAGAGGCTGAGAGACCTGGGACTTTTTAGTCTGGAGAAGACTGAGAGGGGATTTAATAAATGTGCCCTATGAGGAGAGGCTGAGGGAACTGGGGTTGCTTAGCCTGGAGAAGAGGAGGCTTAGGGGAGACCTTCTTGCTCTATACAACTACCTGAAGGTTGTAGGCAGGTGGGCTTGGTCTCTTCTCCCAGGCAACCAGCACCAGAACAAGAGGACACAGTCTCAAGCTGTGCCAGGGGAGGTTTAGGCTGGATGTTAGGAATAAGTTCTCCACAGAAAGAGAGATTACAATACACTACAATACACCAGGTTGGAAGAGACCTTCAAGATCATCGTGTCCAACCCATCAACCAATCCAACCCACCTAAACAACTAGACCATGGCACCAAGCACCCCATCAAGTCTCCTCCTGAACACCTCCAATGATGGTGACTCCACCACCTCCCCAGGCAGTCCATTCCAATGGGCAATCACTCTCTCTGTATAGAACTTCTTCCTAACCTCCAGCCTAAACCTCCCCTGGCACAGCCTGAGACTGTGTCCTCTTGTTCTGGTGCTGGCTGCCTGGGAGAAGAGACCAACCTCCACCTGTCCACAACCTCCTTTCAGGTAGTTGTAGAGAGCAATAAGGTCACCCCTGAGCCTCCTCTTCTCCAGGCTAAGCAACCCCAGCTCCCTCAGCCTCTCCTCATAGGGCTTGTGTTCCAAACCCCTCACCAACTTCATCACCCTTCTCTGGCCATTGGATTGGCCATTGGAATGTGCTGCGCAGGGAGGTGGTGGAGTCACCATCCCTGGAGGTGTTTAGGAAGAGACTGGATGAGGCACTTGGTGCCATGGTTTAGTTGCTTAGATGGTGTTGGGTGATAGGTTGGACTCAGTGATCTCAAAGGTCCTTTCCAACCTGGTTAATTCTGTTCTATTCTATCTGAGGGCTGGGTGTCAAGAGGGAGGGGACAGCTCAGCTCATTTGTACCCTGTGATTGGTCAAGGGGTAATAGATGGAAACTACAGCACAGGAGGTTCCACCTCAACATGTGAAGGAGCTTCTTCACTGTGAGGGTCACAGAGCACTGGAGCAGGCTCCCCAGAGAGGTTGTGGAGTCTCCTTCTTTGGAGACTTTCCAGCCCCATCTCGATGCATTCCTGTGTGAGCTGTGCTGGATTCTATGGTCCTGCTCTGGCAGGGGGGTTGGACTTGGTGATCTCCAGAGGTCCCTTCTAACCCATAACATCCTGTGATCCTGTGAACACTGTGCTGTTCCCCATTTCATGGTAACTACATGGGTGTCTCCCCTAGTTTTTTTAGGGGGATGCTGTATTTGGGTGTTTCTGACTCTCTACATGTGTTATTGTCTGTGTGCCTTGCTTGATAGAGGACTCTGAATTCCATTAAACACTTTGAATGCCTAAAATCTACGTGTCTTCTCATGTTCTAGAATGGAAGGTTTCCTTGTGGGACTGGGTAGACCAGCTGGAAGAACCCCACATAGTTATTGCGTCTGCTGTTTCCCTTCCTGCCCTCTCAGCAGTTCCCAGTTTTATGTAGAAGGACCAGTGAGGGTCACAGAGCACTGGAACAGGCTGCCCAAGGAGGTTGTGGAGTCCCCTTCTCTGGAGACTTTCAAACCCCACCTGGATGCATTTCTGTGCAGGCTACCCTAAGTGATCCTGCTTTGGCAGGAGGGTTGGACTCAATGATCCATGGGGCTGTTCAGTCTGGAGAAGAGAAGGCTCCAAGGAGACCTAATTGTGGCCTTCCAGTATCTGAAGGGGGCTACAAGAAAGCTGGGGAGGGACATTTTTAGGGTGCCAGGGAGTGATAGGAATGGGGGGAATGGAGCAAAAATAGCAGTGGTTAGATTCAGATTGGATGTTAGGAAGAAGTTCTTCCCCATGAAGGTGGTGAGACACTGGAAGTGGTTGCCCAGGGAGGTGGTGGAAGCCTCATCCCTGGAGGTTTTTAAGGCCAGGCTGGATGTGGCTCTGAGCAACCTGATGTGGTGTGAGGTGGCAACAAAGTTGGTGAGGGGTTTGGAACACAAGCCCTATGAGGAGAGGCTGAGGGAGCTGACAGATTGAACGCGATGATCTTGAAGGTCTCTTCCAACCTGGATTTTTGTATTGTATTGTGTCCCTGCCTCTGGCAGGGGAGTTGGAACTGGATGATTCTTGAGGTTCCTTCCAACCCTAACAATTCTATGATCCTGTGATCTCTGGATGTCCCTTCCAGCCTCCAATGCACTGTGGTACTGTGACAGGCTGGCGTCTCCCAAATGAAGACTAAGCTCCATTAAGCTGCAATGCTTCATCGACATTGCAAATGTCAGTTCATATTCACTGGGGAGCTGCCAACCTTTTAATCTCTTTTTGTTGTTGTTGTTGTTGTTTTGTTTTTACTGCTCATTAATGTTGGTCAAAGATTTCCAACTCCCAATAGCCTTCCTTTTTAATTGGGGGGGGTGAGGGGGGGCAGGCCTTTAGGAGCTCAGAAGCTTAACGAGACATCACCCAACCTATTTTGTTCCCCCCACTTAAAACTGTGCAGGGCCTAGGGGAGCAGGAGGTGCCATCAAATGGGCTCAGTGTCCCCTTTCACACATAAAGCGTGCACAAAGTGTGTCAGCATTTCAACTGGGGCCCTTCTCCTGCAGGCCCTTAATTAGCGCCGAACGAACGCAGGCTTCAGTTCTTTTGCCAGGAGAGATGAAAATGATTTTGGAAGTCAGCCCAGACAGAGGAATTTGTCATAGGTTAGAACTGTTCCAGCTCTAAAGAACCAAGTGTGCAGCTTATGCAAATCACTTTGCTGAACACAGATTCTGTGTTAAGGTTTTTTTTTGGGGGGGGTGGTCGGTTGTTGGTTTTGTTGTGCTGGGGTTTCATTTTTAAGGCTTTTTCTTTGACGAGCTCACTTGCCAGGTCTTGGCTGAAATCAAAAAGAAGTGATTCCTTCTCTGTGCCCCCCCTCTAGCCCCCCCAAATACAAGAAAAATGTTTCTAGTCTCAAACATGTCAAGAAAGAGCTGGGATGTAAGAATAAGGCAAATGTTCATAGGAAGTAGAAATGGCAAAGCCCGATGACATCATCCCTCCATCTGCCCAGGGCTGTCAGATTCCTCAGTACAATGTGCTCCACAGTACTTTGAGGATGAGGTTGGAGGAAGCAGTGAGCAGTGTCTCAGACTGCAGTGAAGAAATGACTCTACAGATTGAATATCAGAGCATTTCCCTGATGACTGGCAGGTGCCATCACCATTCCCTCCCACAGACCTGTTCGGAGAGCATCCATTCTGACTGCAGGTAGGTCTGGGCATCTGCTTCAAGCTAGTAATGCTGAGTTTTGTCAACTGTTACCCAGGTTTTTGCTACTCTAAATTTTGCCAAAGCTACACTTGAAATTCTGACAAAATCAGCAAGAAGGCAGAGTCTGGGGATTGTCTGGGTTCACAGTTTAATTTTTCCAAACATAGAATCATAGAGTTGTTAGGGTTGGAAGGGACCTTAAACATCATCCAGTTCCAACCCCCCCGCCATGGGCAGGGACACCTCACACTACAGCAGGTTGCTCACAGCCACATCCAGCCTGACCTTAAAACCCTCCAGGGATGAGGCTTCCACCACCTCCCTGGGCAACCTGAGCCAGTGTCTTACCACCCTCATGGGGAAGAACTTCTTCCTAACATCCAAGCTGAATCTACCCATTTTCATTTTTTCCATTCCCCCTAGTCCTATCCCTACCTGACACCCTGAAAAAATCCCTGTCCAGCTTTCTTGTAGCCCCCTTCAGATACTGGAAGGTCACAATTAGGTCTCCTGGGAGCTTTCTCTTCTCCAGACTGAACAACCCCAACTCTCTCAGTCTGTCCTCATAGGAGAGGAGCTCCAGCCCTCTGATCATCCTCATGGCCCTTCTCTGGACACATTCCAGCACCTCCAGATCCTTCCTGTACTAGGGGCTCCAGAACTGGATGCAGCACTCCAGGTGGTGTCTCACCAGAGTGGAGTAGAGGGGGAGAATCACCTCCCTCGACCTGCTGGCTCTGCTTCTCTTGATGCAGCCCAGGATGTGATTTGCTTTCTGGGCTGCAAGTGCACACTGCTGGCTCATGTTGAACTTCTCATCCACCAGCATGGCTCAAAGTTGCATACTTACATCAGAGATTAAACTCAGTTCCAAAACCAAGACCTCATGGGAGCTTGTTAAGCCACACAACTATTAAACCCTCCTTTAGAGGTTCCTGGAAATGCCAATATGCTGCAGGGATTGGCAGTCACTAGTGTTTGGGTCAGTACAGAACATCAGTGGGACTTGCAGTGTGGTCATTTGCAGTAGAAAGCTTCTGCTCACTGCCTTCAGATGACACATTAAATCAGAAATGAGTGACTCTGTCACCCCAGAATACGCAACCTCATTAGATTGGTTTGGGTATTTCCATTGTACCACCTTGAAAACTGATTTTGATGGCTAAGGGGGAATTGATTTCACCTTGGATCCACACACAAAAACTAAACCACCCTACCCTTGATAAATCTGGAGGTCCAAGTGGCAAGTGGTCCTCAAAATAGAGAAGTTGTTTATATTTAGGGTTTACTATATGAGCCATCTATCATTGAGGAGAGACTGTTTAGAAGGGACTGCAGTGACAGGACAAGAGGCAATGGCTTCAAGTGGAGAAAGGCAGATTTAGGCTGGATATCAGGAAGAAGTTCTTCACTGTGAGAGTGGTGGAACACTGGAACAGGTTGCCCAAGGAGGTGGTTGCGGGGAAGGTGAGGCTTGCTGAGGCCTTGGGCAACCTGTTCTAGTGGAGGATGTCCCTGCTGACTGCAGGGGGGTTGGACTGGATGACCTTGGAGGTCCCTTCTGGACTGGACCATTCTATGATTCTACAAGGATTTGAGTTTGTCCCTGCCATAGGCAGATAAAATCTGTTTATACAGGACCTGGACAACAGGTCTCAAGTGATAATTACCTCCTTGTATGGCTACTATAAAACTGATCAATAGAATCATAGAATTTGTGGGGTTGGTAGGCAGCTTTAAAGGTCATCTAGTCCAGTCCCCTGCAGTGAACAGGGAAATATTCAACTAGATCAGGCTGCTTAGAGCCCAGCCCAGCCTGATCTTGAATGCTTGCAGGGGTGAGGCATCTCTACATCTCTGGGCTTCCTGTTCCAGTGTTCCATCACCCTCATCATGAAAAAATGTCTTCATGTATGCAGTTTGAATCTACCTTCTTTTAGATTAAAATCTCTGCCCCTTTTCCTACCAGAAAACACTTTCGTCCCACCTACCTGCACCCTGAAAGCCAGAACATGTCCCTGCTTATCCCTTTTGTGCCAGGCTCATCAAAGCCTGAGAGGTGAGGAAAGAAGCAGAAAATCAGCAGGAGTGTTTTTGGAGTCCTCCCGCACAGAGCAGGAGTGAGGCAGAGTGATGGCAAGAAGAGAGAAGAGAGGCAGGACCCAGGCATCCCATTCCTGGGAAAGGAGCCTTCTTAAACCTGGGCAGGGACCAGAACTCCAGGGAACTGCTGAGGCCTGGGGAATTCAAATCTAAACACAGCTCACATGTAACTGGGGAGAAAAAAGAGGTAGCATACAAGTCAAACTGGACATTACTTGGTATGTGCTTAGGTGTGAGGACTGAAATCACAGAATCACAGTATCACAGTACATTAGAGGTCGGAAGGGACCTCCAGAGATCATCCAGTCCAACCCCCCTGCCAGAGCAGGATCACCCAGGGTAGTCCACACATGAATGCATCCAGGTGGGGGTTGAAAGTTTCCAGAGAAGGAGACTCCACAGCCTCTCTGGGCAGCCTGTTCCAGTGCTCTGTCACCCTCACTCTAAAGTTTCTAAGAAACACTCTAAGTTTCTCCTCATGGTGAGGTGAAACCTTCTATGTTCAACTTTGTATCCATTGTTCCTTGTCTTATTACTGTGCACCACTGAAAAGAGCTTGGCCCCCTCCACTTGACACCCACCCATCAGATATTGATAGAGATTGATCAGATCCCCTCTCAGCCTTCTCTTCTCCATACTAAACAGCCCCAGGGCTCTCAGTCTCTCTTCACAGGGGAGATGCTCAAGTCCCCTAAGCATCCTCATGGCTCTCTGTTGGACTGTCTCCAGCAGGTCTCTGTCTCTCTTGAACTGGGGAGCCCCAAAACTGGACACAGTATTGCAGGTGTGGTCTCACTAGGTCAGAGTAGAGGGGGAGAAGAACCTCCCTGCACATTTCTCGATGCACCCCAGGATCCCGTTGGCTCTCTTGGCCGCAAGGGCACATTGCTGTCCCCTGCAGAACTTGCTGTCCACCAGGACTCCAAGCTCTTTCTCTGTGGAGATGCTTTCCAGCAGGGCAGCCCCTAAACTGTCCTGGTGCAGGAAGCAGGACCCTTATTGAACTTCATGAGGTTCACCTGCACCCAGCTTTCAGCCCATCTCGTTGGGTGGCAGCACAGCCTGACAGGTGTCAGCCACCCCCCCAGTTTCATATCATCAGGAACTCACTGAGGGTGCTCTCAATCCCCTCAGCCAGGTCGTTAATAAGGATGCTGAAGCAAACAAAATCCTAACATGGCTGGTCACAGATTTTTCCCACTGAGACAGAAATCCCAGCAGATGGTGCCAGCACTTCCCTCAATGAAAAAAAAACAAAAACCCCAAGAAATTAAGCAAAATTCCCCCAATGAGCACTGAATGTTCATCAGAGAGAAACTGGATCAAGGCCTTCAGCTTTGCAGCTCTTCAGGGGAGGCCAGGAAGTGACGACTGCAACACACAGAATTCCATGATCAATACAAAAGACTTCTCATTTTAAACAGACTAAACATGGAGAAATGTGTTTATTTATGCTCAGACTTTTTTCTGTATTTGTAGATTTTTAAAAATATGTTTGGTTTATAACTTTTTTCTTATATATTTCTTCTTTCTTTTAATTTTTTCTTTATTGTTTTTAATTTTTCTTTTTTCTTTCCTTTTTTTCCCTCCTTTGTCTTTCCTCTTTTTTCTTTCCTCTTTTTTCTTTCTTCTTTTTTTCTTTTTCAATTTTTTCTCTTATTTCTTCTTTTTTTCCATTTTCTTTTCTTCTTTTGATTTTTGTTCTTATTCTTTTTTTTTTTTTTTTTCTTTCCTCTTTTTTCTTTTTTCTTTCTTCTTTTTTTTTCTTTTTTTTTTCTTTCTTTTTCTTCTTTTTCTTTCTTCTTTCTTTTTTAATTTTCTCTTTCTTATTTTCCTTTTTTCCCTTTTTTCTTCTTTTAATTTTCATTCTTATTCTTTCTCTTTTTTCCTATTTTTTCTTTCTTTTCCTTTCTTCTTTTTATTTTTTCTTATTCTTTTTCTTTTTCTTCCCTCTTTCTTTTTTCTTTCTTTTTTTGTTTTTCTTTAAGTTTTTCTCTTTCTTATTTTTTTTTTTCCTTTTTCTTTCCTTATTTTTTCTTTTCTTTTTTCTTTACTATTTTTTCTTTTACTTTAATTCTTTTTTTGCTTTCTTCTTTTTTCTTTATCTCTTTCTTTTTCATTTCTTCTTTTTTTCTTTCCTTTTTCTTTAATATTTTTAATTTTTTCTTTTCCTTTTTCTTTCCTCTTTTTTCCTCTTCTTTTATTATTTTTTAGTTTCTTTGTTTTTCTTTTTCTTTTTCTTTTTCTTTTTTTATTTTCTTTTTTCTTTCACCTTTTAAATTTTTCTTTTCCTTTTTTTATTCCTCTTTCTTTTTTTTCTTTTATCCTTTTTACTTTCTTTCTTTTTTTTTTTTTCCTTTCTTTTCTTCTTTTTTCTTTTTCTTTCTTTTCTTCTTTTTTATTTTCTTTTTTCTTTCACCTTTTTAATTTTTCTTTTCCTTTTTTTATTCCTCTTTCTTCTTTTTCTTTTATCCTTTTTTACTTTCTTCTTTTTTATTTTCCTTTCTTTTCTTGTTTTTTTTTTTTTTTTTTCTTTCTTTTTTTTCTTTTTTATTTTCTTTTTCCTTTCAGCTTTTAAATTTTTCTTTTCCTTTTTCTATTCCTCTTTCTTCTTTTTCTTTTATCCTTTTTTACTTTCTTCTTTTTTATTTTCCTTTCTTTTCTTCTTTTTTCTTTTTCTTTCTTTTCTTTTTTTCTTTTTTTTTTTTTTTCCTTTCTTTTTAATTTTTCTTTTCTGTTTTCTTTCCTATTTTGTCTTTTTCCTTTTTTCTTTTTTACTTTCTTTTTTTTCTTTCTTTTCTTCCTTTTTTTTCACTTTCTGCCTCATTTCTATTCTATTCTATTCTATTCTATTCTATTCTATTCTATTCTACTCTATTCTATTTGATACTTGTATCAGTCTCTTGTATTTTCTGGTTATGATCTATGCACAATTTGATTCCTATTGTGTTCTACTTGCTTCCTATATAAAGCAAAAGTTTATTGTTGGGGCTGATCCAAAAATGGAAGGAAAATGTCATCGCTTCTCTTCCTCCCCCCATCAAAATCTGAGGTTTCACATTCAGCTCTCTGAGTGGGGTGAGAGTTCTGCTATTTTCAGAAACATTTCAGTCAAAACCTCCAACTCTGTTGTCCAACAAAATCTGAAGCTGTGCTGAAAGTTTTCACCCAAGCTTTCAGTTCCAGCCAGCTCTCCTCTACGTCTGCAGCTCTGAAATAATGTCACTCTGTGGCTATTTCCCAATAAACAGCTGCCAGGATAGGGGAAACCAGTCCATTCTCTTTAAAAGGATTGCCTGCCCTGCAAACTCCACCTCACACAATAACAATTAAGATGCCTTAAAGAAAGCAGAAAGATGCTCCAGGTTCAGCAAAACCTTTTTTTTTTTTTAAGGGAGTTTCAAGATTGGTAAATTGTCAATAGGCAGAGCAAGAGTCTTTACAAGCAGTCTAAGCTCTGTTTTATGTGTTAGCATAGGAAAAATACTCTGAAATGTCATTGTTAGCAACACTCAAAAGATCTGAGAATCACAGAATTATTGAGGCTGGGATAGACCTCGGAGATCATCAAGTGCAGCCTATGACCTAACACCACCACGCTGACCAGACCATGGCATGAAGTGCCACATCCAATCTTGCCTTCAACACCTCCAGGGATGGCAACTCCACCACTGCCCTGAGCAGTCCATTTCAGTGCTTAATTCCCCTTTCTGTCAGGAAGTGCTTCCTAAACTAAAACCTCCCCTGGCACAGCTTCAGGCCATGCCCTCTTGTCTTGTCACAGCCTGGCAGAAGAGCCTGACCCACACCTGACTACAACTTCCCTTCAGGTACTTGTAGAGTGTGATAAGGTCCCTCTTGAGCCTCCTCTTCTCCAGGCTGAACACCCCCAGCTCCCTCAGCCTCTCCTCATCACTTTCCCTCCAGCCCCTTCCCCAGTCTTGTTGCTGTCCTCTGGACCTGCTCCAGCACCTCAAGATCTTTCTTGCAGTGAGGAGCCCAGAGCTGCACACAGTGCTCCAGGTGAGGCCTCACCAGTGCCCAGTACAAGGCAGAATTCCATCCCTGCTCCTGCTGGCCACACTATTCCCAATACAAGCCAAGATGCCGTTAGCCTTCCATGGCCCCTGGTCATACTACTGGCTCACGTGCAGCCAGTTCTCAACCAGCACCTGATAAAGCACAACATTCTGTGCCCAGTTTTGGGCTCCCCAGTTCAAGAGGAACAGGGATCTGCACTGGAACAGGCTGCCCAGAGAAGTTCTGCTTCTCTGGAGGCTTTCCAGCCCCATCTGGATGTGTTCCTGTGTTATCTGTGCTAGATTCTATGCTCCTCCTCTGGCAGGGGCGGTTGGACTAAATGGTCTCTGGACGTTCCTTCCAATCCCTAACCTACTGAGATCCTGTGATATTAGTGGTAGATTCAAACACAGGCATTGCAAAATGGCTTAAGAGCTGTGTGTTGCTATGCACCCTGTCTCTAAGAGGACCAAAAGAAGTGAGGACCTTAAATCAGGGCACACTTGCTCCAGGTATTAAAGCAACGAGCAGCAAGCAATGCAAGGCACGATGAACTGATCTAGTGTGAGGGGTCCCTGCCCATGGCAGGGGGGTTGGAACTAGATGATCCTCAAGGTCCCCTCCAACCCTAGCAATTCTATGATTCTATGTCTTCACTGCTTTTCCTGGTTGTAGAAAAGAATATGTGTGATACTGCTCACCTGGGCCGTGTTGAGGAGATCTGACCACGAGAGCTCAGCACTTAAGCACTCGCTGCATTTCATGAATGTGCTAACTGCCCTTGTCTTCTGTGGGCTGGATTTCTTTCCTAAACCTTGAGAGTGCTCTGCCATACTGAGGGACTCAAATCACACAAGATAAACAAGTAGCAGCAAAGCTGGTGAGGAGTTTGGAGCACAAGCCCTATGAGGAGAGGCTGAGGGGAGCTGAGGTTGCTTAGCCTGGAGAAGAGGAGGCTCAGGGCAGACCTTCCTGCTGTCTACAACTAGCTGAAGGGAGGTTGTAGACAGGAGGGGGTTGGTCTCTTCTCCCAGGCAACCAGAACAAGAGGACACAGTCTCAAGCTGTGCCAGGGGAGGTTTAGGCTGGATGTGAGAAAGAAATGCTTCCCAGAAAGAGAGATTGGCCATTGGAATGTGCTGCCCAGGGGAGGTGGTGGAGTCACCATCCCTGGAAGTGTTTAAGAGGAGACCGAATGAGGCACTTAGTGTCGTGGTTTAGTTGCTTAGATGGTGTTGGGTGTTAGGTTGGACTTGATGATCTCAAAGGTCTTTTCCAACCTGGTTAATTCTGTATTCTGTAAGTAAGAGCACTCATCCTCAAGTCCTAGTGAACTGTAGAAGGAATGGCTGGAGGAGACCCGAACCCGATCACGGCCTTTGTCAGGCGAGGCTCTCGCTGGGCACAGCAGCATCCCAGCTCTGCATTCTGCACATGGCTCTCATGGCAGCTGCTTACAACAATGGCACCTCTATTCCTTCTCACCCAGGCAGGAAAACAGAAGCATGGGGAAAACATAAGCTGCTCAGACAAGATTAAATGGAAACCATGTAGCAGCCAACACCACGAGAAGCATTCAGGTTTCCGTTCTCAGGTCTGTGCCCTACCGCTTTGAGAAGATGCCGCTAGCAGAATACTGAGCTCAGCTCCAACCCTGTGCCCATCTGAGTGTTCCTCATCCCCACTACACACAGGGAAATAGACTGGAGTCCTGGCTCAGCTGGGCCAGCAGAGATTTCTCGTAAATCTGTGAGCATATTTGCAGCTGAATGCAAGGACAGCAGCGTTGCCACCACTAGGACAGAACCCAGGGCTGATCACAGGATTGTGATAGCTTTAGGCTATGCCTTTAAAAAGTTTTCACAGATCTTGAGCAGAAAAGTAGTAAAATGTAAATAACTCACTGTTGGGTGTAAAGATACTTCTAAACAATCTCCCCTCGCAGAAATAGGCAGAATACAGAATTTAACCAGGTTGGAAAAGAGCTTTGAGGTCATCAAGTCCGACCTATCACCCAGCACCATCTAAGCAACTAAACCATGGCACTAAGTGCCTCAGCCAGTCTCTTTTTAAACACTTCTAGGGGCAGTGACTCCACCACCTCCCTGGGCAGCCCATTCCAATGGCCAGTCTCTCTTTCTGAGAAGAATTTCTTCCTAACAGGCAGCCTAAACCTCCCCTGGCACAGCTTGAGACTGTGTCCTCTTGTTCAATATCTACCATAAGATTTAGTTCTCGAAACAATTTATTTCTCCTCTCACTTCTTCGCTCTGGGAGAGATGCTAACTTGCTTCTGCTTGACCTTGGCTGCATGGTTTTGGCTAAGTCTAACTCCTCTGCTCCTTTCTCTTGTCCCTTTTGTCCAGGGGGGTAAGGGGGAAGGCAAGGAGGGAGAAGCTAGTAGCTTCCCCTGGTGTTTGACCAGGGGGTGTCCTTGTGCTGTTTATTAATTATGAATGTAACTATGTAACTCTTGTCAATGCTGTGCATTTTGTACATGTTCATTGCATCCCACTGTAGATTGCAGTTCTGCTTGTAAACACAGCTTTCATTTGCTTCCAACTGAGCTGGTCTGACAAATTTAATGCTGAGGGGGAAACTTCAACCCACCACAACAGGGCTCTGCCAGTTCATAACAGCCCTCGATCTGACTGACTGTGCTTTCCTCTGAATAAAGACCAAAGCTGTTTTCACAAAGAAGAGGAGGGCTCAGGAGGGGGGAAAAAAACTTGCATTAAGGCATAAATGTTCAGATTAGTTCAGATTCCAGGGCAGAAATTAATTAACAGCAATGTTATATATCTGATCTCAGCAAACTCTGTCCCAAAGCAGCACATCCCTGTGATTAACTTCATGGGTTTCATGTCTGTCTTGTAACAGTTGGGAGAGCAGACTTTTCCCTTGGTAACACTTGAGTGTCAGGTTCAGGTTGCCCAAGTAGATTTGGTGGCCCTGCCTTCTCCCCTGGCTGAGATTAGCTGCCATCTGGTAACGCTTCAGCAAAGAACCTTTCCCCATTGTCACTTGCTTTGTCTGCTGGTCTGCAACATATGACCTCTGCTTCACAGGTCGTGGCCTTCACCTCCTTTCTTTCCAACAGGAGTCATGACAGCAGGGTTAAGTTTATATGATACCTCTGGTAAGTGCTACTTGTGAGCCCTGGGCTTTCGCAGCACTCCTCCTTTCTTTGATGCTAAAGTTTCTGGTTTGACCTCCTTGCAACATTAAGGCAGTCTGCCCTATCTGCCACCAATCTGGCCTCTTCCTTTGCAGGGAACTGCGCTTCTGGTTGTCTCTTCTCCCAGGCAACCAGCACCAGAACAAGAGGACACAGTCTCAAGCTGTGCCAGGGAAGGTTTAGGCTGGATGTTAGGAAGAAGTTCTTCATAGAAAGAGAGATTGGCCATTGGAATGGGCTGCCCAGGGAGGTGGTGGAGTCATCTTCACTGGAGGTGTTTAAGGGGAGACTTGATGGGTTGCTTGGTGCCATCCATGGTTTAGTTATTAGATGGTGTTGGATGATAGGTTGGGCTCGGTGATCTCAAAGGTCTCTTCCAACCTGGTCTGGTCTATTCTATTCTATTCTATTCTATTCTATTCTATTCTATTCTATTCTATTCTATTCCATTCCATTCCATTCCATTCCATTCCATTCCATTCTATTAATTTCTCTCTTCTGACCCATGGGCTGAGAAAACCCTGAGCTGAAAGTGCACACCAGTTGTCTTTGCAAGGGTAACAATTTCCCCCCCACACACACACAACCCCAGACTTAGATTCTCTCTTATGCTTAGTTCCATGTGTAATTGATGGACTAAAGGACCACCAAACAGTCCTGACCCCAAAGCACTTCCTCCCTGATGTCAAGCAGGGGACATTTTTCATTTCTGTTTATTAAAGGACTGAATTCCACAGCAAGGCTCTCATCAGCTACTGTGAGAACAAGATTCCATGTTAAGTGACTTCCCTAAACTCATGGCAAAGTGTTTACAGAGTCACAGAAACATTCAGGCTGGAAAAGACCCTCAGGATCACCAAGTCCAACCCAGAACCCTACTCTACAAGGGTCACCCCTAAACCAGATCCTCAAGCACCACATCCAACCCATCTTTAAACACATCCAGGCCTGGGGACTCCACTACCTCCCTAGGCAGCACATTCCAATCCCTGACCACTCTTGCCCTGAAAAAATTTTCCTAATGTCCAGTTTAAACCTCCCCAGTGGCAGCTTGAGGCCATTCCCTCTTGTTCTATCACTAATTACCTGTGAGAAGAGACCAGCACCAGTCTCTCTACAACGTCCTTTAGGAGACAATTGTAGAGAGCAATGAGGTCTCCTCTCAGCCTCCTCTTTTCCAGACAAACCATCCCCAGCTCCCTCAGTTTCTCCTCATCAGATTTGTTGTCCAGGCCCTTCCCCAACTTCATTGCCCTCCTCTGCACTGGCTCCAGCACCTCAACAGTGTTCTGGTAAGACAACTATGGAGCTCTAAGCTCCTGACAATCTGTCCTACCTTGCAAGAGCACAAGTACCTCCCGTCTTGTACACGCCCTGTGCCAGCACCACTGGCAGGAAGAGCATTGCCACTGGCAGGCTTCTGTGGCAGCAGGACATGCCCTGTCTCTCCAGTGGCACCCATCCTGCCGCTGAGCAGTGTCTTCACATTCTCATTGCACAGACTGAGAAGCTCAAGCTAACAAAGCCTTCTGCAGGGAATTTAGGGTCTGCATAAAGGATAAGCTTGACAGACTTGGAAGCAAACCTCCAGCCACCTCTGAAAGGTGTAGATGCAGGGACAGAAATACAAATTGCATGAACTTGCCCATTTGTGGGGCTTGAGGTGGACACTCTGCAGGAACACTGGTATGGCTTGACTTACCCTGGCCATTCAGACATGTTTTTGGAGAATTCATGCAGATGCTGTTGCTCTGCTGCCCTGGAGATCAGTGCCAGCCAGATACCTAATTACATGCAGGTCCCTTAGCTGCCAGGACAGTATCAAGAAGAGATGCTGAATGCATTGGCAGTTTGATGGGACACCTGCTAGTATCCTGGGAACCAGAATGCAGAATTAACTAGGTTGAAAAAGACCTTCGAGATCATCAAGTCCAACCTATCATCCAACACCATCTCATCAACTAAACCATGGCACCAAGCACCCCATCCAGTCTCTCTTTAAACACCTCCAGGGATGGGGACTCCACCACCTCCCTGGGCAGCACATCCCAATGGCCAATCTCTCATTCTGTGAAGAACTTCTTCCTAACATCCAGCCTAAACTTCCCCTGGTGCAGCTTGAGACTGTGTCCTCTTGTTCTGGTGCTGGTTGCCTGGGAGAAGAGACAGACCAGACTCTGTGAATCCCACAGCCATCTCTTGCCAGTCCCTGCCACTGACCGGGATCACAGAGCCTAAACAAACTGACTCCCAAGTCCTGCAAGCATGTGGCTACAGCATGTGGCCAGCAGCAAGGCTGCAAACACGTAGGCACAGCTGAGTAATCTGAAGTCTCTTGCTCTGGGATGAAGCAAGGTGGGGGAGCTGCTAGCAACCATCCCTAATCCACCCTGGGAGGGAGCCACAGGCCCAGACCAGCCTCAGCCTGTGATGGAGGTGGGACCCTCAGACATCCACTGCAGAATCACAGAGTCACAGAATCACAGAAAACACCTGGTTGGAAGAGACCTCCAAGGTCCTCCAGTCCAACCCTTGACTCAGCACTGAAGGGTCAACCTTATGCGCCAGGGGAGGTTTAGGCTGGATGTTAGGAAGAAGTTCTTCCCAGAAAGAGAGATTGCCCATTGGAATGTGCTGCCCAGGGAGGTGGTGGAGTCACCATCACTGGAGGTGTTTAGGAAGAGACTGGATGGGGTGCTTGGTGCCATGGTTTAGTTGATTAGATGGTGTTGGGTGATAGGTTGGACTCAATGATCTCAAAGGTCTCTTCCAACCTGGTTAATTCCATTCCATTCCATTCCATTCCATTCCATTCCATTCCATTCCATTCCATTCCATTCTAGGTCAAAAGGCTGTTTAAACACCTCCAAGGACAGTGGCTCCACCACTGCCCAGGGCAGACCATTCCAAACTCTGCCTGATTCAACCCAGGTCATCTCTTT
>CM037632.1:6356924-6401910 GCA_015227895.2 Colaptes auratus | reverse complement strand
GAAAGAAAAAGAGGAAAGAAAAAGAGGAAAGAAAAAGGAGGGAAAAAAAGGAAAGAAAAAAGAAAAATTAAAAACAATAAAGAAAAAATTAAAAGAAAGAAGAAATATATAAGAAAAAAGTTATAACCAAAAATATTTTTAAAAATCTACAAATACAGAAAAAAGTCTGAGCATAAATAAACACATTCTCCATGTTTAGTCTGTTTAAAATGAGAAGTCTTTTGTATTGATCATGGAATTCTGTGTATTGCAGTCGCACTTCTGGCCTCCCCTGAAGAGCTGCAAAGCTGAAGGCCTTGATCCAGTTTCTCTCTGATGAACATTCAGTGCTCATTGGGGGAATTTTGCTTAATTTCTTGGGGTTTTGTTTTTTTTCATTGAGGGAAGTGCTGGCACCATCTGCTGGGATTTCTGTCTCAGTGGGAAAAATCTGTGACCAGCATGTTAGGATTTGTTTGCTTCAGCATCCTTATTAACGACCTGGCTGAGGGGATTGAGAGCACCCTCAGTGAGTTCCTGATGATATGAAACTGGGGGGGTGGCTGACACCTGTCAGGCTGTGCTGCCACCCAACGAGATGGGCTGAAAGCTGGTGCAGGTGAACCTCATGAAGTTCAATAAGGGTCCTGCATCCTGCACCAGGACGGTTTAGGGGCTGCCCTGCTGGAAAGCATCTCCACAGAGAAAGAGCTTGGAGTGCTGGTGGACAGCAAGTTCTGCAGGGGACAGCAATGTGCCCTTGTGGCCAAGAGAGCCAACAGGATCCTGGGGTGCATCGAGAAATGTGTAGTCAGCAGGTCTAGGGAGGTTCTTCTCCCCCTCTACTCTGACCTAGTGAGACCACACCTGCAATACTGTGTCCAGTTGGGGCTCCCCAGTTCAAGAGAGACAGAGACCTGCTGGAGAGAGTCCAACAGAGAGCCATGAGGATGTTTAGGGGACTTGAGCATCTCCCTGTGAAGAGAGACTGAGAGCCCTGGGGCTGTTTAGTCTGGAGAAGAGAAGGCTGAGAGGGGATCTGATCAATCTCTATCAATATCTGATGGGTGGGTGTCAAGTGGAGGTGGCCAAGCTCTTTTCAGTGGTGCACAGTAATAAGACAAGGAATAATGGAGACAAAGTGAACATGAAGGTTCATTCAACATGAGGAGCTTAAATTCTTCTTTACAGTGAGGGTTACAGAGCACTGGAACAGGCTGCCCAGAGAGGCTGTGGAGTCTCCTTCTCTGGAAACTTTCAACCCCCACCTGGATGCATTCCTGTGTGGACTACCCTGGGTGATCCTGCTCTGGCAGGGGGGTTGGACTGGATGATCTCTGGAGGTCCCTTCCGACCTCTAATGTACTGATACTGTGATTCTGTGATTTCAGTCCTCACACCTAAGCACATACCCAGTAATGTCCAGTTTGAGTATGCTACCTCTTTTTCTCCCCAGTTACATGTGAGCTGTGTTTAGATTTGAATCCCCAGGCCTCAGCAGTTCCTGGAGTTATGGTCCTGCCCAGGTTTAAGAAGGCTCCTTTCCCAGGAATGGGATGCCTGGGTCCTGCCTCTCTTCTCTCTTCTTGCCATCACTCTGCTCACTCCTGCTCTGTGCGGGAGGACTCCAAACACTCCTGCTGATTTTCTGCTCTTCCTCACCTCTCAGGCTTTGATGAGCCTGGCACAAAGGGATAAGCAGGGACATGTTCTGGCTTTCAGGGTGCAGGTAGGTGGGATGAAAGTGTTTTCTGGTAGGAAAAGGGGCAGAGATTTTAATCTAAAAGAAGGTAGATTCAAACTGCATACATGAAGACATTTTTTCATGATGAGGGTGATGGAACACTGGAACAGGAAGCCCAGAGATGTACAGATGCCTCACCCCTGCAAGCATTCAAGATCAGGCTGGGCTGGGCTCTAAGCAACTGATCTGTTGAATTTCCCTGTTCACTGCAGGGGGCTGGACTAGATGACCTTTAAAGCTGCCTACCAACCCCACAAATTCTATGATTCTATTGATCAGTTTTATAGTAGCCATACAAGGATGTAATTGTCACTTGAGACCTGTTGTCCAGGTCCTGTATAAACAGATTTTATCTGCCTATGGCAGGGACAAACTCAAATCCTTGTAGAATCATAGAATGGTCCAGTCCAGAAGGGACCTCCAAGGTCATCCAGTCCAACCCCCCTGCAGTCAGCAGGGACATCCTCCACTAGAACAGGGCCCAAGGCCTCAGCAAGCCTCACATTCCCGCACCCACCTCCCTTGGGCAACCTGTTCCAGTGTTCCACCACTCTCACAGTGAAGAACTTCTTCCTGATATCAGCCTAAATCTGCCTTTCTCCACTTGGAAGCCATTGCCTCTTGTCCTGTCACTGCAGTTCCTTCTAAACAGCTCATATAGTAAACCCTAAATATAAACAACTTCTCTATTTTGAGGACCACTTGCCACTTGGACCTCCAGATTTATCAAGGATAGGGTGGTTTAGTTTTTGTGTGGTGTGAAATCAATTGCCCTTAGCCATCAAAATCAGTTTTCAAGGTGGTACAATGGAATACCCAAACCAATCTAATGAGGTTGCGTATTCTGGGGTGACAGAGTCACTCATTCTGATTTAATGTGTCATCTGAAGGCAGTGAGCAGAAGCTTTCTACTGCAAATGACCACACTGCAAGTCTCACTGATGTTCTGTACTGACCCAAACACTAGTGACTGCCAATCCCTGCAGCATATTGGCATTTCCAGAACCTCTAAAG
The DNA here is from genome assembly GCA_015227895.2 of Colaptes auratus. NCBI lineage: Eukaryota > Metazoa > Chordata > Aves > Piciformes > Picidae > Colaptes > Colaptes auratus. Next base: position 6,399,173 of record CM037632.1, on the reverse strand, counting down.
GAGGGTTTAATAGTTGTGTGGCTTAACAAGCTCCATGAGGTCTGGTTTGGAACTGAGTTTAATCTCTGATGTAAGTATGCAACTTTGAGCCATGCTGGTGGATGAGAAGTTCAACATGAGCAGCAGTGTGCATTGCAGCCCAGAAAGCCAATCACACTGGGCTGCATCAAGAGAAGCAGAGCCAGCAGGTCGAGGGAGGTGATTCTGCCCCTCTACTCCACTCTGGTGAGACACCACCTGGAGTGCTGCATCCAGTTCTGGAGCCCCTAGTACAGGAAGGATCTGGAGGTGCTGGAACGTGTCCAGAGAAGGGCCATGAGGATGAGCAGAGGGCTGGAGCTCCTCTCCTATGAGGACAGACTGAGAGAGTTGGGGTTGTTCAGTCTGGAGAAGAGAAGGCTCCCAGGAGACCTAATTGTGACCTTCCAGTATCTGAAGGGGGCTACAAGAAAGCTGGGGAGGGATTTTTTTAGGGTGTCAGGTAGGGATAGGACTAGGGGGAATGGAAAAGATGAAAATGGGTAGATTCAGATTGGATGTTAGGAAGAAGTTCTTCACTGTGAGGGTGGTGAGACACTGGCACAGGTTGCCCAGGGAGGTGGTGGAAGCCTCAGCCCTGGAGGGTTTTAAGGTCAGGCGGATGTGGCTGTGGCGGAGCAACTGCTGTAGTGTAGGTGTCCCTGCCCATGGCGGGGGGGTTGGAACTGGATGATGTTTAAGGTCCCTTCCAACCCTAACAACTCTATGATTCTATGTTTGGAAAAATTAAACTGTGAACCAGACAATCCCCAGACTCTGCCTTCTTGCTGATTTGTCAGAATTTCAAGTGTAGCTTTGGCAAATTTAGAGTAGCAAAAACCTGGGTAACAGTTGACAAAACTCAGCATTACTAGCTTGAAGCAGATGCCAAGACCTACCTGCAGTCAGAATGGATGCTCTCCGAACAGGTCTGTGGGAGGGAATGGTGATGGCACCTGCCAGTCATCAGGGAAATGCTCTGATATTCAATCTGTAGAGTCATTTCTTCACTGCAGTCTGAGACAGCTCACTGCTTCCTCCAACCTCATCCTCAAAGTACTGTGGAGCACATTGTACTGAGGAATCTGACAGCCCTGGGCAGATGGAGGGATGATGTCATCGGGCTTGCCATTTCTACTTCCTATGAACATTTGCCTATTTTCATCCCAGCTCTTTTTGACATGTTTGAGACTAGAAACATTTTTCTTGTATTTGGGGGGGCTGGAGGGGGGGCACAGAGAAGGAATCACTTCTTTTTGATTTCAGCCAAGACCTGGCAAGTGAGCTTGTCAAAGAAAAAGCCTTAAAAATGAAACCCCAGCACAACAAAACCAACAACCGACCACCCCCCCAAAAAAAAAACTTAACACAGAATCTGTGTTCAGCAAAGTGATTTGCATAAGCTGCACACTTGGTTCTTTAGAGCTGGAACAGTTCTAACCTATGACAAATTCCTCTGTCTGGGCTGACTTCCAAAATCATTTTCATCTCTCCTGGCAAAAAAACTGAAGCCTGCGTTCGTTCGGCGCTAATTAAGGGCCTGCAGGAGAAGGGCCCAGTTGAAATGCTGACACACTTTGTGCAACTTTATGTGTGAAAGGGGACACTGAGCCCATTTGATGGCACTCCTGCTCCCCTAGGCCCTGCACATTTTAAGTGGGGGGAACAAAATAGGTTGGGTGATGTCTCGTTAAGCTTCTGAGCTCCTAAAGGCCTGCCCCCCTCACCCCCCAATTAAAAAGGAAGGCTATGGGAGTTGGAAATCTTTGACCAACATTAATGAGCAGTAAAAACAAAACAACAACAACAACAACAAAGAGATTAAAAGGTTGGCAGCTCCCCAGTGAATATGAACTGACATTTGCAATGTCGATGAAGCATTGCAGCTTAATGGAGCTTAGTCTTCATTTGGGAGACGCCAGCCTGTCACAGTACCACAGTGCATTGGAGGCTGGAAGGGACATCCGAGATCACAGGATCATAGAATTGTTAGGGTTGGAAGGACCTCAAGAATCATCCAGTTCCACTCCCCTGCCAGAGGCAGGGACACAATACAATACAAAAATCCAGGTTGGAAGAGACCTTCAAGATCATCGCGTTCAATCTGTCAGCTCCTCAGCCTCTCTCATAGGGCTTGTGTCCAAACCCTCACCAACTTTGTTGCCACCTCACACCACATCAGGTTGCTCAGAGCCACATCCATCCAGCCTGGCCTTAAAAACTCCAGGGATGAGGCTTCCACCACCTCCCTGGGCAACCTGTGCCAGTGTCTCACCACCTTCATGGGGAAGAACTTCTTCCTAACATCCAATCTGAATCTGACCACTGCTATTTTGCTCCATTCCCCCATTCCTATCACTCCTGGCACCCTAAAAAAATCCCCTCCCCAGCTTTCTTGTAGCCCCCTTCAGATACTGGAAGGCCACAATTAGGTCTCCTTGGAGCCTTCTCTTCTCCAGACTGAACAGCCCCATGGATCATTGAGTCCAACCTCCTGCCAAAGCAGGATCACTTAGGGTAGCCTGCAAGAAATGCATCCAGGTGGGGTTTGAAAGTCTCCAGAGAAGGGGACTCCACAACCTCCTTGGGCAGCTGTTCCAGTGCTCTGTGACCCTCACTGGTCCTTCTACATAAAATGGGAACTGCTGAGAGGGCAGGAAGGGAAACAGCAGACGCAATAACTATGTGGGGTTCTTCCAGCTGGTCACCCAGTCCCAAAGGAAACCTTCCATTCTAGAACATGAGAAGACACGTAGATTTTAGGCATTCAAAGTGTTTAATGGAATTCAGAGTCCTCTATCAAGCAAGGCACGCAGACAATAACACATGTAGAGAGTCAGAAACACCCAAATACAGCATCCCCCTAAAAAACACTAGGAGAGACACCCATGTAGTTACCATGAAATGGGGAACAGCACAGTGTTCACAGGATCGCAGGATGTTATGGGTTAGAAAGGACCTCTGGAGATCACCAAGTCCAACCCCCCTGCCAGAGCAGGACCATAGAATCCAGCACAGCTCACACAGGAATGCATCGAGATGGGGCTGGAAAGTCTCCAAAGAAGGAGACTCCACAACCTCTCTGGGGAGCCTGTTCCAGTGCTCTGTGACCCTCACAGTGAAGAAGCTCCTTCACATGTTGAGGTGGAACCTCCTGTGCTGTAGTTTCCATCTATTACCCCTTGACCAATCACAGGGTACAAATGAGCTGAGCTGTCCCCTCCCTCTTGACACCCAGCCCTCAGATAGAACAGAATTAACCAGGTTGGAAAGGACCTGTGAGATCACTGAGTCCAACCTATCACCCAACACCATCTAAGCAACTAAACCATGGCACAAGTGCCTCATCCAGTCTCTCCTAAACACCTCCAGGGATGGTGACTCCACCACCTCCCTGCGCAGCACATTCCAATGGCCAATCCAATGGCCAGAGAAGGGTGATGAAGTTGGTGAGGGGTTTGGAACACAAGCCCTATGAGGAGAGGCTGAGGGAGCTGGGGTTGCTTAGCCTGGAGAAGAGGAGGCTCAGGGGTGACCTTATTGCTCTCTACAACTACCTGAAAGGAGGTTGGGGACAGGTGGAGGTTGGTCTCTTTCCCAGGCAGCCAGCACCAGAACAAGAGGACACAGTCTCAGGCTGTGCCAGGGGAGGTTTAGGCTGGAGGTTAGGAAGAAGTTCTATACAGAGAGAGTGATTGCCCTTGGAATGGAAGGGGAGGGGTGGTGGAGTCACCATCATAGGAGGTGTTCAGGAGGGAGTGGGTGTGTTGGTGGTGTGTTTGTTTAGGTGGGGAGTTGGTTGATGGGTTGGACACGATGATCTTGAAGGTCTCTTCCAACCTGGTGTATTGTAGTGTATTGTAATCTCTCTGTGAGGAACTTATTCATAACATCCAGCCTAAACCCCCCTGGCAAGCTTGCAGACTGTGTCCTCTTGTTCTGGTGGTGGTTGCCTGGGGAAGAGACCAAGCCCACCTGATAACCTTCAGGTAGTTGTATAGAGCAAGAAGGTCTCCCCTAAGCCTCCTCTTCTCCAGGCTAAGCAACCCCAGCTCCCTCAGCCTTCCTCATAGGGCACATTTATTAAATCCCCTCTCAGTCTTCTCCAGACTAAAAAGTCCCAGGTCTCTCAGCCTCTCCTCATCAGGCAGTGCTCCAGTCCTTCATCATCCTGGAAGCTCTTTGTTGGACTCTCTCAAGGAGATCCCTGTCTCTCTGTATCTGGGGAGCCCAAACTGGACACAATTCAGGTGGTGGCCTCACCAGGGCTGAGTAGAGGGGGAGGAGAACCTCCTGGATCTGCTGGACACACTCCTCTTAATGCATCCAGCATCCCATTGGCTTCTCAGCACAAGAGCACATTGCTGACCCAGGGTAACTTTTCATCTACCAGGAGAACAAATGTTGGTCTTCTGTAGGGAAGCATCCCTGTTTGGGCTTCCCACCAGTAAGCTCTCTTGTGAAGCTTGTGTCTGAGCCACTAAAGCTCCTGCTTGCAAGGTACAGCCTTCTACAAAACCAGCCTATGCTAGGTTCAGATTCAGTCCCTGCTCTGTATGCTATCATTACACCCTCTATTTGTACCCAGCAGCAGAGATATCTGTGGGAGGCTCTCTTAATCTTTTCTGAAGTTGTTGACCTAAGTATTTGCCATCTGCTTTGGAGATATAAATACACACATGCTTGGGCTGCTGAGAGATCTGACCCTGGATGTGAGCTATTTCATCCAGATGTCCAGCACGAGGCAATGAAAAAATTCTTTCTGGCTTCTCTGTGGGAACCTCACCTAGGAAGTGTCCTCTGAAAACACTGATAGACTCAACTCTGCAGCTGAACTACATGGAGAGCTCCTGTGGAGACTCACAGAGCTTAACCAGGGTCAATGCACTCACCTGGTCCGGGAAAGGAGTGAAGTACATCCATCCAGCAGCAGATGTTCAGATGCTTAGTGACCTGTGGGAAAACACTTGGTAGAGGCAAGCACATTTAGGCAGCTGCATGGTGTTTGAGGAATTCAAGGAATCCCAGCCCATGTCTTTGGCTTTTCTCCTTGCTCCTTTGTGACGAGTGTGGGAAAGAGAAAAAGAAAGAACAGGAGGACTTCTCTGAGATATTCTTGCAGCATTCTTCTCCTCAGGCTTTGCCCTGTTTGCCCGTCGCAGCCCTCAGCAAACTATTTCATTGTGAGGCAGGAATGCACTGAGACAGACCGGGGTTTTCACTAGGAAAGGAACCAGCAAAGATAATCAACATTCCCCGTGAATCCCCATCCTTGCCTTAGGAGGAGGAATTTCAAGGCCAGCCTTCTGCGATCCTTAAACGCGGAGCTTCCGCAAGCACAAACGCTCCAATATTTCCCCTTCTTCTTGGCTACAGAGGACAATTCTGTCTTGGTTTTGTCCTGAAAGAGTCTTGCCTGTGTTCCACACTGGGCACGTGCTTGCGAAAGAAAAGCACCATGAATGCTACATGTCCCTGCATTATCGGCCACGTGCTCCGTCACCGGGAGACAAACGGTCCACTGAAACGCGGCTGGCTGGGCGTCCCAATACCAAGCAGATGCAAGCAGAATGCCATAGGGAATAAGAAACACATTGTGTGCAGTTTCAAAAGCTTACAGCGATGGAAGGTCCTTCTGAAAGGCCCTAATGAATATCTCCGACGCATAACGCAAGCGAGACACGAAACGCGGCCCCCGCGTCGCAGCACAAAGCCGCGGAACTGGAGATAACCTCTGAAGGAAGCCACAAAAATAAACCTACTGTATGGGGCTTGGCCGGGCTGGAGGAGCTAATTCTCCTCAAAGCATCCTTCTAGTGCTGTGTTTTGCAGCAGGAGTTGATAACACAGCAGTGTTTTGCTACTGTTGAATAAGTACCCAGGCTGTGTCTTCCCAACGTTCCCCCGCCCCGAGGGTAGGCTGAGGGGTGGGCAAGATCTCGGGAGGGGGCATGGGTGAGCCAGCTGAGCCAGACTGGCCAAAGGGGTATTCCATGCCATATGACACCAGCTCAGATATAAGAATGAAGTGAAAGAAGGAACTGGGGAGATTGGTCATTGGCTTCTATCCTCCTATGGAACCACCAAGCTTAGAGAGCCCTACTGCCTGAGACTCACACTTGTGTCCTGCTGATGGGAAGCAGAGGCTAACAACCTGGTTAATTCTGTTCTATTCTATTCTATTCTATTCTATTCTATTCTATTCTATGCTATGCTATGCTATGCTATGCTATGCTGTGCTGTGCTATTCTATTCTATGCTATGCTATGCTGTGCTGTGCTATTCTATTCTATGCTATGCTGTGCTATTCTATTCTATGCTATGCTATGCTGTGCTATGCTGTTCTATTCTATTCTATTCTATTCTATTCTATTCTATTCTATTCTTTCTTTCTCTCTGCTTTCACTTCCCATGGTCTATTGCCTTTGCTTATTATTGCTATTAAATTGCTTCTATCTTATTACTGCCTTTTGGTATATTTCTCCCCTCTCCCTATCCATTTAAGAATCATAGACTCATACAATTGTCAGGGTTGGAAGGGACCTCAAGCATCATTTTGTTCCAATCACCCTTCTTGGGCAGGGACACCTCACACTAGAGCAGGTTGCTCACAGCCACATCCAGCCTGACCTTAAAACCCTCCAGGGATGAGGCTTCCACCCTGGGCAACCTGTGCCAGTGTCTCACCACCTCATGGGGAACAACATCATCCTAACATCCAATCTGAATCTGCCCATTTCTAGTTTTGTGCCTTAGACAGAGAAAGGGATGAACAGGCTAAGCAAAGCTTCCCTTTGACCTCAGTAAGACAATTAGTGCCACCATCACCCTGCCCGTCACTGCCTCTCTGCCAACCTAGGCTCCTTGTTTGTGAACTCCTAAAAACCATTTAGTAATCTGAACCCTTAAGACACTTGGTTAAAGGCAGTGGAATCTCTCTTTAAAGACCCAGCACACCATTAGGACACAATTTATTAGTCCTCCAGAGATCACCCTTGATCTATCCTGCGCCAGGGGAAGTTTAGGCTCAAGGTGAGGAGAAAGTTCTTCCCAGAAAGAGTAATTGGCCATTGGAATGGGCTGCCCAGGGAGGTGGTGGAGTCACCATCCCTGGAGGTGTTCAAAAAAGGATTGGATGTGGCACTTGGAGCCATGGTTTAGTTGTCATGAGGTGTTAGGTATTAGGTAACAGGTTGGACCTGATGATCTCTGAGGTCTTTTCCAACCTGGTTGATTCTGTGATTCATATAATCCTGTTAAAAGCTTCTGGCATGCCTGGGGCCTGACTGTCTTCAGCAACACACTGGTGTGAAATATATGTGCATTAAGATTGAAACTAAAGATACATATTTCAGACCTGTCTAGGGGAATTCTTTATCTGTGCTTGTGGCTAAGTGACAGGTAGACTCTAAAAGGTTGCAAGCTAACAGCTAAGTGGCTCAGAACACTGTGACAGAAGGTGGAGTCCCTGGAGGTGACCCAAGTTAACGTTTTTGAGAGTCGATGGAAAGATTTCTGCGTCTCTTTGAGTGTTGAGCTGGTCTGTGAGAGGCTGGATGTGATCCAATTGAGGCCCATAGCTACCAGAAGCTGCTACCAGCCAATGGCTGCTCAGCAAGAAGATGGTTGCAGTAATGTGCTCAGCGACCAGTGGCTGCAGACACAAAATACTTCTCATTCTTCACAGTGCTCTGGGGTCAGAAGACCAGGAAGGCAACAACAGTAATTAATTTATCAGCCCATGCATGCCCCACGTTGAGGTATCTGGAGGAACAGCCAGATGAATGTGAACCCCACTCTGTCCTCCAACAGGTACTTGGTAGAGAGGACTGCAGGATGAGAGGACTGTCATGCCGACTCCTTTTACCAGGAGTGAACTGCTGCTTTAAAATAAAAATCTAAGAGCTGATCTACAACTGCTACACTGCCAAATACAACTGAGATTTCTTAGAATCTGCCCTCACTGTGCCTTTTGTGCAACATGTTTCACAGAATCACAGAGCACTAGAGGCTGGATGGGACTTCCAGGCACCATCAAGTCCAACCCCCCTGCCAAAGCAGGATCACCTAGGGTAGTCACAGAATCACACACAGAACCACAGAATCACCAAGGCTGGAAGAGACCTCAAAGATCATCAAGTCCAACCCTCACAGGAATGCATCCAGGTGGGGTTTGAAGGTCTCCAGAGAAGGAGACTCCACAACCTCTCTGGGCAGCCTGTTTCAGTGCTCTGTCACCCTCACTCTAAAGAAGTTTCTCCTCGTGGTGAGGTGAATTCTTCTATGTTCAAATTTGTATCCATTGATCCTTGTCTCGTTACTGTGCACCACTGAAAAGAGCTTGGCCCCCTCCACTTGACACCCACCCCTCAGATATTGATAAACATTGATCAGGTCCCCTTTCAGCCTTCTCTTCTAAACAGCCTCAGGGCTCTCAGTCTCTCTTCATAGGGGAGATGCTCAAGTCCCCAGATGATCCTTGTGGCACACCCAAGATGTCTTTTTGTGGCTATTAACTATTGTAGTCTCTGTGCTGGTAAACTTTTTAAATGACAAGTCAAAGTGTTTCCTTGAAACCTCTTCTGAAATTCTCTTTTGTTATGGACCACTCTCAAGCTAAGCCTGGGGGGGTGGGGGGGGAGGAAAACAACCAAAAAAAAGTAATAATGAGATTTAGGGAAAAATTGGGGAAAAAAATGTCATGGAAAGAGTGGTCAGGCATTGGAATGGGCTGCTGAGGGAGATGGTGGAGTCCCCAAGCTTGGATGTGTTTAAAGGTGGTTTGGATGTGGTGCTTGGGGTTATGGTTTAGGGGTGAACCTTGTGGAGGAGGGTTCTCAGTTGGACATAGCAATAGAATAGAATAGAATAGAATAGAATAGAATAGAATAGAATAGAATAGAATAGAGTGGAATGGAATGGAATGGAATGGAATGGAATGGAATGGAATGGAATGGAATGGAATGGAATGGAATGGAATGAAAGAGACCTTCAAGATCATCGTGTCCAACCCATCAACCAATCCAACCCACCTAAACGACTAAACCATGGCACCAAGCACCCCATCAAGATCCTGAGGTCTTTTCCACCCTGAATGTTTCTCTGATTCTGTGAAGGACTGGATAATATTCCTTTCTTTTAGTCCTACCAAAAACCATGCTGTCAGGGGGTACAGCTTTCAGGTCAACCTGAAAGAAGACATTGAAATGAAAACTGGGAAAGATGAAGGATCAAAGGGGCGATTATTCAGCCACTGCAAGTCTTTCAGGGGCAAGTTAAACACTGAAACACGTTTATGGTGTTAAGGCTGGTTAATAGAACAGGAGAGAATACCTAGGCCTGAGAAATCATGGAACTTTTCATTTTGGAAACATAGAATGATAGAATTGTTAGGGTTGGAAGGGACCTTAAACATCATCCAGTTCCAACCCCCCTGACATGGGCAGGGAAATCTCACACCACATCAGGTTGCTCAGAGCCACATCCAGCCTGACCTTAAAAACCTCCAGGGATGAGGCTTCCACCACCTCCCTGGGCAACCTGTGCCAGTGTCTCACCACCCTCATGGGGAAGAACTTCTTCCTGACATCCAATCTGAACCTACCCATTTCTAGTTTTGTTCCATTCTCCCCAGTCCTATCACTCCTTGACACCCTAAAAAGTCCCTCCCCAGCTTTCTTGTAGGCCCCTTCTAAGCAGAGACCAGACAAATGCTTGCTAGGAACAGCTGAGATGGTGATGATGCTATAGTGGAGCAGGAGAATAGACCAAGAGACCCCTTTGATTCTGTGCCTACAAGCAGAAAGCAGTGGTAGCCAAGAACATGCTAAACTTGGGAAGGTGTGCAGCAATGTTTTGAATCCATTTATATACAAGCTAAAGTTTAAGAAAATATACATAGGAGATGAAGAACTGCAAATGAAAGATGACAGAGAAATAACACACAGGCATTTGAAACGTGGGCAGAAAATAAAACAGGATTCAGCTTGGGAAAAGGCATGCTAAGCTACTTGGGGAAGTAGAATCTGAAATAATAGCCTCAGGGGGAAAATGAAACCTGGAAACCATCAATATTACAAAGGATGTTTCCTGGGTGATTGTGGTGGGGTGAGAATAGAATGGAATGGAATGGAATGAAATGGAATGGAATGGAATAGAATGGAATGGAATGGAATGGAATGGAATTGAATTAACCAGGTTGGAAGAGATCTTTGAGATCATTGAGTCCAACCTATCAGCCAACACCATCCAATCAACTAAACCATGGCACCAAGTGCCTCATCCAGGCTGCTTTTGAACACCTCCAGGGATGGTGACTCCACCACCTCCCTGGACAGCACATTCCAATGGCAATAACTCTTTCCATGAAGAACTTCTTCCTGACATGCAGCCTAAACCTCCCCTGGCACAGCTTGAGACTGTGTCCTCTTGTTCTGGTGCTGCTTGCCTGGGAGAAGAGACCAACCCCCACCTGGCTACAGTCTCCCTTCAGGTAGTTGTAGACAGCAAGAAGGTCACCCCTGAGTCTCCTCTTCTCCAGGCTAAGCAACCCCAGCTCCCTCAGCCTCTCCTCACAGGGCTGTGCTCCAGACCCCTCCCCAGCTTTGCTGCCCTTCTCTGGACACCTTCCATCAACTCAACATCTTTCCTATACTGAGGGGCCCAGAACTGGACACAGGACTCAAGTTATGGCCTAACCAGGGCTGAGTGCAGGGGCAGAGAAGAGTGAATTAGATCAATGTGGATAAAGCACCACTGTAATGCATGGAGCTCAGCTGGGACTTTCAAATTTGGGTTCCCTGCTTCTGCAGCTGAGGCACACAAATAAATCCCCCAGCACTCACAGTCTCAGTCTGCCTGCTGATTTATACCTCCATTGAAAACTGGGCTGGAAGCGTTTAGAAATTCCTGCTATTTTGCAATGCCCTGGGAAAGAGCTTTGCTGTTGAGTCCCTCAAGCTTCACCTAGAGACCAACAGGCAGCTCGGGAGATATGCCCTGATTATGATCTGGCTGAACACAGTTTTCCAGCAGACTGAGCAAGGTAACAGGCATCCTTCGATTCCTCCTCAGATTATGTGTAGTAAGGAAGTCTGAGCAGGTCTTGATTCACTGGATCACAGGATCACAGGATATTAGGGGTTGGAAGGGACCTCCAAAGATCTGGCAGCCCTGAAGGCAATCACATCTTGGGCTGCATCAAAAGATGCATTGCCAGCAGATCCAGAGAGGTGATTCTTCCACGTTGCTCTGCTCTGGTGAGACCTCACCTGGAGTACTGTGTGCAGGTCTGGAGCCCTCAATATAGGAAGGACATGGACCTGATGGAGAGGGTCCAGAGGAGGGACATGAAAATGATCAGGGGCTTGAAGCACCTCTGCTATGAGGACAGGCTGAGGAAGCTGGGGTGTTCAGACTGGAGAAGAGAAGGTTCTGGGGAGACCCAATCGCAGCCTTCCAGTACCAGAAGGGGGCTACAGGAAGGATGGAGAGAGACTGTTTGCAAAGGCCTGCAGTGACAGGATGAGGGGCAATGGCTTCAAACTAGAGAAGGGCAGATTTAGATTGGATATCAGGAAGAAGCTCTTTACTATGAGGGTGGTGGAACACTGGAACAGGTTGTCCAGGAGGTGGCTGAGGCCCCTTCCCTGGAGATATTCAAGGTGAGGCTCAACGAGGCCCTGGGCAACCTGATCTAGTTGGGGAAGTCCCTGCTGACTGTGGGGAGGTTAGTCTGGATGACCTTTGGAGGTCCTTTCTGGCCTGGACTATTCTGTGATCCTATAATTCTATGAAACCTTTCCTGTGATGTCATTTTCCCTTCTCCTGTTGTCCTACCCTTCTAATCTGGAGGACTGGTTCATTCCTTTTAAAACTATGTGTTCTTGGAAGGCAGACTCTTCAGATTTAGTTTATTTCATATTGACACGAGTAGCATTGGGCTGATGGATTATTTTTATCTTTCTATGTGCCTAGTCCAAGAGATTTATGAGCAGGCTTTCCAAGAACAGCCAAACATGGGTCAGGGCCATCTGACTTTTCACAATCTCTTGATGTGCCACTGCGATGACGACATCAGACAGCCTGTCAGCGTAAAAGGAAACCTCTTCTAGCTCTCATTTGCCTTCAAGCAGTGGCCTCATCCTCTGCACCCTTTAGATCCTTTCCATTTGGAGTTGTTTCCATCTTCAAGTGAGAATCTGGTGGTGTCCATACTGATACGTTCACCACAGACAGTGAATCCTCCTGATGATATACAGCACTATTGGAAGCTCTGCCTCTCAGCAGATGGTTGTCTTGACTTTCCATCACCTTTATGCTTCCCAGCACATAAGCATAAATTTCAGGGTGCTTCTGAAACTAGCTCAAGATTTGGAGTGGATCAGAGTCCTGAAGCAGTCTCAGGAATGAAGCCAAAAAAATGCCAGAACACTACAGCAGGCTGCCCAGAGAGGTTGTGGAGTCTGCACCTCTGGAGGCATTCCAAACCTCCTGGGACATATTTCTGGGTGATTTACGCTGGGTGGTCCTGCTCTAGCAGGGGGGTTGGACTAGATGACCCTCAGATGTCTCTTTCAACCCCTACCATTCTGTGTGATTCTGTTATTATCTACACCTTTCTCCCTTGGCATGAAGACTCTTTCCATGACAAGAAGTTGTGTGTGAGTACCAGGTGAAATTCTGATTACAGTTGCTTACTACAGAAGAATCAATATGCATTCTGATCTCAGCAGTATGTTGTTAATGGTAGCAACTAACTCCACCAGTAGCATAAACTATGTGAATATGGTTGCACTAGATGACCTTTGGAGATCCTTTCCAAATGAAACCATTTGGAACAGGTTGCCCAAGGAGGTGGTGGAATCCCCATCCCTGGAGGTTTTCAAGGCCAGGCTGGATGTGGCTCTGAGCAACCTGATCTAGTGTGGGGTGTCCCTGCCCGTGGCAGGGGAGTTGGAACTAGGTGGTCCTTGGGATCCTTTCCAACCCTAATAATTCCATGATTCTGTGATTTTGCTATCAATTCCCCAAAGATTGCCTTCTTTTTTCTCCTGTTGTGCACTACTGTGTACAAGGCTGGACTTCTGGAGTACTTTGCTTCACCAAATTCATGCCCATGGACTAAAGGAGAGCCCAATTAAATCCAGGATATTGCCTACACCTAAACTGTCACTTTTAACCAAATGAGAACACTAGAACAGAACAGAATAGAATAGAATAGAATAGAATAGAATAGAATAGAATAGAATAGAATAGAATAGAATAGATGAGGTTAGAAAAGACCTTTGAGATCATCAAGTCCAACCTATCACCCAACTGAACCATGGCACCAAGTGCCTCATCCAGTCTCTTCCTAAACACCTCCAGGCATGGTGACTCCACCACCTCCCTAGGCAGCACATTCCAATGGCCAATCTCTCTTTGTGGGAAGAACTTCTTCTTAACATCCTGCCTAAACCTCCCCTGGTGCAGCTTGAGACTGTGTCCTCTTGTTCTGGTGCTGGTTGCCTGGGAGGTGAGACCAACCCCCACCTGGCTACAACTTCCCTTCAGGTAGTTGTAGGCAGTGATTCTATGATTCTAAGTAGACACAACACAGCACCCAGAGCAGGTATTTCCTGCCTTCCACCCTGCACCCCTCCTGACTGCTGGCCTAACCCACCAAGCAGAAGAAGTAGAAGGAGTTTCCAGAGGATGGAAAATATCTTTGTATACCTCTCAATAAAGTCACAGCAAGGACAAGGGGACTATGGCAAGGGGAAGAGTCAGAAGTGAACAGTCCAGAGAGGTTTCTTACACTGCTGAAACATCCAAATGAGTTCAAAGGTTGATGAAATCAGAGAGTAAATCATAGAATCAACCAGGCTGGAAAAGATCATCAAATTCAACTAATTACCTCATACCTAACACCTCAAATGGGGATCTTTGGGCATTCACAGGATCAGAGGATGTTAGGGGTTGGAAGGGACCTCTGGAGATCTTTGAGTCCAACCCCCCATGCCAGAGCAGGACCATAGAATCTAGCACAGGTTGCACAGGAACACATCCAGACAGGGCTTGAAAGACTCCAGAGAAGAAGACCCCACAACCTCTCTGGGGAGCCTGTTTCAGTACTCTGTGACTCTTACAGTAAAGAAGTTCTGCCTCATGTTGAGGTGGAGCCTCCTGTGCTGTAGTTTACATCCATTGCCCCTTGTACTATCCCAGGGCAGAACTGAGCAGAGGGTGTCCCTTCCTTCCTGACACCCAGCCCTCAGATATTTATAGACATTTATTAGATTCCCTCTCAGCCTTCTCCTCTCCAGGCTAAAAACGTTTCCATATCCATGTTCTTACTTGCACTGAATAATCTGAAGAGCTGACTGGACTTTCCAACCTCAGCAGCACTGTTGTGACAGTTGGGAGCTTTCAAAGGATGCTTCCTGCAGCAGCTACTCTCTCATTCTCACTGGACAGACTCTTTGGAGTCCTGATTATCTTCCTCCAGCCAGAACTCAGAGTGATTTCAGTATTTACACAACAACAGTAAGGCCACAAGGAGACCCGGAGTGCAGGGCTGTGTGGAAATGGCATTCTGGCTTGCATCAAGAATAGTGTGGCCAGCAGGAGCAGGCAAGTCATTCTGCTCCTGTACTCAGCACTGGTTAGGCCACACCTTGAGTCCTGTGTCCAGTTCTGGGCTCCTCAGTTTAAAAAGGACAGTGAGACTCTTGAACATGTCCAGAGAAGGGCAACAAAGCTGGGGAGAGGCCTCGAGCACAGCCCTGTGAGGAGAGGCTGAGGGAGCTGGGGTTGCTTAGCCTGGAGAAGAGGAGGCTCAGGGGAGACCTTCTTGCTGCCTACAACTACCTGAAGAGAAGTTGTAGCCAGGTGGGGGGTGGTCTCTTCTCCCAGGCAACCAGCACCAGAAAAAGAGGATGCAGTCTCAAGCTGCACCAGGGGAAGTTTAGGCTGGAGATGAGGAGAAAGTTCTTCACAGAGAGAGTTGTTGGCCATTGGAATGTGCTGCCCAGGGAGGTGGTGGAGTCACCATCCCTGGAGGCGTTCAAGAGGGGATTGGACGTGGCACTTGGTGCCATGGTCATGTACGCATGAGGTGTTGTGTGACAAGTTGGACTTGATGATCTTTGAGGTCTTTTCCAACCTTGTTGATTCTATGATTCCATGAAACTGAGGCATGCCAGCTCTTTAAGTCAGTCTTTGCCACCAGCCTGCTGTTCCCTGACACGGGAGAGCTGAGAGATGCCAGAAACCTTCAGCACGGGACTCTTAACAAATCCTCACACATTTTAGGTGACCAGTAGCCCTGAGGCTGCTTTTAGATGTTTGGCTTTAACTTCCTTGGGATTCAAGTACAGTGAGTCAGTCGTTAATCAGCAATATGATGCTCCAAATTGGTTTTCAAATCAAATTCAGCTCCCTGCAAACTGCAGGTTTAACCCAGTTAACTTGTAATTGCAGCTTTAACAAGTTGGATGTGTCCATTATCTCACTGCTTTTTTTACAATGATTACATCACCACAAGACACAAGCCTCTCTGGTCCTCTAGCAAATCTTATCCCTACACTAGCATGGCTGAAATAGGAAAATATTCTCTTACAAATGGGAAGTGGAAACCACAGAACTCTGGTTAATCTCTCCTAAAATCAGGGGTGGCAAGCCTGGAGCAGAAGACATGTCTTGATTGATAGCCTTTTGCCTCAGCCTTAACTGATCCTTGTCTTTCTAATCCAAGCTAAAAAATCTGGTGTAAAAATCACTTCCTACAGACATCTATGTCAGCATACAGAAAATTAAAGTCAAGTCCCCAGAGCGAGTGTCTTGACAAGATGTGCATGTGAGATGCATGAGAGCTGAGGCAAAGAGGAACTTAATGAGTGTAAGTGCAGAGTCCTGCATCTGGGGAGGAATAATACACTGCACCAATAAAGGTTGAGAGGTGATCTGCTGGAGAGCAGCCCTGTGGAGAAGAACCTGGGAGTCGTAGAATCACAGAATCACCAAGCTTGGAAGAGACCTCAAAGATCATCGAGTCCTGGTGGATAAGAAGTGATCCATGGGTCAGCAATGTGCCCGTGTGGCTAAGAGGGCCAGTGGCATCCTGGGGTGTATCAAGAGGAGTGTGTCCAGCAGATCCAGGGAGGTTCTTCTCATTGTTTCATAGTTTCACTTAGGGTTGGAAGAGACCACAAGGATCATCTAGTTCCAACCCCCCTGCCATGGGCAGGCACACCCCACACTAGATCAGGCTGGCCAGAGCCTCATCCAGCCTGCTCTTAAACACCTCCAGGGACAGGGCCTCAACCACCTCCCTGGACAACCCATTCCAGGGCCTCACCACCCTCATGGTGAAGAACTTCCTCCTCACATCTAGCCTGAATCTCCCCACCTCCAGCTTCATTCCATTCCCCCTAGTCCTATCACTACCTGATAGCCTGAGAAGTCCCTCCCCAGCCTTCTTGTAGCCCCCTTCAGATACTGGAAGACCACAATGAGGTCATCTCGGAGCCTTCTCTTCTCCAGACTGAACAGCCCCTCTGCACTGCCCTTGTGAGGCCACACCTGGAATATTGCATCCAGTTTTGGGCTCCCCAGCTCAAAAGGGACAGGGATCTACTGGAGAGAGTCCAGTGGAGGGCTCCCAGGATGATTGAGTGATTGCTTTAGGAGCAGAGGCTGAGGCACCTGGGACTTTTGAGTCTGGAGAAGACTGAGAGGGGATATAAAAAATGTTTATAAATATCTGAGGGCTGGATGTCGAGAGGGAGGGCACAGGCTCTGTTCACTTGCACCCTGGGATAGCACAAGGGGCAATGGTATAAACTACAGCACAGGAGGTTCCACCTCAACATGTGAAGGAACTTCTTCGCTGTGAGGGACAGAGCACTGGAACAAGCTCCCCAGAGAGGTTGTGGAGTCTCCTTCTCTGGAGGCTTTCAAGACCCATCTGGATGCATTCCTGTGCAACCTGTGCTAGATTCTGTGGTCCTGCCTTGGCAGGGGGGTTGACCTGATGATCTTCAGAGGTCCCTTCCAACCCTAACATCCTGTGGCCTGGGACGCTTTTATGCAGCTGTGTGCCACTTCTGAAAGGAAGCTACTCAGTTTTGCCTGGTACATTTGGGTTGCTCTCCATGAGCACCCACTGCATGTGTAGATTGCTAGCCCTGGATTTTTTTTTACTGTATATAGGCACAACCATACAAACTGGAGTTTTCAAATCCAACAAGGCAGGCTGGGCCACTCAGCAAAGCTGTGGTGAGACCTGTTAGGCATGATGGACGTGTTCTTTGCGATGAGGGTAGTGGAAAACTGGAACAGGTTGTCCAGGGAGGTAGCTGAGGCCCCATCCCTGGAGATATTCAAGGTGAGGCTCACCAGGGCTCTGGGCAACCTGATCTAGTTGAGGATGTCCCTGCTGACTGCAGAAGGGGTTGGACTGGGTAACCTTTGGAGGTCTCTTCCAACCCAGACCATTCTATCATTCTGTGATTCTATGGCACGCTGAAGCTCAGAAGAATGCTGATGGTTACAAATAGGATAGAAAACAAACCTGTAACTGGTATAGAACTGCCACAGGACTATTACTCAAAGGACACAACTGCCAGAGGACTGTTACTCAAGTGAGGCTCCACAGGGCTCTGGGCAACCTGATCTAGCTGAGGATGCCCCTGCTGACTGCAGTGGGGTTAGACTGGATAACCTTTGGAGGTCCCTTCCAACCCAGGCCATTCTGTGATTCTAAGTGGAAAGAGCCCTTTTTTGGGGGTGAGATGAGGCAAGGGCCTTCTGCTGCCGTTCCAGCTACCAGCATAAAGAGATGAGCATGTTTACCTTGGTGTGCACCTGGCTTACACAGCAAACCGAAAGGCATGTTGTGGCTGAGATATGATCAGAGTTCACAGAGGATCCACAATTGTACCCCAAACCCCAGCCCACCTGCTAAGCCCCAGCTCTGTCAGAACAGAAGCTGGGTTAAAACAGAATAGAATAGAATAGAATAGAATAGAATAGAATAGAATAGAATAGAATAGAATAACATTAACCATGTGGGAAAAGACCTTTGAGCTCATCGAGTCCAACCTATCACCCAACACCATCTAAGCAACTAAACCATGGAACACAAGCCCTATGAGGAAAGGCTGAGGGAGCTGGGGTTGCTTAGCCTGGAGAAGAGGAGACTAAGGGTGACCTTATTGCTCTCTACAACTACCTGAAGGGAGGTTGTAGCCAGGCAGAGGTTGGTCTCTTCTCCCAGGCAGCCAGTACCAGAACAAGAGGACACAGTCTCAGGCTGCGCCAGGGCAGGTTTAGGCTGGATGTTAGGAAGAAGTTCTATAGAGAGTGATTGGCCATTGGAATGGCTGCCTGGGGAGGGGGTGGAGTCACCATCATTGGAGGTGTTCAGAGGAGACTTGATGGGGTGCTTGGTTGCATGGTTTAGTTGATTAGGTGGTGTTGGATGATAGGTTGGACTCGATGATCTTGACGGTCTCACTCAACACTGTCTAATCAACTAAACCATGGCACCAAGTGCCTCATCCAGTCTCTTCCTAATTCTGTTCTATAGTATTACCTCCAGGGATGGTGACTCCACCACCTCCCTGGGCAGCACATTCCAGCAGCCAATCTCTTCTTCTATGAACTTCTTCCTAACATCCAGCCTAATCGTCTGCTAAATCCCATCTCTGTCAGAACAGAAGTTAAAAATGAACATTCTAAAATCTGGCGAAATGCCCCAAGCCCCAGCTCATCTGCTAAGCCCCATCTCTGTCAGAACCGGAGCTGGGTTAAACCGGAGTGTTTAAAAATGTGTCCAAGTTGCTAAGCACTATTCCCCGCCCAGCATGTCGCGCTTGCGCGCGCAGCGGGAGGAAGTTTGGCCTTGCCCGCCTGCCGTCTGCCGCGGGGGTCGGTGGGTAAAGCAAGATGGCGGCCGTAGCTCGCTGCTGCAGCGCTCGTCGCGGCCTCTTGTTGCCAAGGGCAGGTGAGTGTCACCGCCGACCAGGGCTTAGTGCCGAGTCTCCGCTGTTCCCTGCGGGGAGTCAGGCAGTTCTTGCGCTCTCTGCCCTCAGTGCGTAGGGTGTCGTGGCCGCCGCCCGCCCGCGGGCCTACCTTCGCTCGCAGAGGTTCCGCCGGAGTAGAGCCTGGGGGAGGGAGCTCACAAACCAGCGTCTGACAAGCAGCTGACTGAAATAACAACTTGCGCCAGAAGTGATCTGCTTTCTGCCTTCCTTTTAATTTTTTGGTCAGGCAGCTGCCGTTTGTAGCTCAGAGGGGTGCATGGGATTAGCTCAGGTTCCTGATGTAGCTGTACAGGATATTGTCTCTGGAACTGTCAGGATCTCAGCAAAATAAATACTACCCTGAAAGTCTGCATTCCTTTTACGGTTTCTTAGATGACCGTGACGCTTTGCCCGTGGTCTATAAGCGTGCTAAAGTCCTGAAACTATATTTAAAGCTTGGATTTGGGTCGTTGCTACCAAAATAGAACCGATTTTTAGTTAAATTGTTCCAGCACATGCTCCTCTGTTGGGCAAAGTGGGAGATGGTAAAGAGGTTTGTTAGTTGATAAGAAGAGGCAGGAATTTACCATTCTTTGCATCAATGTATATTTTCAGTAAAAAGGTGGTTCTGGTTTACTGTGAATATTTGAGTTTTAATTCAAACAGAAGCTTAAAATATGAGTTGTAAAAGTTAACTTCCAATGACAAATAGACTCTGGTTAGCAAAGAAGGTGAGATTCTTCTGTTTGTGGAAAATCCCCCAGTGCAAGTTTGTGTTACACAGGAGCACAGTGCTTTGAGCAGTGCTGCTTGGTCTGGAGGGGCTGACAGGGGTTATGAAAGGGGTTATGGTTCTGCTTGATGAGGTACTTGGTGCCATGATCTAGTTGTTTAGGTGGGTTGGACTGGTTGATAGGTTGGACACGATGATCTTGAAGGTCTCTTCCAACCTGGATTTATTGTATTGTATTGTATTGTATTGTATTGTATTGTATTGTATTACCCTGAGTTGCTGAGCTATATTACTGAGTTCCAGAGAAGGGCCATGAGAATGAGCAGAGGGCTGGAGCACCTTTCCTATGAGGACAGACTGAAGGAGTTGGGGCTGTTCAGTCTGGAGAAGAGAAGGCTCCAAGGAGACCTTATTGTGGCCTTCCTGTATCTGAAGGGGGCTACAAGAAAGCTGGGAAGGGACATTTTTAGGGTGTCAGAGAGTGATAGGAATAGGGGGAATGGAGCAAAAATAGCAAATGGTTAGATTCAGATTGGATGCTAGAAAGAAATTCTTCCCCATGAAGGTGGTGAGACACTGGCACAGGTTGCCCAGGGAGGCGGTGGAAGCCTCATCCCTGGAGGTTTTTAAGGCCAGGCTGGATGTGGCTGTGAGCAACCTGCTGTAGTGTGAGGAGTCCCTGCCCATGTCAGGGGGGTTGGAACTGGATGATCCTTGAAGTTCCTTCCAACCCTAATGATTCTATGGTTCTGCTCTATGTTTCATTTTGGTAGGGCTTCATACTTTGTGTAAGGTCCTGGTTGTGAATCAATATGAGAATGTCTAGCCTGCTTTAAGTCTCATGGATACCCTTCAGTTGTAGCCTTTTTAATAGTATATTGGTAATGGAACACATGGCCATAACTGCTGATCATTTGTGACAGGTCTTGGACAGGTAAGGAACAAGAAAAGATGTATACCACTAAAGACCTTGCAGGAAACAACAGGTTGCCTCCCACAAAAGTGGGAGAATGCAAAACAGTTATTAAACAGTTATTAGATGTTATTTGTTAGCATGACAGTGGTAGCATCATGGAAAGACTTTCACCAATAGTTTTTTGCAGCAGCAAAAAAGCCACAAAGTAGTTCCTGTGTGGCCTGGTATAGGTGATCCTGCTTTGACAGGGGGGGTGGACTGGATGATTGAAGGACAATGAAGTTGGTGAGGGGTTTGGAACACAAGCCCTAAGAGGAGAGGCTGAGGGAGCTGGGGTTGCTTAGCCTGGAGAAGAGGAGGCTCAGGGGAGACCTCATTGCTCTCTACAACTACCTGAAGGGAGGTTGTAGCCAGGTGGAGGTTGGTCTCTTCTCCCAGGCAACCAGCACCAGAACAAGAGGACACAGTCTCAAGCTGTGCCAGGGGAGGTTTAGGCTGGAGGTGAGGAGAAAGTTCTTCACTGAGAGAGTTGTTAGCCTTTGGAATGTGCTGCCCAGGGAGGTGTTGGAGTCACCATCCCTGGAGGTGTTCAAGAGGAGATTGGATGTGGCACTTGGTGCCATGGTCTAGTCATGAGGTCTGTGGTGACAGGTTGGACTTAATGATCTTTGAGGTCTCTTCCAACCTTGATGATACTGTAGTGAGAAGAATAATGTGATGCTGCCTTTAGCTGATTTCCCTCCCACTTTGTGTTGCAGGCCCTGGCATTTCTGTGTTGGCTGCAGCACCTTCCGTGTTGCAGCAGCACCGTCAAGTTCATCATGCAGTGATCCCTCGTGGAAGAAGTGGACGATCCTCGGTCAGCGGCATCGTGGCCACTGTCTTCGGAGCCACAGGGTTCCTGGGGCGCTACGTTGTCAACCGCTTAGGTAACGTGCACTGTCTTCAACAAACCTGGCTTGAGAATCATGGAATTGTTAGGGTTGGAAGGGACCTCAAGCATCATCCAGTTCCAACCCCCTGCCATGGGCAGGGTCACCTCACACAACATCAGGTTGCTCACAGCCACATCCAGCCTGGCCTTAACAATCTCCAGGGATGAGGCTTCCACCACCTCCCTTGGCAACCTGTGCCAGTGTCTCGCCACCCTCATGGGGAAGAACTTCTTCCTAACATCCAATCTGAATCTACCCATTTCTAGTTTTCTTCCATTCCCCCCAGTCCTGACACCCTAAAAAAGTGTCACTCCCTGACACCCTAAAAAGTCCCTTCCCAGCTCTCTTGTAGCCCCCTTCAGATACTGGAGGACCACAGTTAGGTCTCCTTCTCTTCTCCAGACTGAACAACCCCAACTTCCTTCAGTCTGTCCTCATAGGAAAGGTGCTCCAGCCCTCTGCTCATCCTCGTGGCCCTTCTCTGGACATGTTCCAGCACCTCCAGATCCTTCCTGTACTAGGGGCTCCAGAACTGGACACAGTACTCCAGGTGGGGTCTCACCAGAGTGGAGTAGAGGGGAAGAATCACCTCCCTTGACCTGCTGGCTCTGCTTCTCTTGATGCAGCCCAGGATGAGATTGGCTTTCTGGGCTGCAAGTGCACACTGCTGACTCATGTCGAGCTCCTCATCCAGCAGCACCCCCAAGGCCTTTCCTTCAGGGCTGCTCTCAAGCCAGTCCCTGCCCAGCCTATATCAGTGCCTGGGATTGCCCTGACCCGGATGCAGGACCTTGCCTGCAGTCAGCAGGGACATCCTCCACTAGATCAGGTTGTTCAGAGCCCAGGGATATGGCCTTGAATAGAATAGAATTAACCAGGTTGGAAAAGACCTCAGAGATCATCGAGTCCAACCTATCACCCAACACCATCTAATCAACTAAACCATGGCACCAAGCACCCCATCCAGTCTCTTCCTAAACACCTCCAGTGATGGTGACTCCACCACCTCCCTGGGCAGCACATTCCAAAGGCCAATCTCTCTTTCTGTGAAGAACTTCTTCCTAACCTCCAGCCTATACCTCCCCTGGCACAGCTTGAGACTATGTCCTCTTGTTCTGGTGCTGATTGCCTGGGAGAAGAGACCAACCCCAACCTGGCTACAATCTTGCTTCAGGTAGTTGTAGAGAGCAATACCTCCCAATATAATTGCACTTCCCAACGTATTTTAATACAGACATCCTTACATGTGACACATTGGTAGTAAAAGTTCTACTAGCTAGCCTAATTCTTCAGAATAATAGTTATGTTAGAATCAGGAAGAGAATGAAGAAAGGTATGAAAGGGTAATGCATATAATATGGAGAAAGGTGAAGAAACTGAATATGACCAGCAGTGTACCCAGGTGGCCAAGAAAGCCAAAGGCATCCTGGCTTGGATTAGAAATGATCTGGCCAGCAGGAGTAGGGAGGGGATTGTTCCCTTGTACTTGGCTCTGGGGAGGCCACACCTTGAGTATTGTGTTCAGTTTTGGGCACCTCAACACAAGAGAGATGTGGAGGTGCTGGAGCCAGTGCAGAGGAGGGCAAGGAAGCTGGGGAAGGGCCTGGAGAATAAATCTGATGGAGAGCAACTGAAGGAGCTGGGGATGGTTAGTTTGGAAAAGAGGAAGCTGAGGGGAGATCTCATTGTTCTCTACAATCACCTGAAAGGACCTTGTAGAGAGGCTGGTGCTGGTCTCTTCTCACAGGTAATTGGTGATAGAACAAGAGGGAATGGCCTCAAGCTGCCACTGGGTAGGTTTAGACTGGATATTAGGAAACATTTTTTCATGGCAAGAGTGGTCAGGCATTGGAATGTGCTGCCTAAGGAGGTGGTTGAGTCCCCAAGCCTGGCTGTGTTTCAAGGTGGTTTGAATGTGGTGCCTGGGGCTATGCTTTAGGGGTGAGCCTTGTAGAGTTGGGTTCTTGGTTGGACTTGGTGATCCTGAGGGACTTTTCCAACCTGAATGTCTCTATGGTTCTGTGACTTCTGTAAATAGCCTTAGCTGTGGCACACTGGTAGGGATTCTATGATATCCATAGTGTACACTAGGGTTTTTTTCCTGTTAATCTTTGTTAACAAGCTTCTATATTTTGTCTTCCAAGCCTAAGCCCTCAAGTATGTCCCTGTAACAATTCCAGTCATGGAGATTGAAAAACTCAGTGGAATTCTAGCTTTGCAGATAACCATTCAATATATCTTTGTTGTGTATTTGATGTGCTTCAGTGCTGGGAGGGTGAGTAACTTGGAGAAAGCTCTTCACAGAGAGAGTTGTTAGCCATTGGAATGTGCTGCCCAGGGAGGTGGTGGAGTCACCGTCCCTGGAGGTGTTCAAGAGGGGATTGGATGTGGCACTTAGTGCCATGGTTTAGTCATGAGCTCTGTGGTGCCAGGTTGGACTTGATGATCTTTGAGGTCCCTTCCAACCTGGTTAATTCTACTCTACTCTACTCTATTCCACTCTATATTGGGAGGTATTCAAGGCCCCATCCCTGGAGATATTCAAGGTCAGGCTTGGACGTGGCACTTGGTGCCATGGTTTAGTCATGAGGTCTGTGGTGACAGGTTGGACTCGATGATCTTTGAGGTCTCTTCCAACTTGGTTAATTCCACTCCACTCCACTCCACTCCACTCCACTCTATATTGGGAGGTATTCAAGGCCCCATCCCTGGAGATATTCAGGGTCAGGCTTGGACGTGGCACTTGGTGCCATGGTCTAGTCATGAGGTCTGTGGTGACAGGTTGGACTCGATGATCTTTGAGGTCTCTTCCAACCTGGTTAATTCCACTCCACTCCACTCCACTCCACTCCACTCCACTCCACTCCACTCCACTCCTCTCCACTCTATATTGGGAGGTATTCAAGGCCCCATCCCTGGAGATATTCAAGGTCAGGCTTGGACGTGGCACTTGGTGCCATGGTCTAGTCATGAACTCTGTGATGACAGGTTGGACTTGATGATCTTTGAGGTCTCTTCCAACCTGGTTAATTCCACTCCACTCCACTCCACTCCACTCCACTCCTCTCCACTCTATATTGGGAGGTATTCAAGGCCCCATCCCTGGAGATATTCAAGGTCAGGCTTGGACGTGGCACTTGGTGCCATGGTCTAGTCATGGGGTCTGTGGTGACAGGTTGGACTCGATGATCTTTGAGGTCTCTTCCAACCTTGGTGATCCTGTGAGCAGAGTGGTTAGTTCCACAGCTTTCAATGAACAGAGCTCACCTGCAAGATTTTTTCCCAACCTTTGTGATACTGGGGGGAGAAAAAAAAAAAGAGGATGTTTTGTGTCTTCAGAAGTTTATCTGCTTAATATTATGCAGTAGTTTGAACTAGGTGGAACTTTTCCTTCTGTTTTGAATGCCTAGGTCGCATTGGATCCCAAGTCATCATCCCCTATCGCTGTGATCAGTATGACCTCATGTATCTGCGGCCCATGGGTGACCTGGGGCAACTTCTCTTCTTGGTAAGGCTTTGGCTTTGGCTTTAGATCAAATACAATACCATTGCTATACAAGGAAGTCTGTTAAATCATTCTCAAAGTCAGAACTGCAGCTGTTGTTTAGCCTCTAAATGGCAATGGTGTGAAAGAGCTTGCTTTGATTGTGCCTATTGACACATTATCTCTCTTTTTCCTCCCCTGTTGGATGCTCTGGTTGCAGGAGTGGGACTGTAAGGACAAAGACTCCATCCGAAGAGCCGTGGAGCACAGCAATGTGGTCATTAATCTTGTTGGAAAGGAATGGGAAACAAAGTAATTCTCTTCTCTTCTTTCTTTCCCCCCCTTCCCCCCCTCTGTATTGTTAGATTGGGACCAGGCTTTGGATGCAGTTATGATGTGCTCTTGAGAAGTGCATTCTTTCAAATAATTTCCTAGTGCACAGCTTTTGTTCTGTCAGGGTTCCAGGTGCTGCTTCGCTGCAGCTTGCAAATCTTTCATGGGTGCCTTCCTGTAGCTGGCAGAGGCTCACCAGGTTCTGTTTACATGAGTTCAGAAGTGGGCTTTTGTCCTGTGCCTTCAGCACAGTGATGAATTGTAGCCTAATAGAATAAACTATGATCAAGCTTTTCCTGGTCTCTGGTAAATGTTAATAAACAGCAATAGCTAATGGAGAGTCCCTAAGGCTATGATTAATAGCAGCATTCCTTGATAGAATTTTGGCACAGGCACTGTTAGCTACATAGGCATTTTCTTCTCATCACTTTAAAAGAGAGTTCTTTTTTGAAATCTATTAACAATTCCCATATTGATTTTAGGTGAAAATACCTCTAATAGCTCTCCTTCCTCCCCCTTGCTCTCCTTCCTCCCCCTTGCTCTCCTTCCTCCCCCTTGCTCTCCTTCCTCCCCCTTGCTCTCCTTCCTCCCCCTTGCTCTCCTTCCTCCCCCTTGCTCTCCTTCCTCCCCTTGCTCTCCTTCCTCCCCCTGCTCTCCTTCCTCCCCCTTGCTCTCCTTCCTCCCCCTTGCTCTCCTTCCTCCCCCTTGCTCTCCTTCCTCCCCCTTGCTCTCCTTCCTCCCCCCTGCAATTATGTCCACTTAACTTAAAGCCTTCTGCAGAACTGCCTCACAGAAGCTCAGTTGTGTCATTTGCCTGTGTAGAGTACATAATTTTGTAAGGTCAAGAGACAGAAACAAATGCAGGTACCAATTTCATTGTGGTTTACAAGCCTAACACCTATGTTGCCCATTCATTTTGTTGTGAACAGCCATTTGAGGTGGAATTGGTACTCAAATTATACTAACAGAACAGAATTAATAGTCTCAAATTGGACAATTATTTCTCCTAAAGAAGGGATTTGCCAAGAGACACTGTTTCAGATGTTCCTTTTTAAATACCATAAGTAACTTTGATTTCACATTCAAATTCATGTGTTGCATCAAGAGAAGTGGGGCCAGCAGGTTGAGAGGGGCAATTCTCCCCTTCTACACTGCTCTGGTGAGACCCCACCTGGAGTACTGTGTCCAGTTCTGGAGCCCCTAGTACAAGAAAGATCTGGAGGTGCTGAAACATGACCAGAGAAGGGCCATGAGGATGATCAGAGGGCTGGAGCTCCTCTCCTATGAGGATGGGCTGAGAGAATTGGGGTTGTTCAGTTTGGAGAAGAGAAGGCTCTGAGGAGACCTTATTGTGGCCTTCCAGTATCTGAAGGGGGCTACAGGAAAGCTGGGGAGGGACTTTTGAGGATGTCAGGGTGTGACAGGACTAGGGGGAATGGTTCCAAGCTAGAAGAGGGGAGATTCAGATTGGACATTAGGAAGAAGTTCCTCAAAATAAGGGTGGTGAGACACTGGCACAGGTTGCCCAGGGAGGTGGTGGAAGCCTCATCCATGCAGCTTTCTAAGGCCAGGCTGGATGTGGCTCTGGGCAACCTGATGTAGTGTGAGATGTCCCTGCCAATGTCATTGGGGTTAGAACTGGATGATCCTTGAGGTCCCTTCCAACCCTAACAATTCTATGATTTCTGATAGTCATTTAGCTCCTGACTTCTCTGTTGGAGTCTGTAGCTTATTTATTTGGGGAAAAGCCCACCAAACCTAAATTCATTTCTGTCTGGTGCCTCTGGCAAAGTGTTTTGGTTCTTCCTTTTTTATATTCTTCAGAGTCCTCTCTATATATGTAGGTAAAAATGTACAAACCAAGGTGTCAGAATTGTTTTGCACTGCTACTGAATGGAGTTAAATATATTTGTTGCTGTCAAATGAAAGAAATTTCTCGTTTATGTGAGAGTGAGGGAAGAGAAGAAAGGTTGTGCAGTTGGCCCAAGGGAAAGTGTAATCTCTCTTTATCATAGAATGATAGAATCAATAAGGTTGGAGAAGACCTTTGAGATCATCAAGTCCAACCTAGCACCCAACACCATCTCAGCAACTAAACCATGGCACGAAGTGCCTCAGCCAGTTTCTTCCTAAACACCTCCAGTGATGGTGACTCCACCACCTCCCTGGGCAGCACATCCCAATGGCCAATCTGCTGGGAAGAACTTCTTCCTAACACCCAGCCTAAACCTCCCCTGGTGCAGCTTGAGACTGTATCCTCTTGTTCTAGTGCTGGTTGCCTGGGAGAAGAGACCAACCCCCACCTGGCTACAACCTCCCTTCAGGTAGCTGAAGGGAGGTTCCACAGACTTATTTCATATGCACTTCCTCCATTCAAATTTCTGGCCTCATGTGAAAAGTCTGATTTATGTAAGGCAGAGGGTTTGTTTTTTTTGTTGTTGTTGTTGTTGAAAAGATGTGTGACAACAGACACAAAAAAATTAATGTCAGTTAAATCCCCCCCCCAAACATTCTGGCTCTGGGTAGTTTGAACACAGTCAAAAGCAGAGGAGTCTTAGCACATGGTAAAGGCTTTTTGGACATTTTAAAACTTGCCACTGCGCTGCATGATGTTATCATGTGTTTTGTACTTGTTGATACCAGAGATGGTATTGGAACCCTGGGATGGGATGGGATGGAATGGGATGGGATGGAATGGAATGAGATGGCATGGCATGGAATAGAATGGAATAGAATGGAATAGAATGGAATAAATGGAATAGAATAGAATAGAATAGAATAGAATAGAATAGAATAGAATAGAATAGAATCAACCAGGTTGGAAGAGACCTCCAAGATAATCCAATCAACTAAACCATGGCTCTAAGTGCCTCATCCAGGCTTTTCTTGAACACCTCCAGGGTCATTGAATCCACCACCTCCCTGGGCAGCACATTCCAATGGCCAATCTCTCTTTCTATGAAGAACTTCTTCCTAACATCCAGCCTAAACTTCCCCTGGCACAGGTTGAGATTGTGTCCTCTTGTTCTGGTGCTGGCTGCCTGGGAGAAGAGACCAAGCCCCACCTGGCTACAACCTCCCTTCAGGTAGTTGTAGAGAGCAAGAAGGTCTCCCCTGAGCCTCCTCTTCTGCAGGCTAAGCAACCCCAGCTCCCTCAGCCTCTCCTCACAGGGCTGTGCTCCAGACCCCTCCCCAGCTTTGTTGCCCTTCTCTGGACATGTTCCAGTACCTCATCATCTCTCTTGAATTGAGGAGCTCGAACTGGACACAGGAGTCAAGGTGTGGCTTAACCAGTGCTGAGTACAGGGGCAGAATAACCTCCCTTGTCCTGCTGGCCACACTATTCTTGATACAAGCCAAGATGCCATTTGCTCTCCTGTCCAGCTGGGCACACTGCAGGCTCATGTTCAGCCTAATATCTACCAGCCCCCCCCCAGGTCCCTTTCTGCCTGGCTGCTCTCCAGCCACTCTGACCCCAGCCTGTAGCACTGCCTGGGGTCGTTGTGGCCAAAATTCTGTGGTCTGTTAAACACAAGGCCAGGCTAACCATTGTGATCATCCCCAAGTCCATGAAAAATTTAAGCAGGGAAGGGGGGGAAGGAAAAACCCAGAGATTAGATCAGTCAAAAAAAGGAAAGCCTGCCATTAAAAACTTTTCTTCCTTGCTGAGTAGTGGTGTGCAGTCTCAACTGTGTGCACTATGTTGTTTGAGGACTCCATAGTTACAGGAGGGTTGTTGTTCCTTCTTCTAAGTTTCCAGAATCTATTTTTGTGTGTAGAACAGGAGGGATGGTTCCCAGGAGCAGATTAGTTATTGAGGGGTCAAAAATAACTCTTTTTTTTTTTTTTTAATGTTGTTGTTGTTATTATTATTTTTGAGGCTTTCTTTAGACTCCAGTGGGATCTGAAGAGCTGTGGGAGTAGATAGGAACAGGGAGAGAGGCATTTGAACAAGATGTTTGTTACCCAAAGCAAGTGGAGAAGCTGGAGTGCTTGCAAGGACAGCATGCAGACATGAGAAGCCAATTTACTTTTCGTGCAGTCTTGGGATGGTTGGAAAGAATTTTGCAGTTGTTGCCAGCCTATAGTGTCAGTTCTGCTTGGAGGCAGAGCTTCTGTATTGTTCTTGATCAGATGCCAAACTAGATTACAGTTAAAGCCCCTAATTTAGGCCCCTTGGATGCCATATGATTGGACTTGTTCTTTCTGCAGGCTTCTCTTGAAGTCTCTTGCAGCTGCTGTGAAATGGTTCTGAGGGTGCTGTCAGTGTACAATCCTCCATTTGCATAAGCAAATGTGTGTGCTTTGGGCTTTTTCCACTTCCCCCCCCATGCCTAGCATCTGCCCTAACTCAAGGCTGCTCAGAATTTTGGAGCTTTGTGGTTTTTTTTTTTTTGTTTGGTTGGTTGTTTTCTTTTCAGGAGTGCAATGGAGCACATGGAAAGAAGTCAGATTCTGAACAGGTGGTGTCAAGAACAAAAAAGCTTGCTGCAGATTTCAGGATGCAGCACTCCTCTTAAAAAGCTTCTTTCCACTTGGGAAGAGTTGTGGATGACACTAAGCTGGGGCCAGCTGTTGATCTGTTAGAGGGTAGAAGAGCTCTGCAGAGGGACCTTGACAGGCTGGACAGATGGGCAGAGTCCAAGGGCAGGAGATTGAACACATCCAAGTGCCGGGTTCTGCACATTGGCCACAGCAACCCCATGCAGTGCTACAGGCTGGGCTCAGAGTGGCTGGAGAGCAGCCAGGCAGAGAGGGACCTGGGGGTACTGGTTGATAATAGGCTGAACATGAGCCTGCAGTGTGCCCAGGTGGCCAAGAAGTCCAATGGCATCCTGGCCTGCATCAGGAACAGTGTGGCCAGCAGGACAAGGGAGGTCATTCTGCCCCTGTACTCAGCACTGGTTAGGCCACACCTTGAGTCCTGTGTCCAGTTCTGGGCCCCTCAGCTTAGGAAAGATGTTGAGTTGCTGGAAGGTGTCCAGAGAAGGGTAACAAAGCTGGGGAGGGGTTTGGAGCAGAGCCCTGTGAGGAGAGGCTGAGGAAGCTGGGGTTGCTTAGGCTGCAGAAGAGAAGGCTCAGGGGAGGCTGCCTTGCTCTCTACAACTCCCTGAATGGAGGTTGTAGCCAGGTGGGGGTTGGTCTCTTCTCCCAGGCAACCAGCACCAGAACAAGAGGACACAGTCTCAAGCTGCACCAGGGAAGGTTTAGGCTGGATGTTAGGAAGAAGTTCTTCCCAGAAAGAGAGATTGGCCATTGGAATGTGCTGCCTGGGGAGGTGGTGGAGTCACCATCCCTGGAGGTGTTGAGGAAGAGATTGGATGGGGTGCTTGGTGCCATGGTGTAGTTGATTAGATGGTGTTGGGTGATAGGTTGGACTTGTTGATCTCGAAGGTCTTTTCCAACCTGTTTAACCCTTTCCTACCCTTTCCTA
Source organism: Colaptes auratus (assembly GCA_015227895.2). Lineage (NCBI taxonomy): Eukaryota > Metazoa > Chordata > Aves > Piciformes > Picidae > Colaptes > Colaptes auratus. The sequence continues at coordinate 6,368,313 of CM037632.1, read as the reverse complement.
CCCTTTCCTACCCTTTCCTACCCTTTCCTACCCTTTCCTACCCTTTCCTACCCTTTCCTACCCTTTCCTACCCTTTCCTACCCTTTCCTACCCTTTCCTACCCTTTCCTACCCCCTTTCCTACCCTTTCCTACCCTTTTCCTACCCTTTCCTACCCTTTCCTACCCTTTCCTACCCTTTCCTACCCTTTCCTACCCTTTCCTACCCTTTCCTACCCTTTCCTACCCTTTCCTACCCTTTCCTACCCTTTCCTACCCTTTCCTACCCTTTCCTACCCTTTCCTACCCTTTCCTACCCTTTCCTACCCTTTCCTACCCTTTCCTACCCTTTCCTACCCTTTCCTACCCTTTCCTACCCTTTTTCCTACCCTTTTTCCTACCCTTTCCTACCCTCCACAAATAATTATGCAAGAGGGTTTGCCACACTGATTTAACAGGTGACAAATAGCCAGTGTTAAAGCTACCTGAAGCTTACTTCTGCATTTCATTTCCCTCTAGTTGTTATTATCTGAGCAATCCCTCATGAAAGAAAGTCTGATTTCCAACAGGGAGAATTAGGAGGAGTTTCTGGAAGGCATTCAAGTGATATGTAGCGTTTGCTAAAGAGTTGGTAGGCAGGCCCTGTTAGTTTGCTCTGAAAGCAAAATTTGTGTTTGGTTTCTTTTGCCTTTTTTCCCCCCAGAAACTTCAGTTTTGAAGATGAATTTGTAAATATTCCTAAAAGCCTTGCACAGATAAGCAGAGAAGCTGGAGTGGAAAGGTTCATCCATATCTCTCACTTGAATGCTAGCCTGAAGAGTCCTTCCAAATACCTCAGGAATAAAGTAAGTCTGGAGTCCTTTGGAATGTATTTTCTGAGAGCTTGCTTTTTTGAAAATTGGGGGGGGGTGGGGCTTGGGGTTGTTTTTTTTTTGCCCTCCCAACTGAGTCTAATTGAAGCAAATCAGTTTATGAATTGACTGTGATGCTACGAAACTGAGGGTGGTGGCTGCCACCCTGCCCGGCTGTGCTTCCATCCAACAAGGCCTGGGCAGGCTGAGAGCTTCATGAAGGTCAATAAGGACAAGTGCAGGGTCCTGCATCTGGGTCGAGGCAATCCCAGGCACAACTACAGCCTGGGCAGTGACTGGCTGGGGAGCAGCCCAGAGAAGAGAGACTTGGGGGTGCTGGTGGAGGAGAAGCTCAACAGGAGCTCTCAATGTGCACTTGCAGCCCGGAAAGCCAATCAGATCCTGGGCTGCATCAGGAGAAGTGTGGCCAGCAGGTCAAGGGAGGTGATTCTCCCCCTCTACTCATCCCTGGTGAGACTCCACCTGGAGTACTGCCTCCAGTTCTGGAGCCCCTATTCCAAGAGGGATCTGGAAGTGCTGGAAGGTGTCCAGAGAAGGGGCCACGAGGATGATCAGAGGGCTGGAGCACCTCTCCTATGAGGACAGACTGAAGGAGTTGGGGCTGTTCAGTCTGGAGAAGAGAAGGCTCTGAGGTGACCTCATTGTGGCCTTCCAGTATCTGAAGGGGGCTACAAGAAGGCTGGGGAGGGACTTCTCAGGCTATCAGGTAGTGATAGGACTAGGGGGAATGGAATGAAGCTGGAGGTGGGGAGATTCAGGCTGGATGTGAGGAGGAAGTTCTTCCCCATGAGAGTGGTGAAGCCCTGGAATGGGTTGTTGAGGGAGGTGGTTGAGGCCCCATCCCTGGAAGTGTTTAAGAGCAGGTTGGATGAGGCTTTGGCCAGCCTGATCTAGTGTGGGGTGTCCCTGCCCATGGCAAGGGAGTTGGAACTAGATGATCCTTGTGGTCCCTTCCAACCCTGACTGATACTATGATAGACCAGGTTGCTCAAGGCCTTATCCAGCTTGGCCTTGCATCTAAGACTGGAATGATCTAGCAAAGTAAGTAGTTGATGCCAAAGCATCAACTGTGATGGGTATCACAATCAGAGCCCTTTGGAGTGGGATTGTGACCTGCTCTAGTACACACACAAAAAAAAGCCTGCTTTGGTATCCTCTTACTTTTTTTTTTCATATTAGGAGAGGACACAGTCTCAAGCTGTGCCAGGGGAATTTTAGGCTGGATGTGAGGAGAAATTTCTTCCCAAAGAGAGTTGTTAGGCATTGGAATGTGCTGTCCAGGGAGGTGGTGGAGTCACCATCCCTGGAGGTGTTCCAGAGGGGATTGGATGTGGCACTTGGTGCCATGGTTTAGTCATGAGGTGTTGGGAGACAGGTTGGACTTGATGATCTCTGAGGTCTTTTCCAACCTTATTGATTCTATGATTCTATTCTAAGTTTTTTATTAGTGATGTTTCTTTTTAATGGAACCATTTTTCCCTTTTTAAATCTAGGCAGTTTCCGCTATTTTTGCTTTGTTTGAGCTCCCTGTACTCTGCCTTCTCTGTAGTTCAACTTTTCCTGTCAAACTAGGGTGAAGGTTTGGTAACTCTCAGGGTGTAACAACTCTATAGGAAAATTAGGGAGTACTGTGTTGGCCACTTGTGGAACGTAGCTGCCACTGAAGGTTCTAACTGTACTTAACACGTTCTTAGAGTGTTCTGATAATCATAGAATCACAGAATTGTTAGGGTTAGAAGGGACCTCAAAGATCACCCAGTTCCAACCCCCCTGCCATGGGCAGAGACACCTCACACTAGAGCAGGTTGCTCACAGCCACATCCAGCCTGGCCTCAAAAACCTCCAGGGATGAGGCTTCCACCACCTCCCTGGGCAACCTGTGCCAGTGTCTCACCACCCTCATGGGGAAGAACTTCTTCCTAACATCCAATCTCAATCTACCCATTTCTAGTTTTGCTCCATTCCCCCTAGTCCTATCACTCCCTGACATCCTAAAAAGTCCCTCCCCAGCTTTCTTGTAGCCCCCTTCAGATACTGGAAGGCCACAGTTAGGTCTCCTCTGATGCAGTAGGGATTATGTAAACCTTCTGTTTTCTTCCAAGCTCTAACCTGAAAGGAGCAAGAGATTTACTTAGGTTAGGCTTCTTATTTTTTGGGGCCTTCACCATTTGAAGCTTGTTTCACTTGACTAGTGAGACTGCATTGCATTGGTGCTTGGGGGATATGGTTTAGGGGTGAGTAAAGTAGGGTTAATGGTTGGACTTGATGATCCCAAGGGTCTTCTCCAACCTGCATAAAGCTATGATTCTGTGTGGAGCAAAAGTAGAAATGGGTAGATTTAGATTGGATGTTAGGAAGAAATTCTTCATCATGAGGGTGGTGAGACACTGGCACAGGTTGCCCAGGGAGGTGGTGGAAGCCTCATCCCTGGAGGGTTTTAAGGCCAGGCTGGATGTGGCTCTGAGCAACCTGCTGTAGTGTGAGGTGTCCCTGCCCATGGCAAGGGGGTTGGAACTGGATGATCCTTGAGGTCCCTTCCAACCCTGACAATTCTGTGATTCTATCTCAAAGAGAAGAAATGATCTGCATTTTTCATGGGCCTTTTGGGATGTGCTGAGACCTTTACCTGAGCATAGCATCTCAAAGATTAAATGTCTCTGATAGAAATAATCTTTGTGCTGCTGAGGGTGTCACTTCTTTCACTGCTGCAGTCAGGATGGCCTAAATTCTGAAAAGGCTTCTTCTGCTCTGTTCAGGATGGATCTAACAGATGCATTCATTTTAATTGCATGCCAGGCTGTTGGAGAGAAAATAGTGAGGGAAGAATTTCCAGGTGCTATCATTTTGAAGCCTTCTGAGATGTTTGGGAGAGAGGATCGATTTCTCAATCATTATGCAAGTATGTATGCTCTTGAAATGACAGAGCCAGGTATGGTTTGTATTCTTGTACAGAGGGGCAATGGGATTTGCTTCTGGAAAGCAGGCAGGTGTGTTCCCATCAGAAATGTACCATATTCAAGCCCTGTGAGGAGAGGCTGAGGGAGCTGGGGTTGCTTAGCCTGGAGAAGAGGAGGCTCAGGGGAGACCTTATTGCGGTCTGCAACTGCCTGAAGGGAGGTTGTAGCCAGGTGGGGGTTGGTCTCTTCTCCCAGGCAGCCAGCACCAGAGCAAGAGGACACAATCTCAAGCTGTGCCAGGGAAGTTTAGGATGGATGTTAGGAGGAAGTTCTTCATAGAAAGAGAGATTGGCCATTGGAATGTGCTGCCCAGGGAGGTGGTGGGGTCACCATCACTGCAGGTGTTTAGAAGTGTAGAGTCTTGCATCTGGGAAAGAACAAACCCATTGATCAGTAGAGGCTGGGGACTGACCTGTTGGAGAGAGCAGTGAAGGTGAAAGGGACCTGGAAATCCTGGTGGACAGAAGGATGACCATGAGCCAGCAATATGCTCACGGTCAATGGTATCCTGAGATGTATTAGAAGGGCTGTGGTCAGTAGGTCAAGAGATGTTCTCCTTGCCCTCTGCCCTGGTGAGGCCACATCTGGAATATTGTGTCCATTTCTGGGCCCTCAGTTCAAGAAGGACCTCAGGGAACTGCTTGAAAGAGTCCAGCACAGAGCCACAAAGATACTGAAGGGAGTGGAACATCTCCCTGCTGAGGACAGGCTGAGGGAGCTGGGGCTCTTTAGCTTGGACCAGAGGAGCCTGAGGGGTGCCCTCATTATGTTGATAAAGATGTGCAGGGCAGTGTCAGGAGGATGGAGCCTCCTGGACAAGGGGAGTCAAGGGGCACTGGGTGCAAGCTGGAGCAGAGGAGGTGCCAGGAGAACAGAAGGAAAAACTTTTTCCCTGTGAGGGCAACAGAACCCTCGCACAGGCTGCCCAGGGAAGTTGTGGAGTCTGCTTCTCTGGGGACATTCCAAACCCACCTGGTTGCATGCCTGTGTTGACCTACTCTAGGTGACCCTGCTCTGGTAGAAGGGGTTGGACTGGATGTTCTTTTGAGGTGCCTTCCAACCCCTGACGTTCTGTGATCCTGTCTGTGTCTTTCTGTCAGACATGCGCTGGTTTGGTGGGGTGCCTCTCATTGCCCTGGGCAAAAAGACAGTGAAGCAGCCAGTCTATGTGAGTGTTCAAGAAGACAATCCACAATCCTTTCTATGTCTGTCTGTGGTATTTTGGGGTTTTGTTTTGTGTGTGTGCTTGGGTTTTGGGGTGTGGGGGAGGGGGGGGAGGGTTTTGGTGGGGGGGGGTGGAGGGTTTTGGTTGGTTGGGTTGGTTTTGTTGTTTTCTTCCTTTCCCTTCACTTCTGCAAGAGGAAAGCTTGCATGCATTCCTTATTGTTTTTTTGTGTGTGTTTCCTATTGGTAATTGCCTGAATTGGTTTCTCACAGGTGGTTGATGTAGCAAAGGCAATAATTAATGCAATTAAGGACCCTGATGCTAAAGGGAAAACATACGCCTTGGCTGGTAGGTTACTTTTCTGATTCTAATTAACTTCAGCACTTCTTTTGAGTGTCATTTTTTGGCATGCTGCACAGGACATTTAATTTCTCCATCCATGCACACAGTTTGAGCTGCAATAAATTCCACCTCCTTATTGGGAGGAAAAATGACTCAAGCTGTTATTGTGAGTACGCTGAAAATCCTAGTTTGGGCCCCACTAGTTTTATGTGTGTATATGCACAAAGAAGTAGGCAGCCTTGGGGAACATGCTAGGCCACATAGATGGGGAGAAAATTCTCCTAAAGCTGAGTGGAAATCACTTGGAAATAGAATGGATTAAAACATTGGAACTGATAAAGAAAGCAGAATCACAGAATTGTCAGGGTTGGAAGGGACCTCAAGGATTATCTAGTTCCAAGCCCCGCCCTGCCATGGGCAGGGACACTTTCCACTAGATCAGGTTGCCCAGAGCCCCATCCAGCCTGGCCTAAAAAGCTTCCAGTCAAGATACAAATGATGCTGTACAGCTCTTGTGCATATCCCCTCTGAGACACCAGAAACGTGCATAGCAATCTGGATTTTCCAGAAGCTCTGTCTGAAATGACAGCATTTTTCCTGTGTTCATTCTGTGATGCTGTTGCAGTCACAGCTCTTTATTGGAGTGGAATGGAATGGAATGGAATGGAATGGAATGGAAAGGAATAGAATAGAATTAACCAGATTGGAAAAGACCTTTGGGATCATCAAGTCCAACCTATCACCCAACACCATCTAATCAACTAAACCATGGCACTAAGTGCCTCATCCAGTCTCTTCTTAAACACCTCCAGTGATGGTGACTCCACCACCTCCCTGGGCAGCACATCCCAATGGCCAGTCTCTCTGTGAAGAATTTCTTCCTAACATCCAGCCTAAACCTCCCCTGGCACAGCTTGAGACTGTGTCCTCTTGTTCTGGTGCTGGTTGCCTGGGAGAAGAGACCAAGCCCCACCTGGCTACAACCTCCCTTCATGTAGATGGGAAGAAGGTCTCCCCTGAGCCTCCTCTTCTCCAGGCTAAGCAACCCCAGCTCCCTCAGCCTCTCCTCACAGGGCTGTGCTCCAAACCCCTCCCCAGCTTTGTTGCCCTTCTCTGGACACATTTCAGCAACTCAACATCTTTCCTAAACTGAGGGGCCCAGAACTGACCTGACCATTGCTGAGTGACTTCCCTGCTCCTGCTGGCCACACTATTGCTAATACAGGCCAGGATGCCATTGGCCACCTGGGCACAGTGCTGCACACCAGTGCAGTGCTGGTTCATCCTTTACTCATGTGATGCTAGTTTCTTCGGTGTTGTGACTGAGCTATTGAGGATGATGTTATCCTGGCAGCTAGGCTAGCTGTGCTGTATGTTGGTGTTCTGTCAAAGGCTGGTCTTCCAACTGCTTTTGTTCAAAACCTAGCAAATGAAGAGGCAAAAGCTAATAATGATCTGAAAGGACTATGAGTGGCAACACAAAAAAATGTGTAATGTCAAGGTGCTTTCACATCACTGGGAGGATAGAATCACAGAATTGTTTTGGTTGGGAAAAGACCCCTCCCCAGCTTTGTTGCCCTTCTCTGGCCATGTTCCAGCAACTCAACATCTTTCCTAAACTGAGTGGCCCAGAACTGGACACAGGACTCCAGGTGTGGCCTGACCAGTGCTGAGTACAGAGCAGAATGACTTCCCTGCTCCTGCTCTGGCCACACTATTCCTGATGCAGGCCATTTAGACCTTATCATTATTTTCCCTTTAGATCCAATGGTAATTCATTTACATTCTACCACTTTCCACTCAAGATCTGTGGAAAACATCCCAGGCATCAGCCTAGGGACTGCCACAGGGAGGACAGCACAGAATCTGTAGAGCCAAGATCTGTTCCACTCTCGTAAGACAAACGGCACAGCTGGCAAACCGAGATGCAAGAAAACAAGTGAAGGGCTTTAAAATTTGCCTCTTGCTGCACTTATTGTAGGTAAATTAGGTGAGCTTAGATGTTTGTTGCTTTCTGTTTCAGGCCTAACCGGTACCTGCTGTACGACATGGTCGAATACATCTACGCCGTTTCCTTTCGAGCCTTTCTTCCCTACCCCCTTCCACGGCCTCTCTACCAGTAAGTGGCACCCTTCCTGCACTAAGAAACTTGGGATCCACCACTTGGCACAGAGGGATAGCTAACTGGTGCACTGGTTACTGAATGCTGCCTGTTGTTACTTGACACGGTAGGATTTGTAGCAGCTGTTTTTCCCTAGGTACTCATTAGCTAGCTCTGAGGCCTCTGCTCAGGTGCAGGCATCTCCTCAGGCTTCCACCTATGTGGAAGGTGTAGTTGGAATTAAGTCCATGTAACTTTTTTTTTTTCCCCCCAGAGTCACTGAATATATCAGAATTTACATATCAGAATTAACCACATTGGAAAAGACATCTGAGATCATCAAGTCCAACCTATCACACAGCACCACCTAAGCAACTAAACCATGGCACCAAGTGCCTCATCCAGTCTCTTCCTAAATACCTCCAGGGATGGTGACTCCACCACCTCCCTGGGCAGCACATTCCAATGGCCAATCTCTCTTTCAAGGAAGAACTTCTTCTTAACATCCAGCCCAAACCTTCCCTGGAGCAGCTTGAGACTGTGTCCTCTTGTTCTGGTGCTGGTTGCCTGGGAGAAGAGACCAACCCCCACCTGGCTACAACCTCCCTTCAGGGAGTTGTAGAGAACAAGGTCTCCCCTGAGCCTCCTCTTCTCCAGGCTAAGCAACCCCAGCTCCCTCAGCCTCTCCTCATAGGGCTGTGCTCCAATCCCTTCCCCAGCCTTGTGGCTCTTCTCTGGACACATTTGAGCATCTCAACATCTTTTTTGAACTGAGGGGCTCAGATCTGGACACAGTACTCAAGGTGTGGCCTAACCAGTGCAGTGCACAGGGGCAGAATGACTTCCCTGCTTCTGCTGGCCACACTGTTCCTGATGCAGGCCAGGATGCCATTGGCCTTCTTGGCCCCCTGGGCACACTGCTGGCTCATGTTCAGCCTACTATCAACCAGTACCCCCAGGTCCCTTTCTGCCTGGCTGCTCTCCAGCCACTCTCTCCCCAGCCTGTAGCTCTGCATGAGATTGTTGTGGCCAAGTTTTGAGTCAGGAAGTAGCAAAAGGTCCTAAGTAGAAACAATAATAGCAAACTAAAACTTTTGATAGTGCCATGGGTAAAAATCTGTGTGGCTCTGGCCAGCCTGATCTAGTGTGGGGTGTCCCTGCCCATGGCAGGGGGGTTGGAACTAGATGATCCTTGTGGTCCCATCCAACCCTGACTGATACTATGATGCTATGGTGTGTTGCTGATTCTAGACCCTGGCAGATTCTTATGCAGCATGTTAAGATGTTGCTGTTGTCACCTGTTCTTCCAGTCTGGTGAGCACTGCTGCCCTGGAAGCAGAGTTGGTGTAAGGGTGGGAATGGGAATTGATTTGATTTTTTGGGTGTAGTGCAGTCCTTTGTATAGATTTGAGTGTTGGAGGTAAGTTTGTTCTGAGGTCTTGGCCTGGGGTTTTAAGCAGTGCAGTGGCCAGCAAGCATTTATTCTAGTCTGCAATATGAGGCCAGTAGCATCTTTAGAAGGTGGTTGTGAATGGGAAGATAAAAAGAGAAGGATGTAGAATCAGCAGAACATAATGAATGGGCTGCAAGGGCTCTGTTTTCATGTACTGAGCTGCTACTGCAGGATAGAGGCTGATTTGCTGACTTTGCAGGTCCTGAGTAATAGTGCATGAAAAAGTGCAGTATAAATGTGAGCCTGGGCCTAGTCCTTCAAGCATCATCACAGCCTTTTGAAGAGCTACCTCAAACAGTAAATGCTGTTTCATAGGCTCCCCTCAGCGTGGCTGAGATGTGTTAATATTTGGGTTGCTGGTCCTGTTCAGTTTTACTGTGGTGCAAACTAATGAGCTAAAAGAAGTCACCAGTGCTCTAAGCCAATCTGCTGATGGGACTCAACACTGGTTGCCTGGAACTGGTGAGGAGCAATATTAGAACAACATCTGCATCTCCTGTGGCTGCTCCTGATTTTGCAGTACAGGCATCAGGTGAACAGTTTATGTGCAGTAAGCTAGTAACAACTCAGCCTACCAGGGGAGCACTTGAGTAAGAGATTCCTCCTCCTTGAATACTGGTGATACTGAGCAGGAACATCGGTGTAACTGAGGCCAGCAGTGTGAACATGAGCCAGCAGTGTGTCAAGGTGGCCAAGAAGTCCAATGGCATCCTGGCCTGGATCAGGAATAGTGTGGCCAAGCAGGAGCAGGGAAGTCATTCTGTCCCTGTACTCAGCACTGGTTAGGCCACACCTTGAGTCCTGTGTCCAGTTCTGGGCCCCTCAGTTTAGGAAAGATGTTGTCTTGCTGGAAGGTGTCCAGAGAAGGGCAACAAAGCTGGGGAGGGGTCTGGAGCACAGCCCTGTGAGGAGAGGCTGAGGGAGCTGGGGTTGCTTAGCCTGGAGAAGAGGAGGCTTGGGGGAGACCTTCTTGCTGTCTACAAGTACCTGAAGGGAGGTTGTGGCTAGGAGGGGGTTGGTCTCTTCTCTCAGGCAACCAGCACCAGAACAAGAGGACACAGTCTCAAGCTGCACCAGGGGAGGTTAGGCTGGATGTTAGGAAGAAGTTCTTCCCAGAAAGAGAGATTGGCCATTGGAATGTGCTGCCCAGGGAGGTGGTGGAGTCACCATCCCTGGAGGTGTTCAAAAGCAGCCTGGATGAGGCACTTGGTGCCATGGTTTAGTTGATTAGATGGTGTTGGGTGACAGGTTGGACTTGATGACCTCTGAGGTCTTTTCCAACCTGGTTAATCTCTATTCTGTAACTTTTGTTCCTTTTTTCCTCTGTCAGACTTCATTCTTGCAAGGGAAGCTTCGTATCTGGAGACTGCAAATATGCTAATCCTCAGCCTTTTTATAGATGCAGATTGCTCAGGTTCCATCATCTTGTTTGTCTGGCTGTTAAGTCATTTAGTTGTCAGCAAGTATGTTTTTTGCTCAGGGAGGCACTGAATCAAACTTGATGGCTAATTGGCTTGCTGCCTACACTACTAGGGAACAGGGACTGGAGGAATGGCAGGGGCAAGACTGAACTCTGGTGTGTGTGGGGAGCTGGATGTGGAGGTTGATTTTCTTCCTCCTCCACTAACACTTGTTTTTATTTCTAGATCCCTGCTCCTCCACTAACACCCATTTTATTTCTGGATCCCTACTCCTCCACTAGCATTCATTTTATTTCCAGACCCCCCTGCTCCTCCATCCCCTTCCAAAGTACAAGAGCAGGAGATGAAATAATTCAGTAGCAAACAGTTAAAGTTAGCAGAAACACAACTGAGAACTTGCTGGCTGGCACATTCCCTGCTTTCATGAATCATAACGTGCAGAACAGCTACACACACCAGCTCTTGCTCACTGTCTGCTAAAGTGTGAAATATTTGTAACCATTTCTCCTGTGCCTCTGGGTAATGACTGCACTTCTGCAATGCCCTTTCTGTTTACAGTTTAGTTGCAAGGTTCTTTGAGATGAATCCCTTTGAGCCGTGGTTAACACGAGACAAAGTGGACCGGGTAAGTGCGACCCACAAACCCTTCTTGGGAAGTGCTTCATTGTGCATTTCTGACTTGAACTTAAGGAGGACTGCAATGGGTGGGCCTCATAGCATGGATTGGGTTGGAAGGGATCTCCAAAGGTCATCTGGTCCAACCCCTACTTGCCACCAAGGAGAAGAGGCTGCCCGCTCCTCACTCCAACCTCCCTTCAGGTAGTTGTAGAGAGCAATGAGGTTTACCCTCAGCCTCCTCTTCTTCAGCCTTCACAGTATCACCAAGGTTGGAAGAGAGCTCAAAGATCACCAAGTCCAGCCTGTCACCACAGACCTCATGACCAAGTGCCACATCCAATCCCCTCTTGAACCCCTCCAGGGGCGGTGACTCCACCACCTCCCTGGGCAGCGCATTCCAAAGGCTAACAACTCTCTCTGGGAAGAACTTTCTCCTCGCCTCCAGCCTAAACTTCCCTGGCACAGCTTGAGACTGTGTCCTCT
>CM037632.1:6297407-6356424 GCA_015227895.2 Colaptes auratus | reverse complement strand
GGCTGTACTATTACTAACAGCATGTATTGGCACTATTATTTATGGAGCAATTTCTACCTCAGTTGGCATTTGTGAGGTAAGAGTGACTTACATCTACCTGAATCACAGAGTTGTTAGGGTTGGAAGAGACCTCAAGGGTCATCTAGATCCCACCCCCCTGCCATGGGCAGGGACACCTCACACTACAGCAGGTTGCCCAGAGCCACATCCAGCCTGGCCTTCAAAACCTCCAGGGGTGAGGCTTCCACCACCTCCCTGGGCAACCTGTGCCACCACTGAAGAACTTCTTCCTAACATCCAATCTCAATCTACTCACTTCTGTTTTTTTTTCCATTCCCCCTAGTCCTATCACTCCCTGACAACCTAAGAAGACCCTCCCCAGTTTTCTTGTATTCCCCTTCAAATACTGGAAGGTGACAAGAAGGTCTCCTCAGAGCCTTCTCTTCTCCAGACTGAACAACCTCAACTCCCTCAGTCTGTCCTCATAGGAGAGCAGGTCCAGCCCTCTGATCATCCTCGTGGCCCTCGTGGTACCTGAGAGATAAGTCTGTGTGTTTTCACAGAATCACAGAATATTAGGGGTTGGAAGGGACCTCCAAAGCTCTTCCAGTCCAACCCCTCTGCCAGTGCAGGATCACCTAAAGCAGATCACACAGGAACACATCCAGGCAGGTCTTGAATATTATCTCCACAGAGGGAGACTCCACACTCCCCCTGTGCAGCCTGTTCCAGTGTTCTGTCAGCCTCACAGGGAAATAATTCTTCCTCCTGTTTCCATGGAACTTCTTATACCTCAGCTTCCAGCCACTGCCCCTTGTGCTGTCACTGGGCATCACCCAGCAGAGCCTGGCTCCATCCTCTTGGCACTCACCCTGCACATCTTTATAAGCATGAATGAGGTCACCTCTCATACTCCTCCTCTCCAAGCTACAGAGCCCCAGCTCCCTCAGTCTACCCTCCTAAGGAAGATGTTTCACTCCTTTAACCATGTCAGGGAAAAGGCAGCAAATTTTGCACCACATTCTCATTCACTCTTTCCAGGACATCAGCTTCACTTCTGCATCTCCCTCATTATTGGTCTGCATAGTAATCAGTGCAGTGAACTGTTTAGAGAGAAGCTTTTCATGTCACAAGGTAAATTCTAAGCAAGTCTTGCAGAACAGTTCCATGAGCTAGCCTGGAATGCACATTTGTGATTTGCTTTAGAAACCTGGCTGCACAATTTACAGTCCTCAGGGAACAGGAACGTTAGCTCTGATGACACTTACTTGTTTTCCCCTGTAAACCAGCTTGAAGTTGAGGTGCTTGAGGCCCCAGCCCTGGAGATATTCAAAGTGAGGCTTGACAGGGCTCTGGGCAGCCTGATCTAGCTGAGGATGTCCCTGCTGACTGCAGAAGGAGCTGAGGATGTCCCTGCTGACTGCAGAAGGGGTTGGACTGGAGGAGTTTTGGAGGTCCCTTCCAACCCAAACCCAAGGTATTGCCCAAGGTATTTGCAGCCAAATGTTCCTGTTGACCATTCTGCTATGTGTATGGATCACAAGACTGATACCAATAGATTTTTCAATCAGCCAAATGAGACATTTTCTGGAGGTAGCCAGGAAACTTTGTGCTGTGATTTAGTCATGAGGTCTGTGGTGATGGGTTGGACTTGATGAGCTTTGAGGTCTCTTCCAACCTTGGTGATTCTGTGTGTGAAACAAGGATTCCATTTCACACCTGAGAGGAAATTGATGCCATTAAGAACAGCACTTCAGAAATCTTAGGAACAGGTTCTTTACCATGAGGGTGGTGGAACACTGGAACAGGTTGCCCAGGGAGATGGTTGGGGCCCTATCCCTGGAGATATTCAGGACTCTGGGCAACCAGATCTAGTTGAGGATGCCCCTGCTGACTGCAGAAGGGGTTGGACTGGATAACCTTTGTGGTCCTTTCCAACCCAGAACATTCTATGATTCCTTGATTCTAAATCAGTGAAACTGCTTTTCCCTACAGAAGCTGAAATTCAGGAGGTGGGGGGGGGAGGAAATGATGTCTGATCACCATCTGCAAGTCAAGGCAATGAAAGCTCATCAATTAATTGTATCTGCATTTTGTCACCTCAGTGAATTTCACAGGACATGACACTTACATCATGGGGGTTTTTGAATCACATGCTGGAAGGAGTTCTAGAGGAGTTCTAGTCCCTGTCCATGGCAGGGAGGTTGGAACTAGATGATCCTTGGGGTCCTTTCCAACCCTGACAATTCTGAGAGTGTTCTCAATCTGAAAGAGCTGTCTGAGAGGTCTCCTTTGAGCATGGCTCATGGAGGTCTCCTTTGAGCATGGCTCATGGAGGTCTCCTTTGAGCATGGCTCATGGAGGTCTCCTTTGAGCATGGCTCGTGGAGGTCTCCTTTGAGCATGGCTCGTGGAGGTCTCCTTTGAGCATGGCTCGTGGAGGTCTCCTTTGAGCATGGCTCATGAAGATAAATGAGGTAGCTAAAGGAAGCATTTTAACACTATTCACTTTGGGGGGGGGAAAAAAAAGAAGGCAAATAGTTATGTAACCTTCTGGTTTGTTCTTGCTCCAGAAACTCCACAAAAGGTCTGTACCCTGGGGTCAATGCAGCAGCATCAAAAGTGCTGTGGCAGCAAGGGCATAATTTGATGTGAGAGTACCTGATGCATGAGCAAGTGCCCAGAGCAAGAGATGCCCAAAGCTTTATAGATACCACCTACAGTAAACCCATGCAAACTCATGCCTTTGGCTAGTGCTTCATTAAACTTGATACTACTTGTAGTAAAATCCTGAGGAGTTCCCATATTGCTGGCTGGGATATGTTAGGACTAGCCAAACTTGACAAAAATAAGAGCACCTCTCCTTTTTTTTTTCCCTCAGTCAAGGATGCTGAGAAGTGAAAACTTTCAGCCAAAGGAAGGACAGCAGCACCCTTCAGAATCAGCTCATGCTCATGCTAAAACAAGTTCTGAAGGGAGGTTCTGGACCTTCCCCCAGTATTCATCTGTGTTACAGCTATGCTAGTGCCACAGCTTAAATGCAGTGGGTTCATTCTGTTCCCCTTGCCCAGTAAAATCACCGTTGCACCTTCAGAGTTACATTGATATGAAAGCAAAGTACAGCCTCACAGATGTGCTCTGTGCAGGACCACAGGATGTTAGGGGTTGGAAGGGACCTCTGGAGATCATTCAGTCCAACCCCCCTGCCAGAGCAGAACCATAGAATCTAACACAGGTTGTGGAGGAATGCATCCAGGAAGGTCTTGAAAGCCTCTAGAGAAGGAGAGTCCACATCTCTGGGCAGCCTATTCCTGCTCTGTGACCCTCACAGTGAAGAAGTTCCTCCTCATGTGGAGGTGGAACATCCTGTTTATATCCATTATCCCTTGTCCTATCACAGAGACAATTCCCCTCTCAGTCTTCCCCTCTCCAGACTGAGCAGCCCCAGGGCTCTCAGTCTCTCCTCATCAGGCAGTGCTCCAGTCCCCTCATCTTCCTTGTAGCCCTCCATTGAACTCTCTTGAGTAGATCCCTGTCCCTCTTGAACTGGGGATGCAATATTCCAGGTGTGGCCTCACCCAGGACAGAGTAGAGAGGAAGGAGATCTTCCCTGGATCTGCTGGACACACCCCAGGATCCCATTGGCCTTCTTGGCCACCAGGGCACATTGCTGTCCCATGCAGAACTTGTTGTCCACGAGCACTCCCAAGTCCTTCTCCCAGGGCTGCTCTCCAGCAGATCACCTCCTAACCTGTACTGGTGCAGCTTATCCTTTCTACCCAGCTGCAGGGCTCTGCACTCATCAGGTTCCTCTTTGCCCAGCTCTCCAGTCTGTCCAAGCCTCATTGAAAAAGAAGATGGTATTATTCCACCCCCAGGACAGTAGCAGATCATCAAAAAGAAAGGAATGCCCCTGAGAATGTCTTTATTATGAAAAACAACCAACAACCAACCAACAAACCAGCATTAACTCTTGGCTAGGCTTTTATTGCTCCTAAAGTAAAAGCAGATTATCCTTTCTATTTAATGCAAGAGGCAAGACCTTCTTTCTTTTTTTCAGTCAAAACCTTCTAAGGAAATTGCATGCTTGCAATCCTTCTATAATCCTTCTTCTACAATTCTTCTTCTCCCCCTGGACTCAGCAGTGGTTAGGCCACACCTTGACTCCTGTGTCCAGTTCTGGGGCCCTCGGTTTAGGAAAGATGTTGACTTGCTGGAAGGTGTCCAGAGAAGGGCAACAAAGCTGGGGAGGGGTTTGGAGCACAGCCCTGGGAGGAGAGGCTGAGGGAGCTGGGGTTGCTTAGCCTGGAGAAGAGGAGGCTCAGGGCAGACCTTCTTGCTGTCTACAATTACCTGAAGGGAGGTTGTAGCCAGGTGGGGGTTGGTCTCTTCTCCCAAGCAACCAGTATCACACAGCATCACAGTATCACTAAGGCTGGAAGAGACCTGAAAGATCATCAAGTCCAACCTGTCACCACAGACCCCATGTCTAGACCATGGCACCAAGTGCCATGTCCAATCCCCTCTTGAACACCTCCAGGGACGGTGACTCCACCACCTCCCTGGGCAGCACATTCCAATGACGAATGACTCTCTGTGTGAAGAACTTTCTCCTCACCTCCAGCCTAAACTTCCCCTGGCACAACTTGAGACTGTGTCCCCTTGTTCTGGTGCTGGTTGCTTGAGAGAAGAGACCAGAACCAGCACCAGAACAAGGGGACACAGTCTCAAGCTGTGCCAGGGGAGGTTTAGGCTGGATGTTAGGAAGAAGTCCTTCCTAGAAAGAGAGATTGGCCATTGGAATGTGCTGCCCAGGGAGGTGGTGGAGTCACCATTACAGGAGGTGTTTAGGGAGAGACTGGATGAGGCACTTGGTGCCATGGTTTAGTTGACTAGATGGTGTTGGGTGACAGGTTGGACTTGATGATCTCGAAGGTCTTTTCCAACCTGGTTAATTCTATTCTATTCTATTCTATTCTATTCTATTCTATTCTATTCTATTCTATTCTATTCTATTCTATTCTATCTATTCTGTTCTGTCCTGTCCTGTCCTGTCCTGTCCTGTCCTGAGCATTTTTTTACAGCAAGAGTGGAATTGGAATATGCCTCTCAGGGAGGTGGTGGAGTCCCCAAGCCTGGATGTGTTTAAAGGTGGCTTGGATGTGGTGCTTGGGGATATGGTTTAGGAGTGAACCTTGTAGAGTAGTGTTCTGGGTTGGACTTGGTGATCCTGAGGGTCTTTTCTACCTGAATGTTTCTGTGATTCTTTGGGAGGGAAAAAAGTTTGAAAGCTTCTCTCAAAGTCTGGAATCTGTCTGAGTGGGAGTTTGACTCCACTGCTGTGCAGTGGAAGAGACAAGGATTCGTTGTTTGTGATCTACTCTCTCACAAGCACCACTCAAAAGGAGGCAGTGGCAAGGCTGCTTCCACATCCCAGCCTGCTAATGTGTTGATCCTACATCAGGTTGTGCTCTCCCCTTGCCATCTGTTCAATGGGGAGTCAGGGCACTGTAAGAGTTCTTCATTTCAGCCTGCCAGATCGGAGAGACACTCTTATCTGGGAGAAAAGTGCCCTCAGGGAGGAAGGCTAAGAGATAAGCCTTCTGCTCAGACTGCTTGCTCACATGCTGGCCTCACAGACAGCATTCAGGAGCTCTAAGGGAAAGTGGGATTAGACTAAAAGTGCTGACATGTGTTTGAGTGAGATCACAGAAACCTTCAGGGTGGAAAAGACCCTCAGGATCACCAAGTTCAACCAATAACCCTACTCCACAAGGGTCACCCTTAAACCATAGCCCCAAGCACCACATCCAAACCACCACTGAACACAGCCAGGCTTGGGGACTCCACCACCTCCCTGGGCAGCACATTTCAATGCCTGACCACTCTTGCCATGAAAAAATGGTTCTTAATGTCCAGTCTAAACCTACCCAGTGGCAGCTTAGGACCATTCCCTCTTGTTCTATCACTAATTACCTGGGAGAAGAGACCAGCACCAGCCTCTCCACAACATCCTTGCAGGTAGTTGCAGGGAGCAATGAGGTCTTCCCTCAGCCCCCTGACTGCTGTCAAACAGCACACTGCCTAAATTTGCATCTCCTGCAGGTGCAGAGCAGGATTGGTCTCCACAGTGGGTAGGGGTGAGCCCAAAGGAAGCAGATTACTGAGTTCACTTTTATTGTCCATGGATCTAGCTGCACAGCCACGTGTGAGCATGACCTCAGACTACCATATGGATGGGGCATCTCTGTGAGGTAGTGCATCTTCACAGCCTGGGTGAGCACACAAAGCACTGGAAAAGGATGCCTGAGCAGGAAGCCAAAGGCTTGCTCAACCAAGGGTTGCCTAGAGGAGTGTCTCCTTCCGTCATGCTCCTTCCATCGTGCAGGAGACTTTCTGGGCAAGGAGAGATACTGCCAGAGCCGTGGCTGAGCTGATCAAGAGCCAGAGAAGGTTCCTGGTATCTGTTCCACCATTGCCAGGGCAGGTTTGTGGAAGCAGAACAGTGTTACCTCTGCGCCTGTCCAGCTGCTTTCTAGGCCCCAGTGCACATCTCCTGCACATCATCTGCCTGTGCCCAAGGCCAGCTCAGCTCTGGGGTAGCCATGTGACCTTGGATATGACTGCTGGGAAGGAGCTGTGTGGCAAAGACCTAGGAGACTCTTTGGGAGATTCACTTCTTCCCTTGAGAGCTGCCTTTAAGTTCATCCCCTCAGTCTTGGTCCTTGTGTGAGCTACACAGCAGCTGTCTCGTGCTGGAGCCAGTGCAGAGGCAGGCAACAAAGCTGGAGAATAACTCTGATGAAGAGCAACTGAAGGAGCTGGGGATGGTTAGTTTGGAAAAGAAGAGGCTGAGGGGAGACCTCAAGGCTCTCTACAACTACCTGAAAGGAGGTTGTGGAGAGGTTAATGCTGGTCTTCTCTTCTCACAGGTAATTAGTGATAGAACAAGAGGGAATGGCCTCAAGCTGCCACTGGGGAGGTTTAGACTGGATGTTAGGAAGCATTTTTTTCATGGCAAGAGTGGTCAGGCATTGGAAATGTGCTGCCCAGGGAGGTGGTGGAGTCACCATTACTGGAGGTGTTTAGGGAGAGACTGGATGAGGCACTTGGTGCCATGGTTTAGTTGACTAGGTGGTGTTGGGTGACAGGTTGGACTTGATGATCTCAAAGGTCTTTTCCAACCTGGTTAATTTCATTCTATTCTGTTCTATTCTATTCTATTCTATTCTATTCTATTCTATTCTATTCCATTCTGTTCTAAGCATTTTTTCACAGCAAGAGTGGAATTGGAATATGCCTCTCAGGGAGGTGGTGGAGTCCACAAGCCTGGATGTGTTTCAAGATAGTTTGGATGTGGTGCTTGGGGCTATGGTTTAGGGGTGACCCTTGTAGAGTAGGGTTCTGGGTTGGACTTGGGAATCCTGAGGGTCTTTTCCAACCTGAATGTCTCTGTGATTCTGAGACATGCTCCTAAGGACCTTGACTTCACACCTGCATCTGCCTCATTTCTCCAGGATTGTCAGACCCTCCCTGATCTACTGAGTGGTGGTGGTTCACCTGCATCTGCAGGATTGTACCCTGTTTCATAGTTTCATAGTTTCAGTTAGGGTTGGAAGGGACCACAAGGATCATCTAGTTCCAACCCCCCTGCCATGGGCAGGGACACTCTACACTAGATCAGGCTGGCCAGAGCCTCATCCAACCTGGTCTTAAACACCTCAAGGGATGGGGCCTCAACCACCTCCCTGGACAACCCATTCCAGGGCCTCACCACCCTCACGGTGAAGAACTTCCTCCTCACATCCAGCCTGTGTTTGATGACACAAAACCCTGCCTGCCTTGTAGCCACGAGCAGATCTCCTGCTGCCCCCTGAAACTTCACCCAGTCCCCTCCCAAGCACAGGAGGGGGATATCTCTTTAAGGTTTGGTTAATGTGCTCCTGTACAGGGCAAGTGCATACGTGACATGAGCTTTTGCTGCAGCCCCGAGTCTGCAGGGGAGTTTTCTAATGATCATTTTTGACTTAATAGGCACAAGTTGTTAGCCTAAGCTGGGAAAGCTTTGTGTGTGTGTGTGTGTGTTTGTGTGTGCCAATTCCACCCCCTCATTTCTTTTTTTTTTTTTCTCTCTCTCTCTCTCTTTTTTTTCCCCCTTTTATATTTCTCTGTGTGTGTCATGGATTTAGTTCCCACAGCTAATGCACCTAATAATGAGGCTGGGCAAGGCGAATGCCAGCGTAATGATATGGAGCTTGTTTGGCCCTGACAAAGAACACAGAGAGAGGCTGGATGGCCCCAAACAACAGGCCAAGGGCTCCATTCAGCTCAGATGATCTCTTGCCTTGCATGCCATCGAGTCCCACAGAAGGGAGGCTGCACGACTGGGCTGCACCTCGGGGTGGGAGAGGCGGCGTTCGGCGGGGACTTGGCTGTGCCCCACAATGCCCCCCCCCCGAGCCCCTGTGGTGGGGCTTGCTGCTAAATGGGGGGTCACAACAGAGGAACAATCAAGGGTTAAGCCCTTGGCTGAATATTTTGATGGCTGTTTCCTAACACCAAGCAGTTACAGGGAGGGAAAACATCCTTTAAAACTCAGCAGACATGTCACAAGGACTTTGCTTGGACTCAGCTCCCTGAGCTTTGGTGGAAAGCAGGGGGTGGTGTTCTGCCTTTTTATCGTGTTCCCTTCAGTGGGTTTCCTCTCCCCTTCCCCTCCCTTTTCAGGCTGGGTTAATAAACACCTAGCAACTTACTCCATGGCTTCTGTGTGCAAACAGCTCCCCCCAAGCCAGTGAAAACTACTCCTGCAAGAACCTGATCAGAGCTTTTTCCACCTTGCCCCCCCCGGAGCACCCCACAAAGGAAGGTGGTGTTCCTGCAGATGGTCAATTTCATGGACCAGGCCAGCAAAAATCCCTTCCCATGTCCCCTTAGTTCATAGAATCACAGAATCACAGAATCACCAAGGTTGGAGAAGACTTCAAAGACCATCAAGTCCAACCTGTCACCACAGACCTCATGACTACACCATGGCACCAAGTGTCACATCCAAACCCCCTCTTGAACACCTCCAGGGATGGTGACTCCATCACCTCCCTGGGCAGCACATTCCATGGCTAACAACTCTATCAGTTGAAGAACATTCTCCTCACCTCCAGCCTAAACTTCCCCTGGCACAGCTTGAGACTGTGTCCTCTTGCTCTGGTGCTGCCTGCCTGGGAGAAGAGACCAACCCCCAGCTGGCTACAACCTCCCTTCAGGTAGTTTGTAGATAGCAATAAGGTCTCCACCTGAGCCTCCTCTTCTCCAGGCTAAGCAACCCCAGCTCCCTCAGCCTCTCCT
This sequence comes from Colaptes auratus, assembly GCA_015227895.2. NCBI lineage: Eukaryota > Metazoa > Chordata > Aves > Piciformes > Picidae > Colaptes > Colaptes auratus. The sequence goes on along the minus strand of CM037632.1, from coordinate 6,347,080 downwards.
CATAGGGCTGTGCTCCAAACCCCTCCCCAGCTTTGTTGCCCTTCTCTGGACACCTTCCAGCATCTCAACATCTTTCCTAAACTGAGGAGCCCAGAACTGGACACAGCACTCAAGGTGTGGCCTAACCACTGCTGAGTACAGGATATGGAGGTGCTGGAGTGGGTCCAGAGAGAGTGATGAGACTGGGGAAGGGACTGGAGGGAAAGTCTGATGAGAAGAGGCTGAGGGAGCTGGGGGTGTTCAGCCTGGAGAATAGGTGACTTAGAGGGGACCTTATCACGCTCTAAAGGGAAGTTGTAGTCAGGTGGGGTTCAGGCTCTACCCCCAGGCAAGACAGGAGGGCATGGTATGAAGCTGCATCAGGGGAGGTTTAAGTTAGATAACAGGAAGCACTTCCTCACAGAAAGGCTGACTGGGCACTGGAGTGGACTGCCCACAGGGGTGGTGGAGTTGCCATCCCTGGAGGTGTTGAAGAAAAGCTTGGGTGTGGCACTTGGTGGCATGGTTTAGCTGAGGTGGTGGTGTTAGGTCATAGTCTGGACTTGATGATCTCAGAGGTCTTTTCCAGCCTCGACAGTTCTGTGATCCTGTGAAATTCACACCTAGACTTTAATGATAGAATGGTCGAGGCTGGAAGGTACCTCCAAAGACCTCCCCACAGTCAGCAGGGACACTCCTAACTAGACCAGGTGGCTCATGAAGAAATGATAGCAGTACCAAGATGATCTCAAACTGCTGAGCTGCTGCTGTGCACAGTCAGGGCATGACACAGTGGCAGGACACCTGTGAAACTTGCCTTGCAGGCTATGATTTTGTTCCTGGGCATGAGGCAAATGCCATTCTACAGACACTTGAGGTTCTTTGCTTCCCTGTGAAGAAAGATACTAATTCAAGCATTGCCTGTGGGCAGGACAGGCAGGTAGGTTGCACATGAGGTTATGGATTCTGCTTTGGTGCTACATGCTCTGGAAGGAGGCTCTCAAGAAACAATAGTCTGGGTCAGAGGGAGTTTCTGAGGTTTTGTTTTTAATCAGAGCCTTTTACTGTGCAGTATAAACCACACACCAGACCCCCCATTAGCATTTTCTTTTCAGCTGCTTTTCTGCACCACAGCTGCTGTGACTCTGCAGTCAGGAAAGCAGAACTGGTGTGACTGCAATGCAGGAATGAAGTTGGAAAAGGGCTCTCCAAGAGAGCTAGAAGGAAGCATGCCAATGAAATTTTTGAAGAGAGACAGAGGGTGGGGAAGAAAAACAGAGAGCTACAAAGCTGGAGGAACCTGGGGAAATCAGGGTGGGGGGGAGAGGGGAAGGGGCACAAGAGAAGCACAGAAATGGGAAATGAGATGAAGAGAGAGGGGAGGAAAGTAAAGGCACTGTACAGCAGCAGTGCACACATTGAACCCAGTTACTGAGGGAGAATAGAATAGAATAGAATAGAATAGAATAGAATAGAATAGAATAGAATAGAATAGCATGGAATGGAATGGAAGAATGGAATGGAATGAAAGGAATGGAAGAATGGCTGGAAGGAATGGAATGCATGAGTGGAAGGAATGGAGTGGAATAGCATAGAATGGAATAGAATAGCAGAATAGAATAGAATAGAATAGAATAGAATAGATAGAATAGAATAGAATAGAATAGAATAGAATAGAATAGAATAGAATAGAATAACCAGGCTGAGGGAGCTGGGTTTGCTTAACCTGGAGAAGAGGAGGCTCAGGGGAGACCTTCTTGTGGTCTACAACTACCTGAAGGGAGATTGTAGCCAGGTGGGGGTTGGTCTCTTCTCCCAAGCAATCAGCACCAGAACAAGAGGACACAGTCTCAAGCTGTGCAGGGGGAAGCTTAGGCTTGATCTTAGACAGAAGATCTTCCCAGAAAGAGAGATTGGCCATTGGAATGTGCTGCCCAGGGAGGTGGTGGGCTCAGCTTCCCTGGAGGTGCTTAAGAAAAGCCTGGATGGGGCACTTAGTGCCATGGTCTAGTTGATTAGATGGTGTTGGGTGATAGGTTGGACTTGATGATCTTGGAGGTCTCTTCCAACCTGGTGGTTCTGTGACTCTGTGATTGCATGTTCATTGCAGTGCTCATGTGATGTGCTGTATGGATGTGGCACTGTACAGCCCCTCATGGGGTAACTCCTGGCAGGGCTGCTAATGTGATATCAAGCAGCTACTGAGAAATGGCAGGGTGCAAGTTGCCAACAACTTTGGGCCCCCAGAGATTTCCCACCCAGTTTAATCACATCCTAGGATGTGATCACCCTGCCACAGATTGCAAGAAGGGAAAGGGAAATAGCTTCTCTGCTCTTCATGCCTGTCTCAGGGACCCTCTGAGTTAGAGCGGCTCTGGAGGCCTCTCCTTTGGCTAGAGAAAAAAAATCTTGGGAAAACACTGTTGAAGCTATGTGGGCACCTAAAGGCATAGTCAAAGCCCCACAGGATTTTCCAAGAGCACCTCAGCAGCCCCAGCCCTTTCAGAACACCTTCCTCCTGCCTATCTGCTTCTTTATGTGCCTACAGCCCTTTGAAATGTTGCCCTTTAGCCCCTTGTCCTTATAAAAGTATTTCCTTAGGAATAAATGACTGGCAATTAGGTTAACAACGAGGCACTCCCTTTTAAATCCAGTACAAATAACCACAGCAGATAAACCACCACAAGGCCAGGGACTCCAGATAGACATTTTGCCAAAGCAACTCACAAGGATATGATTTTGAAGCTGCCTGACTGTGTTAATGCATGGAGAAAGGGTTTAAATCCTGGCTGCTCAGGGATTTTGAATGTAGTCCTCACTTAGCAACTGTTTTTTTCCCAATTAGGGTCCTAGGGTCAAAATTACATGAACATGAGCCAGCAGTGTGCCCAGGTGGCCAAGAAGGCCAATGGCATCCTGGCATGCATCAGGAATAGTGCAGCCAGCAGGAGCAGGGAAGGCATTGTGCCCCTGTACCCAGCACTGGTTAGGCCACAGCTTGAGTCCTGTGTCCAGTTCTGGGCCCCACAGTTTAGGAAGGACATTGAGACTCTTGAATGTGTCCAGAGAAGGGCAACAAGGCTGGGGAGAAGCCTTGAGCACAGCCCTGTGAGGAGAGGCTGAGGGAGCTGGGGTTGTTTAGCTGGAGAAGAGGAGGCTCAGGGGAGACCTTCTTGCTCTCTACAACTCCCTGAAGGGAGGTTGTAGCCAGGTGGGGGTTGGTCTCTTCTCCCAGGCAACCAGCACTAGAACAAGAGGACACAGTCTCAAGCTGCACCAGGGGACGTTTAGGCTGGAGGTGAGGAGAAAGATCTTCCCAGAGAGAGTTGTTAGCCATTGGAATGTGCTGCCCAGGGAGGTGGTGGAGTCACCATCCCTGGAGGTGTTCAAGAGGGGATTGGATGTGGCACTTGGTGCCATGGTCTAGTCATGAGGTCTGTGGTGACAGGTTGGACTTGGTGATCTTTGAGGTCTCTTCCAACCTTGGTGATTTGTGATTCTGTGATTAGGGAGTGTTAAAAAGAGGTTTCCTGAAAACTGCTTTCTACAGTGGTTTACCAAGCCACAGAAGTGAATGAACAATTAGATGCTTTAAAGAATCAAATTGTGATAAAAGGAAAAAGATGGACACAGATGCATTAACTACCCAGAGCAAGGAAGAAAATCCCTTCACAAGTACAGTAGTGCAATGTTCTCAGCCATAATCACAAGGAATCACAAAGAGTTAGGGGTTGGATGGAACCTCTAGAGGTCATTGAGTCCAAACCCCCTGCCAGAGCAGGATCACCTAGGGCAGGCCATGCAGGAACATATCCAGCAGGGTTTTGAAAGTCTCCAGAGAAGAAGACTCCACAACATCTCTGGGCAGCCTGTTCCACTGCTCTGGGACCCTCACAGTGAAGAAGTTCCTCCTAGTGTTGAGGTGGAACTCCCTGTGCAGTAGTTTCCATCCATTGCCCCTTTTTCTATCCCAGGGCACAAGTGAGCAGAGGCTGTCTCTTCCTTCTTGACACCCAGTCCTCAGATATTTATAGACAGTGATTAGATCCCCTCTCAGTCTTCTCCAGACTGAACAGCCCCAGAGCTCTCAGCCTTTCCTCATAAGGAAGTGCTCCAGACCCTTCATCACCCTTGTAGCCCTCCACTGCACTCTCTCCAGCAGACCCCTGTCCCTCGTGAGCTGAGGAGCCAGAATTGGATGCAATATTCCAGGTGGGGCCTCACTAGGTCAGAGTAGATGGGGAGGAGAACCTCCCTGGATCTGCTGGACACACTCTTCTTAATGCACTCCAGGATGCACTGGGGATGTCATGGGGTCCTGGCATTGTAAACAGCTGGGGAGAGAGCAAGTGCTCCAAACTCAGGTCCTTGAGGTCCTGTCTTCTGGAGAACCAGTGTGCAGGCCATGCTGGTTGTGGCAGGTGATAGAGAAGTGATGCAGTCCAGGGAGGGTAATGGGTATAAATTAATCCTGGAGAGATTCCCATTGGACTCCAGAAGAAAATGTTTGCACAGAATCACAGAACCAGTGAGGGTTGGAAGGGACCACAAGGGTCATCTAGCTCCAACCCCCCTGCCATGGGCAGGGACACCTCACACTGGATCAGGCTGGCCAGAGCCTCATCCAGCCTGGCCTTAAACACCTCCAGGGAAGTTTCCCAGGAGAACAGTCAGACATTGGAATCATCTGCCAAGGGAAGCAGTGGATTCCCCTTCACTGGACGAGTTTTAAGACTCAGATTGACAGGGTGCTGGGCTGTCTCATTTCAGCTACACCATCACCTAGAAAGGTTGGACCAGAAGATCCTTGCAGTCCCTTGCAACCTGGCATTCTGTGGTTCATCTTGGAGGGAGGAGAAAGATATCTTACTTGCCTCCCCCCACATTTAGAATGAATCTGTAGCACAGCAAAGGAACACAGAAGTGTCAAGGAGGCACTCGGACTTCCCGAGTGTGAATGGCTTGTTTCAAAGGTGGATGACTGAGGCATGAATACACTTCTCAGGGTATGATTTGTCTAGGCTATACACTTCTCTTCCTCCCCAGCTTGTTAGCTGCTGAACCAGAGAACTTTGCAAACAAGCTTAGGACTTTTTAGGGTGTCAGGTAGTGGTAGGACTGGGGGAAAAATAAGAGATGGGTAGATTCAGGTTGGATCTAGGAAGAAGGTCTTCACCATGAAGGTGGTGAGACACTGGCACAGGTTGCCCAGGGAGGTGGTGGAAGCCTCATCCCTGGAGGGTTTTAAGGCCAGGCTGGATGTGGCTGTGAGCAACCTGCTGTAGTGTGAGGTGTCCCTGCTCATGGCAGGGGGGTTGGAACTGGATGATCCTTGAGATCCCTTCCAACCCTGACAATTCTCTGATTCTATGATCTCATTAAAAGGAGATATGAAACGACAAGAAATTTTTGTCTGGAAATATGTTCTCTTTAATTAAGTACTGATTTTGACTGATTACTGGGGGGAATAATTTGGGGTACTTATAAGAGAAGAGATGATGGGAGACCAACATGGAGCTGCAGAGGTTGTTCCAGCACCCTGATCATTTTTACAGCCCTCCTCTGGACCTGACCCTTGAGCTCCAGGTCCTTTCTGTGTTGAGAGCTCCAGAGCTGGACACAGTCCTCCAGGTGAGGCCTCACCAAGCTTCTGGGCACTAAAAACCATGACTACCAGCACAGCTCTGGAGACACACAGCCTCATCAGTCCAGCTCAGCAATAATAAGGGAAGGGCTTACATCTGCATACACTTCCCATACATCACAGTGCTGTGTAACAGATTTCCAGACAAGGAGGTTTCATTATGGTCATCTAAGTCTGCAGAATCCAGGCAATAATGTTGGCATTAAGGACAAAGCTTCTGGCTGAGTTAGATCAAATCATTTACAGTAATCCAGGGAGGCAATGAAGCCCCCCTCCCCCCAGAGCCCCCCTGAGAAGCTGTGCCAACAGTTCATGGCCCCTCCTTGTTAAAAATATGCCTCCTAGTTCAGTGAGCTATCCAGAGAGCTTTACAGGGGCTGGATTTTGTTATGCTTTTGTCTGCAGAATTAAATGGCCCTCCGCAGCCACAATTGTTCACCCCTCATGGAGGTGCTCTCAACTGTAACCAAATCACTTCACCTGCAGCTGGTGGCTCATGGGTCTTACCACCCCAGATCACAGGCTGGCTCCAGCACCTGCAGCTGTTCACTATTGCATCTGAAGCATCTTCTTCCTGCCTGCCAAACCTCTCAGCTCTTCCAGCAGCAGCAGCAGCACTGAACAGTGCCACGCTCCGGCCACCACCGTGGCTTAAAGGGAAAAAGCCACATGAATGTGTGTGTGTGTCCATGGGATCTGCTGGTTAAATGTTTTCCTTTCCCAGGGGATATATTTGACATCAAGATAAAGGGGCAGTGTGGAAAACAAACTTACTTTTCCCCCCACCCCCCTCCCTCTCCTTGGCGTTTGGTATTGTAAAACAAGCTGCGCTGGCTGAGATTCTTTTTGAAAGCTCCTGGTTATCTTAGCAGCTGTAATATAAGCCACAACCTCCTTGAAGTATCTCCCTACCACAGTTCCCTTCCTAGTGAAGGAGGGTGGGGGGGTGGAGGGGCAACACACACCAGAGTATTCGTGAGGAATAACCACTTTTTTGGGGGGGGGATAAGTTCAGGCATTTTTATTCCCCCCCCCATACCGCATGGTTTTTCTTCTGGAGCTCTGCTAAAGCCACTGGTTCCACATGTGCAAAATGGGAAAGCATCCATCCCTCTGCACCTCATCAATGGTTATCTCCCTTGCCTTTTGTTTCCATCGTGATGAACAGCAGTGGGAAGTAAAAAGGGTGATGGTTATGAAGCGTGTGCGGGTGAAGGAGTGGCTCCGGCTGAGCGCTGCTTGTTCGGATGTTAAGGCTTCTTGGAGGTGCTGAACCACATCCCACGCAGGCCAGCAGAGGAAATATTCTTGTCATTGTGACACAAGGATGCTGCCTGGTGCACAAGCACCTCTCTGTTAGGTAGCCACTTTCAGCTGGCACCTCTTGTGGTTGCCCAAGGGAGCCTTCCTCCTCTTGCAGACTCTGACCTTTGCAGGCGTGGGACTTGGCCTTATGGAGCAACTCTAAGAGGTGTTTGGGCTGTCTGGCAGGCAGTGATATCCACATCCTTGATCTTTAACCCACTCTATTTCCCCTCCCTCCCCCTGCTTCTTGGTTTCCTCTGCTGGTGTGAAAATGTCTGGGGAAGAGGAAGTAAAGTGGAGGTGCCAGGCTGGAGAAGACATTGGCTCCCCCTTCTGCAGCTGATTTGCCACTACAAGTAGCTGCCAAAATCCTCCCCCTCCTCCAATGACCTCCAGCCCCCTCCCACACTGGGCACAATGTTTCCAACCATGCAGGGGCAGAAGCCCTGCGCTGAGGCAAGCCAAAAGCACAGCAATATAGAAGGAGCAGGTCACAGAAACCTGTCTCCATTATGGTGCTTGTAAATAGCCTCCCAGATTATCTTCCTGATTAGTGTACCCTACCTGAGCTGTTTCCATCTCGGAGGAGCTTGCAGGAACACTGCCACCACGGAAGGTACCTGCAGGAGCAGAGGGGCAGAAAGAATTCAGCTCAAGGGCTTCAATGTCTCTGGCAGAGCGTTTCTCACACTTCTCAGGCAAGACAGGTGCTGGAAGGTGTCCAGAGAAGGGCCATGAGGATGAGCAGAGGGCTGGAGCACCTCTCCTATGAGGACAGACTGAAGGAGTTGGGGCTGTTCAGTCTGGAGAAGAGAAGGCTCCGAGGTGACCTCATTGTGGCCATCCAGTATCTGAAGGGGGCTACAAGAAGGCTGGGGAGGGACTTTTCAGGATATCAGGTAGTGATAGGACTAGGGGGAATGGAATGAAGCTGAGGTGGGGGATTCAGGCTGGATGTGAGGAGGAAGTTCTTCACCGTGAGGGTGGTGAAGCCCTGGAATGGGTTGTCCAGGGAGGTGGTTGAGGCCCCATCCCTGGAGGTGTTTAAGCCCAGGCTGGATGAGGCTCTGACCAGCCTGATCTAGTGTGGAGTGTCCCTGCCCATGGCAGGGGGGTTGGAACTGGATGATCCTTGTGGTCCCTTCCAACCCTAACTGAAACTATGAAACTATGAAACTAAGTTCATTGTCGACTTCCCAAGAGCACCACATGGAAGAGTGGCAGATCTGGAGACCACCCCTCAATCAAGGCAACCACCCATATTTACCCTCTTAAAAGCTACCTGTGTCTGATCTCTTCTTGCAGAATCAGCCAGGTTGGAAGAGACCTCCAAGATCATCAAGTCCAACTGATCACCCAAGCCTAACTAATCAACTAGAGCATGGCACGAAGTGCCTCATCCAGGCTTTTCCAGCTGCTTTAATCTGTGTCTGACAGTCAAAACTCTTGGTTTTTTTTCCCTCTGGAAGGCAGATTTCTCACACTTTAAACTCCTTCAAAGAAGGAAATAAATGAGTGATGCTTTCAGAGCAGCCCAAGGAACTCAAGAGTTTGCTACCAATTGTTTTTCATGATAAGAAATTCTGATTTTATACAGCCCTTCTCTGGACACATTCCAGTGTCTCAATGTCCCTCGGTTTAAGAAGGACATTGAGACACTTGAAGGTGTCCAGAGAAGGGCAACAAGGCTGGGGGGAGGCCTCGAGCACAGCCCTGTGAGGAGAGGCTGAGGGAGCTGGGGTTGTTTAGTCTGGAGAAGAAGAGGCTCAGGGGACACCTTCTTGCTCTCTACACTACCTGAAGGGAGGTTTGTAGCCAGGGGGGAGTTGGTCTCTCCCAGGTAATCAGCACCAGAACAAGAGGACACAGTCTCAAGCTGTGCCAGGGGAGGTTTAGGCTGGGTTAGGAAGAAATTCTTCCCAGAAGGAGAGATTGGCCATTGGAATGTGCTGCCCAGGGAGGTGGTGGAGTCACCATCCCTGGAAGTGTTTAAAAAGAGACTGGTGTGAGGGCTTGGGCCATAGGTTTAGTTGATTAGATGGTGTTGGGTGATAGGTTGGACTTGATGATCTCAAAGGTCTTTTCCAACCTGGTTAATTCTAATTCTAGAGGCTCCAGAACTGGACACAGTACTCAAGCTGAGCCAAGGCATCTGGCTGTGCAAATGCAGTCTCACATCCTGGCCAGCATGAGGTGAAAAGTGCTGAACTTCTGCCACTTTCTGATGAGGTTATAAGCTAACCTGGTTTACCTCACATTTGCCAGAGGCTAAGAGCCTGCACGTAGTTGCCACTGTGCAGCTGACAGCCATTAAATCATTAAGCAGCACTAACTGCCATGCATCTGCATTCCTCCCTTCCAGTCTGGTCTTCAGGCTGGGTCCCTCAAGCCCAGCAGGATGCACCTCCAGCAATTGACTGGCACCTCTGTTTCTAGGCTCAGCCAATACATCACACACTGGCATGGATGCATTTCAGTAATCAAACATGATTTGTCAGCTCCTCGAATCAGGGTGAATTTCTCCTTTATTTTGTGTAGTGGTGGCTTATCCCTTTTCCTTCTCTTCAAGCACCCTGAGGCAATGTGATAAATGGAGCTGCAGTGCATCAGGAACCCCACAGAGCCCAGGAAAGGGGCAGCTCCTGCTGTGAAGGGTGGCCAGCCTGTGTAGATTGGTGGGGTGAGGGTGGCACAGACAAGACAAGAAAGAAGTGGTAACAAAAAGGCAGAAATATTCCCAGCTTCTTCTTTGTGTTGGTTTTCATCTTTATGATGAAAGCAACTACCTGAAGGGAGGCTGTAGACAGGCAGATGTTGGTCTCTTCTTCCAGACAACCAGCACCAGAACAAGAGGACACAGTCTCAAGCTGAACCAAGGGAAGTTTAGGCTGGAGGTGAGGAGAAAGTTCTTCACAGAGAGAGTAGTTGGTCATTGGAATGTGCTGCCCAGGGAGGTGATGGAGTCACCATCCCTGAAGGTGTTCAAAAAGGGACTGGATGTGGCACTTGGAGCCATGCTTTAGTTAGTCATGAGGTGTTGAGTGATAAGCTGGACTTGATGATCTCTGAGGTCTTTTCCAACCTTATTGATTCTATGATTCTATGATTTATGAAGTGTCACTGAGGAGATGGAAAGCCTAAGGGAAAGAAAGAGTAACAAGGGCTGAAAAGGAGCATAGTGGAGAAAACTTCAAGAAGGGGACAGGGGACCTCAAGCTTCCCTCCATCTCTGCCTCTGCTGCTTTCCCTAAGTGCTGAGCTGGTGACAGCACCTGGCCAGCTCCTGCCTACCTCCTCCAGATGCTGGTGATGGAGGACACAGCACAGTTCCTTCCTCTGTATCTCCTTCTCCAATGATGCTTCATAAGCCACAACTGAGGCAATTCTTTTGCCATAATCAGGGGAAAGGACATTATGGGGGAAAAAAAGAAGAAAATTTAAAAAAGATAAAACCATGAAAAAGGGACAAATGTACTTTGGTAGCACCAAAGAGGCAGCAAGCAGGAAAAGACAAAGACACACTGTAAGGTAATCGTCAAAGTGTTGTTACTGGTCTTTATTGTGGTGTAAGCCAGCAGAAACCTCTGCAAAATCAATGGAGATGCACTGCAACAGCAGAAAACTGAGCCCACAGTCTCTGCTGTCAATTCCCAGATCTTATTATATGTGCGTGTGTGCATATATATATATGGATATGGATGTGTATATAGATGTATATCACAGTACCGCTAAGGTTGGAAGAGACCTCAAAGATCATCGAGTCCAACCTGTCACCACAGACCCCATGACTAGACCATGGCACCAAGTGCCACATCCAATCCCCTCTTGAACACCACCAGGATGGTGACTCCACCACCTCCCTGGGCAGCACATTCCAATGGCGAATGACTCTCTCGGTGAAGAACTTTCTCCTCATCTCCAGCCTAAACTTCCCCTGGCACAGCTTGAGACTCTGTCCCCTTGTTCTGGTGCTGGTTGCTAGAGAGAAGAGGCCAACCCCTTCCTGGCTACAGCCTCCCTTCAGGTAGTTGTAGAGAGCAATGAGGTCACCCATGAGCTTCCTCTTCTCCAGCCTAAACAGCCCCAGCTCCCTCAGCCTCTCCTCACAGGGCTGTGCTCAAGGCCTCTCCCCAGCCTTGTTGCCCTTCTCTGGACACGTTCAAGTGTCTCGATGTCCTTCCTAAACTGAGGGGCCCAGAACTGGACACAGAACTCAAGGTGTGGCCTAACCAAAGCAGAGTACAGGGGCACAATGACTTCCCTGCTCCTGCTGACCACACTATTCCTAATGCAGGCCAGGATGCCATTGGCCTTCTTGGCCACCTGGGCACACTGCTGGCTCATGTTCAGGCAGCTGTCAATCAGCACCCCCAGGTCCCTCTCTGTTTGGCGCTCTCCAGCCACTCCAACCCCAGCCTGTAGCTCTGCATGGGGTTGTTGTGGCCAAAGTGCAGCACCCAGCACTTGGACTTGTTGAATGCCATCCCATTGGACTCCACCCATCTGTCCAGTTGGTTGAGGTCCCTCTGCAGGGCCCTTCTACCCTCTATGTATGTATGTGTGTATATACATACACACACATATGTATATGTATGCATGTATATATGGAATGTGTCCAGAAAAGGGCAGCAAAACTGGGGAGGGGTTTGGAGCACAAGCCCTATGAGGAGAAGCTGAGGGAGCTGGGGTTGCTTAGCCTGGAGAAGAGGAGGTTCAGAGGAGACCTTATTGCCCTCTATAACTACCTGAAGGGAGGTTGTAGCCAGGTGGGGCTTGGTCTCTTCTCCCAGGCAAGCAGCACCAGAACAAGAGGACACAGTCTCAAGCTGTGCCAGGATGTTAGGAAGAAATTCCTCACAGAGATTGGCCATTGGAATATGCTGCCCAGGGAGGTGGTGGAGTCACCATCACTGGAGGTGTTTAGGAAGAGACTGGATGAGGCACTTGGTGCCATGGTTTAGTTGATTAGATGGTGTTGGGTGATAGGTTGAACTCAATGACCTTGAAGGTCTTTTCCAACCTGGTTAATTCTATTCTATTCTATTCTATTCTATTCTATTCTATTCTATTCTATTCTATTCTATTCTATTTATCTAATTTGAGTGAGAACAAAAGAGCTTCCATGTCTCCAGGGGGGGAAATTAAAACAACCTCTAGCTTTTTTTTTTTTTCTCCTCTTCTTTAATTTATTGCCCCTTGCATCCACAGAGAAGATGTGTTGTATTGCTGGCTTTCTGCAGAGAGGTATTTCTGAGATTACATAGAACCACAGAATGAGCTGGGTTGGAAGGGACCCCCAAAGCTCATCCAGTCCAACCCCCTCTGCAGTCAGCAGGGACATCCTCAACCAGATCAGGTTGCCCAGAGCCCTGTTGAGCCTCACCTTGAATATCTCCAGGGATGGGACCCCAACTACTTCTCTGGGCAACCTGCTCCAGTGCTCCACTACCCTCATGGGGAAGAACTTGTTGCTAACATCCAATCCAAATCTACTCTTCTCTAGTTTGAAGCCATTGCCCCTTGTCCTATCATGCAGACCTTTGTAAACAGTCTTTCTCCATCCTTCTTGTAGCCCCCTTCAGTACTGGAAGGCTGCTATTAGGTTTCTTCAGAGACTTCTCTTTTCCAGGCTGAACACCCCCAGCTCCCTCAGCCTGTCCTTGTAGCAGAGATGCTCATACCCCCTGATCATCTTTGTGGACTTCCTCTGGAACCTCTCCATCATGTCCATATCCTTCCTTGTACTGAGACACAGCACTCCAGGTGAGGTCTTGCCAGAGCAGAGTAAAGTGGCAGAATCACCTCTCTGGATCTGCTGGCAACACATCTGTTGATGCAGCCCAGGCTGCCATTTGCCCTCTGGGCAGCAAGTGCACACTGTCTGCTCATGTCCAGCTTTCTCTGTTCTCAGTCACTGGTTTGCATGAAAAGGTGTTTCCCAAAAGTGCTCCACGCAGCTCCATGAACAGCAATGAAATGTGAAAGAGCCACAGGGAAGGGCAGAGAAAAAGCTTCACAGAATAAAGAGCTGCTCAGCTGCTAAACCAAAATTAGTGCCTTGAGGTTAGTCCATTGTGCAGTACAGCCAAACAAGATGTGGCTGACACTGACTGTTCGTGCCTCCAGCTTTGATGTGTGTCCAGCAAATGGAGGGAGGTTCTCCTCCCCCTCTGCTCTGCCCTGGTGAGGCCACACCTGGAATGCTGCATCCAGTGCTGTGATCTGTGATCCCCAGTTCAAGAGGGACAGAGCTACTAGAGAGAGTCCAGTGGAGGGCTATGAGGATGATGAAGGCACTGGATGAGGAGAGGCTGAGAGACCTGGGGCTGTTTTGTCTGGAGAAGAGAAGACTATAAATGTCTATAAATATCTGAGGGCTGGGGGTCAGGAGGGAGGGGATAGGATAGGATAGGATAGGATAGGATAGGATATAATAGATAGATTAGAATAGCATAGCATAGCATAGCATAGCATAGCATAGCATAGCATAGCATAGAATAGACCAGACCAGGTTGGAAGAGACCTTCAAAATCATCGTGTCCAACCTATCATCCAACACCACCTAATCAACTAAACCATGCAACCAAGCACCCTTTTAAGTCTCATCCACCACCTCCTTGGGTAGCTGACTCCAATGGGCAATCACTCTCTCTGTGTAGAACTTCCTCCTAACCTCCAGCCTAAACCTCCCCTAGCACAGCTTGAGACTGTGTCCTCTTGTTCTGGTACTGGCTGCCTGGGAGAAGAGACCAACCTCTGCCTGGCTACCACCTCCCTTCAGGTAGTTGTAGAGAGCAAGAAGGTCACCCCTCAGTCTCCTCTTCTCCAGGCTAAGCAACCCCAGCTCCCTCAGCCTCTCCTCATAGGGTTTGTCTTCCAAAACCTCCCACTTTGTTTCCTTCTCTGGACATGTTCCAGCAAGTCAATATCTTTCCTGAACTGAGGGGCCCAGAAGTGGACACAGGACTCAAGGTGCGGCCTAACCAGTGCTGAGTCCAGGGCAGAATGACCTCCCTGCTCCTGCTGGCCACACTGTTCCTGATGCAGGCCAGGATGCCATTGGCCCTCTTGGCTGCCTGGGCACACTGCAGGCTCATGTTCAGCCTACTGTCAACCAGCACCCCCAGGTCCCTCTCTGCCTGGCCGCTCTCCAGCCACTCTGACCCCAGCCTGTAGCACTGCATGGGGGCTCTGCTCACTTGTGCCCTGGGATAGGACAAGGCGTAATGGATGTAAACTACCACACAGGAAGTTCCACCTCAACATGAGGAGGAACTTCTCCAATGTGAGGGTCCCAGAGCACTGGAACAGGCTCCCCAGAGAGGTTGTGGAGTCTCCTTCTCTGGAGCCTTTCAAGCCCCATCTGGATGTGTTCCTGTGTGACCTGTGCTAGATTCTATGGTCCTGCTCTGGCAGGGGTTGGACTCAATGCTCTTTGGAGATCCCTTCCAACGCCTAACATCCTGTGGATGTCTCTGCAACTTTGCAGTGGAAAATGGTAATGCTGTTAAGGGCTTTAAGGAAAAATAAAACCCAAACCAAACCAACCACCTGTTGGCCAATACCCCAAAAAGCAAAACCTTGTTATGGAAATCCCAAACATATGACAAAACCTTGGGCATGGGTAGTGGTTTCTAGGGTCCTGAATGGACCCAAGAGCAACAGTGGGTAGAGCATTTAGGATGTCTGCTCACAGGCAGCTGTAAAATCCCACCTTTCCCTGGCAGAGCCTTTCCTCCTGAGCCACCCACTTCCTTCTCAACTTTAGATGAAGTACCTCCACCAGCACTTACAGGCTGAAGAAGCCAAGTGACTTCTTGACAAATGGTGGCTTGAAATACACACAGAATCACACAATCACAAAGCCATTCAGGTTGGAAAAGACCCTCAGGATCACCAAGTCCAGCCAACACCCTACTCTAGAAGTTCACCCCTAAAACCATATCCCCAAGCACCACATCCAAACCACCTTTATGTGACAGTGATTTAGCAGGGAAGAATATCTGTTTCAACAGCTTATAGTCAACAGGTTTGAACTGAATGGATAACTTTGTTGCCAGATTTCAGCTGATTTCCTTAACAGTTCCCACTGTTTCAGTTTAATCTACTCTGCCCTGCTGAGATCTCACCTGGAATATTGCCTCCAGTTCTGGGCTCCCCAGCTCAAGAGGGACAGGGATACATTCCACTACTGCTAGCCAAGGCAAAGAGCAGGACTGATGTTAGTTCAGACAATGATTTGATAGCTGGTTTTCTTTTTCCCACTCCAAAACAGAGGGCTTCAACTTGCACTGCCTCAGCGCTCTCGCTGGGAGAGGAGGAGTGAAACCTGCCCTCAACCCCTTGGCTGACCTAAGTCCTCTTTGCCTAAACATGCAAGAGATCAGAGCCTCTGACTCAGATGCTCCCTCTCTTTGGTAAGTGTCCTCAGGACAGGCTGACAATCACTTTTTCTCTCCCCTCCCTGCCCCTATCCCCTGGCATGGTAAATATTTAAGTATTTCTGACAGAGCAGGATGGTTGCCATGGGAGCGACCACGGCCACCAAGAACCAAAGTAAACCAAACACGGAATGATGATGGAAAGTGATATGGGATCATATCAACCTGGGAAAAGCAGAGGCCTGAATTTGTCTCTCCCACATCCTGGATCCTAATAGATAAAGGGGGAGTGAGGGGGGATATATTTTTACTTTGGCTCAGTCAGTGTACCTTAAAATGTTACATATATATATATATATATTATATTTATTTATTTACTTACTTATTTATTTTTATTTATGTATATTATGGTTTATATATTATATAACATATATATTATATTATATATTTATAATTCTATAATACATATTCTATAAAATTCTTTTAAATTACATGCATAATATACATTTCTATATTTTTATATATAACATATAGATATCTTTTATACATTGTATAATATGTGTTATCTGATATACTGCATTCATAATTAGGTGATAGATATTAATGTATATATTAAAATCCTCAAAAGTTACATATATAATATATATATTTATATACATTGATGGATAGGATAGGATAGGATAGGATAGGATAGGATAGGATAGGGTAGACTAGACTAGAATAGGATAGAATAGATAGAATAGATAGAATGGAATAGAATAGAATAGAATAGAATAGAATAGAATAGAATAGAATAGAATAGAATAGAATAGGATAGGATAGGATAGGGTAGGATAGAATTGAATTGAATTGAATTGAATTGAATTGAATTGAATTGAATTGAATTGAATTGAATTGAATTGAATTGACCATGTTGGAAAAGGCCTTTGAGATCATCAAGTCCAAACGATCACCCAACACCATCTAATCAACTAAACCATGGCACCAAGCACCCCAACCAGTCTCTTCCTAAACTCCTCCAGTGATGGTGACTCCACCACCTCCCTGGGCAGCACAGTCCAATGGTCAATCTCTCTTTCTGGGAAGAACTTCTTCCTCAAATCCAGCCTAAACCTCCCCTGGTGCAGCTTGAGACTGTGTCCTCTTGTTCTGGTGCTGGCTGCCTGGGAGAAGAGACCAACCCCTGCCTGGCTGCAACCTCCTGTCAGGGAGTTGTAGAGAGCAAGAAGGTCTCCCCTGAGCCTCCTCTTCTCCAGGCTAAGCAACCCCAGCTCCCTCAGCCTCTCCTCACAGGGCTCTGCTCCAAACCCCTCCCCAGCTTTGTTGCCCTTCTCTGGACACCTTCCAGCATCTCAACATCTTTCCTAAACTGAGGGGCCCAGAACTGGACACAGGACTCAAGGTGTGGCCTAACAAGTGCTGAGTACAGGGCAGAATGACCTCCCTGCTCCTGCTGGCCACACTGTTCCTGATGCAGGCTAGGATGCCATTGTCCTTCTTGGCCACCTGGGTACACTGCTGGCTCATGTTCATATTTCATTAATTGTATAATATGTATGCTATCCCATATATTTTAATTATACATAATATGTAAATATTATATATAGAAATTCTATATGGAAATTATTTCTCTCAAACATTCCAGCAAATATCACTCAAGTCTGTAGTGTAGTGATAGGACTAGGGGGGATGGAATGAAGATGGAGGTGGGGAGATTCAGGCTGGACATGAGGAGGAAGTTCTTCACCCATGAGAGTGGTGAAAGCCCTGGAATGGGTTGTCCAGGGAGGTGGTTGAGGCCCCATCCCTGGAGGTGTTTAAGCCCAGGCTGGATGAGGCTCTGGCCAGCCTGATCTAATGTGGGGTGTCCCTGGCCATGACAGGGGGGTTGGAACTAGATGATCCTTGTGGTCCCTTCCAACCCTGACTGATACTATGATACTATGATCTGTCACCAGTTTCTAGAGAAGACAGCCAGCATTTTCTCAGTAAAATCCCCTTTTGCCACCAAGAGGGAAGAAAAAGATCACTCAACTCTGGGTTGCTCCATGCATGCCAGCTGCAGTTTCATATGGGCTCAAATCTGAGTGGGAAATCCACCCAGAACCAAGCTGCAATTAGTTAATACCAGCACACACACACCTGAGGGACCTTCAGGATGTTGGGCAAAGAATCCTGACACAGAAATCTCCTTGTGAACATTTCCTGAGACCAAGGGGAGGATCTAGGGCAGGGAAAGAGTTGCACCCCCTCCCATTTTACCAGAGCAGCGAACAGCACCTCCCTTGCACCCCCCCACCCCCTGCCATGTATTAAATTCCACTTCTCCTTGTCACACTCTGTACAGTGTTGTTTCTGTGCTGTGAAGGGTGTCTGGCTCTCCCCTTGACTAGTCACTGGGCACTGGAGGGTCCTCTCTGGAGCTTGAGAACTTGACCTCCCATGACACCCATCTGACAGGGATGCAGCCACATGTGGCTCCCCTCACTCATCCCCACTCACCCCAGGAGTCCTCCTCTGATTCCCTGTCGGCATAGGCTTTCCAGACAAAAGATACTGGTGAAATCGACAGCAGTCAAAGGAATGTGGCCTTCTGCCCCAACAGCCTTTGATTGATATTCTTTATTTCAACAA
Source organism: Colaptes auratus (assembly GCA_015227895.2). NCBI lineage: Eukaryota > Metazoa > Chordata > Aves > Piciformes > Picidae > Colaptes > Colaptes auratus. The sequence goes on along the minus strand of CM037632.1, from coordinate 6,329,137 downwards.
AACCTTACCTTGGTTAAAAAAAAGATACAGTGTACAACCTGGTTTGGCATTTCCAGGCAGGACGTGTCTGCAGAACTAGCAGGGTCACCGAGGCAATCAATGTGTTTCAAAGCAAATAAGGGCTCTGGCTTTCAAAACCACAAGGTCACTTTATCTGGACGTGTTTCTCCTGTGATCTGCCAAGCTTCTGCTTCAGAAAATAGTCATGGCAATACTCTTATTTACTATCCACCTTAGGATAATGCCCAGAGGCCTGACCAGCTGAGGGTTTCCCAGTGCTAGATGTGTAACAACACAGAGTCCCTGCCCTGCAGAGCTTCCTGTCCCCACCAGGCTGTTTGCAGACAAGGCTTTGAAATACAGAGCTGAGGGAAAAGCTGAAACCACAGAAGCAGAAAGCTCAGCACAGAGGCAGAATCCCAGAAACATTCAGGTTGGAAAATACCCTCAGGATCACCAAGTCCAACCAGGAACCCTGCTCTACAAGGGTCACCCCTAAACCATAGCCCCAAGCACCATACCCAAACCACCTTTAAACACAGCCAGGCTTGGGGACTCCACCACCTCCCTGGGCAGCACATTCCAATCCCTGACCACTCTTGCTGGGAAAATGTTTTTTCCTAATGTCCAGTCTCAACCTATCCAGTGGCAGCTTGAGGCCATTCCCTCTTGTTCTACAACTAATTACCTGTGAGAAGAGACCAGCACCAGCCTCTCCACAACATCTTTTCAGGTAGTTGTAGAGAGCAATGAGGTCCCCCCTCAGCCTCTTCTTCTTGTAAAGAAACTACTCTGGGCCCCTCAGTTCAAGAAAGATGTTGAGTTGCTGGAAGGTGTCCAGAGAAGGGCAACAAAGCTGGGGAGGGGTTTGGAGCACAGCCCTGTGAGGAGAGGCTGAGGGAGCTGGGGTTGCTTAGCCTGGAGAAGAGGAGGCTCAGAGGAGACCTTATTGCCCTGAAGGGAGGTTGTAGGGCAGGTGGGGATTGGTCTCTTCTCCCAGGCAACCATCACCAGAACAAGAGGACACAGTCTCAAGCTGTGCCAGAGGAAGTTTAGGCTAAAGGTGAGGAGAAAGTTCTTCCCAGAAAGAGAGATTGGCCATTGGAATGTGCTGCCCCAGGAGATGGTGGAGTCCCTGCCCCTGGAGGTGTTCAAAAAAGGCTTGGATGTGGCACTTGGAGCCATGGTTTCGTTGTCAGGAGGTGTTAGATATTAGGTAATAGGTTGGACTTGATGATCTCTGAGGTCTTTTCCAAGCTGGTTGACCCTATGATCCTGTGATCCTATAATTCTGATTCTATGATTCTATGATGCTTTGATACTATGATTCTATGATTCCATGATTCTATGATCATAAGATTCTATTATCCTAAGATTCTATTATCCTATGATTCTATGATCCTATAATTCTGATCCTATGATCCTATGATTCTATGATCCTATGATTATATGATGCTTTGATCCTATGATTCTATGATTCCATGATTCCATGACCCTATAATTCTATGATTCTGTGATCCTATGATTCTATGATTCTGTTATCCTTTGATCCTATGGTTCTATGATCATATGATTCTAATATCCTATGATTCTATGATCCTATATTCTGATTCTATGATCCTATGATTCTATTATCCTTTGATCCTATGATTCTATGATCATATGATTCTATTATCCTATGATTCTATGATCCTATAATTCTGATTCTATGATCCTATGATTCTATTATCCTTTGATCCTATGATCCTATGATCCTTTGATCCTATGATTCTATGATCATATGATTCTATTATCCTATGATTCTATGATCCTATAATTCTGATTCTATGATCCTATGATTCTGTTATCCTTTGATCCTATGATCCTATGATCCTGTGATGCTATGATGCTATGATCCTCTCTCTCGCATGTGAACCTGGGAGCATTTAAATGCTCAAGCTGCAGCTGGCATCTACTGGAGGCCGAATTTTGATCCCTTTCATGAAGTTGTGCCAGAGTTTCTAGGAGAGATAGCAAGTCAGGAGAGATTTCATGTGCAGAGACCTCTGTCCTACAACAATATTTTACTGAAATGCTAGCCATAATACCGAGGCGTTTTGCAGCTCCACCCTTTGGAAATGGTTTTCTTAGAGAGGAGGAAAAATGTTTAAGGCCTTGGTTTTCTAACAGCCATTCTGCCCCCACTTGCAAACAACATTTTTCAAAATATTTTTCTTTCCTATCACACCCTCTCTCCCTTCTTTGGTTGTCAGCAACTTCTTCCCTCTGTTGCAGCAGCGCTGCCTGCCACCAGCATGCCTGGCTCCTGCCGCTCTCACGTTAGGAAAGAGTCATTTTGTGGCCTTGCAAAGCCTGCCAGGTACTCCCTCGTGACAGAAAAAACCCCAAACAACTATGCTTTAGGTAGAGCAGCTACCCCTCTCCTGCATAATTCAAGTGGGCTAATGAATTGAGCAATGTCAGGGTAGTCCAAGAGGCTCATCCGAAAGACAAAGCCCAGACAAGTGCAGGGAAATGCACTTGCAGACCAGGAAGGTGGAAGAGGTTTCTTTCCAAGTCTGTTTTGAGCCCATGCTAACTGACTTCAAACCCTTCTGCAAGCTACAACAGCAGGCTGCTGCGGGCCTCACATGCTTAGAACTTCAGCTTTTTGTTTCTGCAAATAGAACCATAAAACTGTTTCAGTTGGAAAAGGCCTTTAAGGTCATCAAGTCCAACCATTCTCTGGCTCTACCCAGTCCAACTATTCTCTAGCTCCACCAAGTCTGGTGATAAACTGTCCCTCAGCACCAAGTGAGAGAAAAAAAGCCAAACAACTATGCTTCAGGTAGAGCAGCTACCCCTCTCCTGCATAACTCTAGTGGGCTAATGAATTGAGCAATGTCAGGGTAGTCCAACAGACTCTTCCAAATTAAAAAGAGACAAGTGCAGGGAAATGCACTTGCAGACCAGGAAGGTGGAAGAGGTTTCTTTCCAAGTCTGTTTTGAGCCCATGCTAACTAACTTCAAACCCTTCTGCAAGCTACAATAGCAGGCTGCTGCTGGCCTCACATGCTTAGAACTTCAGCTTTTTGTTTCTGCAAATAGAACCATAAAACTGTTTCAGTTGGAAAAGGCCTTTAAGGTCATCAAGTCCAACCATTCTCTGGCTCTACCCAGTCCAACTATTCTCTAGCTCCACCAAGTCTGGTGATAAACTGTCCCTCAGCACCAAGTGAGAGGAAAAAACCCCAAACAACTATGCTTCAGGTAGAGCAGCTACCCCTCTCCTCTGTAATTCTAGTGGGCTAATGAATTGAGCAATGTCAGGGTAGTCCAACAGACTCTTCCAAATTAAAAATAGGCAAGTGCAGGGAAATGCATTTGCAGACCAGGAAAGTGGAAGAGGTTTCTTTCCAAGTCTGTTTTGAGCCCATGCTAACTGACTTCAAACCCTTCTGCAAGCTACAATAGCAGGCTGCTGCTGGCCTCACATGCTTAGAACTTCAGCTTTTTGTTTCTGCAAATAGAACCATAGAATTGTTTCAGTTGGAAGAGGCCTTTAAGGTCATCAATCAAACCATTCTCTGACTCTACAAAGTCTGGTGCTAAAATGTCCCTCAGCATCATATCTATACATATTTCAAAGACCTCCAGGGATGGGGATTCCACCACCTCCCTAGGGAGCCTGTTCCAGTCTTTGAGAACCCTTTCAGTCAAGATGTTTCTTCTAATACCCAACCCAAACCTCTCCCATGGTGCAACTTGAGACCACTTACTCTTGTCCTGTCACTTGTTACTGGGGAGAAGAGACCAACACCCACCTCATTACAGCTTCCTTTCTGTAAGTTAGAGGGGGGTGAGAAGGTCTGATACCTTCACCACATGGCATGTCAAGCTGCTGTAAGGGGAGGTTTAGACTGGATGTTAGGAAGAAGTTCTATACAGAGAGAGTGATTGCCCATTGGAATGGTCTGCCTAGGGAGGTGGTGGAGTCACCATCCTTGGAGGTGTTCAGGAGGAGACTTGATGGGGTGCTTGGTGCCATGATCTAGTTGTTTGGGTGGGTTGGATTGGTTGATGGGTTGGACACAATGATCTTGAAGGTCTCTTCCAACCTGGTTTATTGTATTGTATTGTATTGTACTCCTCACCAGTGATTAATTGCATTTACCCTCAAAACTTGCATTCAGATGAATGTGAAAGATACCTCCCTAGAATAAAAGACTCTCATCTCTGGAGACTGGGAGTTCATGAATGGAATGGAATGGAATGGAATGGAAGGAATGGAATGGAATGGAATGGAATGGAATGGAATGGAATAGAATAGAATAGAATAGAATAGAATAGAATAGAATAGAATAGAATAGAATAGAATAGACCAGGTTGGAAGAGACCTTTGAGATCATCGAGTCCAACCTATCATCCAACACCATCAAATCAACCATGGCACCAAGCCCCCCATCAAGTCTCTTCCTAAACACCTCCAGGTGAAGAATCATCAAAGTAAAGAATTAAGAATTGGTATCTGGAGATTTTTGCACAATGGGCACAAAGATCTCGTCTCTGTTCTCAAACTGGAGCACCATTAAATACTGAAGCTGTGAACTTAAATCTCTCTTAATGAGGTTGTGTCAGCTCAGCTCCTCAGGACATGTTTTAAGGGTGAGGGGACTTCTTGCCCATGTTGATACCACTAACACTACAAAGTCAATTTTTTTTTTCCTATTTCTTCTTTGAATAATCCAAATTTGCTCTTCTTGAGTATAAACATTGCCAGAATACAGAATTAACCAGGTTGGAAAAGACCTTTGAGATCATCAAGTCCAACCTACCACCCAATACCATCTAATCAACTAAGCCATGGCACCAAGCACCCCATCCAGTCTCTTCCTAAACACCTCCAGTGATGGTGACTCCACCACCTCCCTGGGCAGCACATTCCAATGGCCAATCTCTCTTTCTGGGAAGAATTTCTTCCTCACATCCAGCCTGAACCTCCCCTGGCACAGCCACAGCTCTCGGGAATTCTATCATTCATTGAGACACATTAACTGAATTGCTTGCACAGGTAAGACTCCTACCTGAGACTCCAGGGGAGAGAACACACTTTGCATGTAAGAGATACTATGAGTGAAAGAAAAGCTGAAGTGCAGTGATAGTAACCTGGAAATGCCTGCACTTTAAGATCAGGATCCTGCGAGCAAGATCTTCACCAGAGCAAATTAATGCTTGTGAGGCCAAAGCAATTTGTGCCACTTGAAAATTATTTGGCCCAAAGCAGACATCATCATTCAGGAATTCCCACAGCAAAAAAAAACTTATTAGTTAAACTCTCCTCAAATGTGCTACTTAAAAAAAATGAAGCTTAGGTTTGGAGACCTTCTTGCTCTCTACAACTACCTGAAGGGAGGTTGCAGCCAGGTGTGGGTTGATCTCTTCTCCCAGGCAACCAGCACCAGAACAAGAGCACACAGTCTCAAGCTGTGCCAGGGGAAGTTTAGGCTGGAGGTGAGGAGAAAGTTCTTCACAGAGAGAGTTTTGTGCCATTGGAATGTGCTGCCCAGGGAGGTGGTGGAGTCACCATCCCTGGGGGTGTTCAAGAAGGGATTGGACGTGGCACTTGGTGCCATGGTTTAGTAGTCATGAGGTCTTGGGTGACAGGTTAGCCTTGGTGATCTCTCAGGACTTTTCCAACCTTATTGATCCTATGGTTTCACCTTGAACTCATCTGTAAGAGCAGTATTGAGGCATAAGAAGGGTCTGTTGCTCAGTACAATCTCAATCTAAACAGCCGCATAAACTTCTACTTTGCCCAGACAGGTAATTATTGAGCCACACATGCTGCTCCCCAGCCCTGAGCATCCCATCATCACACAATCATAGACCTCAAGGATCAGCCAGTTCCAAACCCCTGCCATGGGCAGGGACACCTCACACTACATCAGGTTGTTCAGAGCCACATCCAGCCTGGCCTTAAAAACCTCCAGAGATGGGGATTCCACCACCTCCCTGGGCAACCTGTGCCAGTGTCTCACCACCCTCATGGGGAAGAACTTCTTCCTAACATCCAACCTGAATCTACCCATTCCCATTTTGTTCCATTCCCCCTAGTCCTATCACTCCCTGACACCCTAAAAAGTCCCTCCCCAGCTTTCTTGTAGTCCATCTTCGGGTACTGGAAGGCCACAATTAGGTCTCCTCAGAGCGTTCTCTTCTCCAGACTGAACAGCCCCATCTCTCTGTCTATCTTCAGGTTATTTTCTATGCAGGATATCATGGCCTTTTAAAATAAAAGCCACATTTAATGTAGTGGAGCAAGAAATCATTCTGCATTCCTGCTCTCGAGGTGCTTAAGAATGGAGGAGACCTAATTACTCACACCTGTCTACTCCCTCTGCTCTGTCTTGGCTGTGTTCAGACAACTGTGCCTGTAGTCATGACCATGCCATATCTCACTGAAGGATCCACTTTGTTCTCTGGGCTACGTTTTGCCCGACCCTCTCCTCCCTCCAGAGCTGAGCAGATGAGATAGGGCTGCAACGTGCTCAGCAGATTCCCATTATTGGAGTCCCATCTCTGATGGGATAGCATTTCACAAGCCACCTCTTCTCTGATTTCCTGTGCCACACAAGCATCATTGCTTCCTTGAGGCTGTCAGAGATGTAGGATTGTCCACTCCATTTGCCTGAAAGCCTCTGGACACAAACCAGCTGCGTGGAGAGCCATAGCTTTTACAGAGATAGATGGTCAGAAGCTGCTCAAGGCTGAAGTCCAGAACCACTTTGTTACCTGTGATTTATATGACATCCTTGATTTCTAAAAGCCAGCTGCTTCCCAAAACAGCTGCAAACAAAGAGGCCAGGCTCTAATCTTGATTAGGCCACTTTATCTCTCCAGTTACCCTCAATTTACACCAGGTAAGCAGAGATCAGAATCTAGCTCCGTCTTGCTCTGCCTTGGCCATAAATAAGCCCATTAGGGTTTGTCCTGATGATGTAATGCTTTAATGCAATACTACACATCTATTTGTGTCAGGGGAGTTGCTGTGGGAGAAGGCAGAGCTAGGATTAGATGTTTCCCATGTTTCTCACACAAGGCAAATCCAAGTTTTCTTCCCAGCCACCTTCCATCCCCACATTCTTCACTCTCTGCTCCAGACAGCTGCTTGACCATTGCTCCAAATGTAGCATTAGGGGCAAACAACAGCCCCTAAGAGTAGCCTCCTGCCCACTGAGGCTGGAAAATCCCAGAATGAGACAGCATGGACCCTAGTCCTCGACACTTTTAACTATGAAGCCCTAGAACAACGGGGCAGGAGTACTTTGTCACTCTTGGCTAGGCAGCCTCCAGAGAGACAGCTTTGCAGACAAGCATCTTAAAGTCAGTTGCTACAAATCTGCACTACTGCAGCCAGCCACACAGAAATTTGGCCTAATCAAGGCCTCTGCACAATCAAAGCATTAAACAATCAGGCAGGCGTCAGCAGCTAAAGATGTGAATGCCTCAACGCACGAGGAAATAGGCTGCAGTAGAGGGGAAAAAGCAGGTTGCAGAAGAAGAATATTTGGTGCTTGCTATTAGGATGTGCTGGCTGCCTCCTATGAAAAGTCACCTACCTGCAGTTTCACAAAATCACACAAGACCTGGCTGGATGAGGCCTTGAGCAACCTGGACTAGGGGACAGTGTCCCTGACCGTGGCAGGCCGCTTGGAACTAGATGATCTTGAAGGTCCCTTCCAACCTGAACCATCCTCTGCATCCAAGGCCAATGGCATCCTGGCCAGCATCAGGAAGAGTGTGGCCAGCAGGAGCAGGGAATTCAATCTGCCCTGGACTCAGCACTGCTTAGGCCACACCTTGAGTCCTGTGTCCAGTTCTGGGCACCTCAGTTTAAGAAGGACAATGAGACTCTTGAACGTGTCCAGAGAAAGGCAAGGAGGCTGGGGGGAGGCCTCAAGCACAAGCCCTATGAGGAGAGGCTGAGGCAGCTGAGGTTGCTTAGCCTGGAGAAGAGGAGGCTTAGAGGAGACCTTCTTGCTGTCTACAACTACCTGAAGGGAGGTTTGTAGCCAGGTGGGACTTGGTCACTTCTCCCCGGTGGCCAGCACCAGAACAAGAGGACACAGTCTCAAGCTGTGCCAGGGGAGGTTTAGGCTGGGTGTTAGGAAGAAATTCATCCCAGAAAGAGAGATTGGCCATTGGAATGTGCTGCCCAGGGAGGTGGTGGAGTCACCATCCCTGGAGGTGTTTAGGAAGAGACTGGATGAGGCACTTGGTGCCATGGTTTAGTTGATTAGATGGTGTTGGGTGATAGGTTGGACTTGATGATCTTGAAGGTCTTTTCCAACCTGATCTATTCCATTCCATTCCATTCCATTCCATTCCATTCCATTCCATTCCATTCCATTCCATTCCATTCCATTCTGAATGAATCTGGGTATTATCTATGAATCTGGGTAAGAAGAACACATCCAAAATTTTACACTGGGGAGAGGACAACTGTCCCAAAAGAGTTTTGACTGAACCTCTATGTTTCACAGTAAAACTGTGCATTTTTATGCATGAATCACTTTACTCACGATTTAACAGGCAGCAATCAAATTTTTATACTGACTGCAGAATAAAACATGCTTAGTTGGGTGAGTTTTCTTCTGGCTAAGACACTGACATCAGATTGATTCTGAAATCAGCCAAAACGTGGGTTTTTTTTTGGTCTCATTTTGTAATATATATTTTTTTTTCCCCACTTTGATAATCGGTTGAGCAAGTTTTCAAAGAGGGGAAAAGAAAAACAGTTGTTCATTACTCCTCGAGTTCAAAGGGAGTCCCCACCTGCCTCAACACCGCTTTAGATTTCCCATCTCGGGCCATCGCCCTCCCAACCAGCACTTCAGAGCTGAATGGCTCTCTCTTGGCAGATTGCTAGGAGCCTTCTCCTCGCATCTCTTAAGTGGGCAGCAGCAGCAGCCAACTGGCCTGCGAGTAGCGGCATAAAATAGTTAAGTTAAAGAAAGCACCCAAAAGTTTGGATGCCTATCTGAATGCTTAGCGGCTTCCATTAGTAATAATCCATTGTTCAGGGAGAGAGCTGCTGCTAACGACCCCTGTTCAGGAAAGCATTTAAACAGAGGCTTAACTCTGTCCCTATTCAGCCTGGTACTTATGTCTCAGTTTAAGTGCTGTGCTGAATAGGTTTTGGTTGTGTGTGGGTTTGGTGGGGTTTTGGTTTTTTTTTTGTTGTTGTGTTGGGTTTTTTTTTTTCCTTCCTGAATCGGGGCCAATTTCAGTTCATCATCCCTGAGGAACAGATGCACTCTTCCCCCACCCCCCCACTCCCTCCCCCCCTTTCTAACAAACGCGGTAAAAAAAAAAAAAAGCCATCAAAACAACATGTAGCTAATATTTAACGTGGAAAAGGGAACAGTCCAGGATAAGAAAGGAATCTCCTCTTTTTCTAGCAAGCACAGAACTACCTCCAATGTGCTCCCCGGACATTCAGCGGTACTCACTTGCGGCTGGCGGTGGAGGCCACTGCAGTCCTCTGTCACGGGAAGCAAGAGCATATGTCACATCGGGCTGGGTTGATGGAGAGTGCCTCCTCTGAAATTCATCTTTGCATTCCTAGGGAGCAGCAATTCTATGGGATGCAGGGGAGAAAGAGCGAAAAAGTGCAAACCATTATCAGTCCCTGCTCAATAAGTCATTACCCACCATCGATATGGCGGCAGGAATGTGTCTCGTCCCCTAAGGCTCAGCTGTGGCCTTATCAATAGGGGGTGGGAGGGGATGCAGTAACTGTTAAGGGAGAAATTTATGACCACACGTTAAGAAGTATAAGGAAGGATACTTTAAAAGGTAAAAAGGGCAGTTAAGCACCGAGTTCCTTTATCTACCTTCCTCAAGCCCCCTTTAAAAACTCCAGGAGTGGGTGGGAGTGTTTTTTCAGCAGTATCTTTTCAGGCAGCAGCAATTAGCCCAACCGCTGTCTTTCTCTGCTAGGTAACACACAGGACGCCGGGCCCATGAGACAGCTCTCTGTGCAGATCCAGTCCAGTAGGGCTGCCTGAGCCCCTGGCAGGGCTCTCTCAGGCACCTGAGCATTGACTATGACAGTAGGCACGTTTCCATACGTGTTCAACTCTAGAAAAGAGCTAAAGTGACATTAAAGCTCTTGACTTTGTGGATGAAGTGGTGATGCTACCACAATATATACTGTAACACTCAGAGATAATCATAGAATGGTCTGGGTTGGAAGGGACTTCCCAAGGTCATCCAGTTCAACCCCCTCTGCAGTCAGCAGGGGCATACTCAGTTAGATCAGGTTGCCCAGAGCCCTGTCGAGCCTCACCTTGAGTATCTCCAGGGATGGGAACCCAACCACCTCCCTGGGCAACCTGTTCCAGTGTTCCACCACCCTCACGGTAAAGAACTTGCTCCTAAATGGTACTAGAAAATTAAATGCTGTTTGTTCAGCACACACAGAGGAGGAAGGAAACAGGAAGATTAATTGCCAGTTCTAGTGGTGAACATGATGACTCGAATCCAAGGAGCAGCTCTCAGCCCCACTGGAGAAATGATTTTCAGCATCATTTCACAGAAACACAGAAACATTCAGGTTGGAGAAGACCCTCAGGATCCCCAAGTCCAACCCAGGACTCTACTCTACAAGGGTCACCCCTAAACCATATCCCCAAGCACCACATCCAGATCACCTTTAAACACATCCAGGCTTGGCAACACAACCACCTTCCAAGACAGTAGTTCCATGCTCATCATACTTCGTTTCTCACAGGTGGCAAATGCTATCCTGATGTCTTTAGCCCCAGTACAAACCCAAAGCATCCCTGCTGCTAAGTTGGTGAAACCAAATTAAAAGGAAGGTGAACATTTTCCTTTCATTTCTCTGAGCTGATGATTCAGATGGGGAGGCAAAAGAACAGGAATACAAGGAAGGTGCCTCCAAGACCACTGGAAGTACTGTGCTAGAACAGCTTTGGAATCTGATGCAGGGAGCCTGAAAAAAGAAAGGTGAAATCCACATCAAACACAAACATTGGAGTATGACAGGGTTTTCATGGCATTTAGCATATTTCACAAGGTTCAGGTATGTAAATACAACGAGGCTGGTGAGAGGCCTTGAGCACAAGCCCTACGAGGAGAGGCTGAGGGAGCTGGGGTTGCTTAGCCTGGAGAAGAGGAGGCTCAGGGGAGACCTTATTGCTGTCTACAACTACCTGAAGGGAGGTTGTAGCCAGGAGGGAGTTGGTCTCTTCTCTCAAGTAACCAGCACCAGAACAAGAGGACAGAGTCTCAAGCTGCTCCAGGGGAAGTTTAGGCTGGAGGTGAGGAGAAAGTTCTTCACACAGAGAGCTGTCAGCCATTGGAATGTGCTGCCCAGGGAGGTGGTGGAGTCACCGTCCCTGGAGGTGCTCAAGAGGGGATGGGATGTGGCACTTGGTGCCATGGTCTAGTCATGAGGTCTGTGGTGACAGGTTGGGACTTGATGGTCTTTGAGGTCTCTTCCAACCTTGGTGATACTGTGAAATATATTATGGGCTGCTTTTTCCCCTCAATACGGGGTGCAGCTTGCAAAGCCCAAGGAATTCCTTACTGCATTTTCTCCTGTATGATCCTGCAGCCTTCCTTTCTCTTTCATATTATAAACATATTATCACAAACAGGCAGTGAATAGACCCTTTATTTTTTTTCCCCCCTCTCTCTCTTTCTTTTTTTTTTCCTCCTGCATTACTCTCAAAAAAAAAAAGAGAGAGAATAAAATAAACCAAAATGAATTGTTATCAGATTTAATGATATGATAAGCTTTAAGGTTCCCCTGGGAAGCTGCCGCGGCCGTAGTGATTTACATAAGCATTCTCCTGCACAATAATGCAGCGTTGCAAGCTCTCTGATCTCATTATTCATTAGAAAATTAATGATATCTCTCGAACGTGAAAAGCAGGGCAGCTCTGCAGAGGGTGCTGGAAATTGGCTGCTCCTCGACGCGGTAGTCATTTTCAATTTACTGCCCTGAAAAAAAGATGCTTTTAAGCAAATAAAAGGGTGCTGACATCAAACAGATACTTGTCCCGCTGCCAGGGAACGAGCTGCCTTTTAAGGCAGGAAGGTGGGACTTGAGTGATGTGAATAGGAAGAAAAGAAAACAAGCCAGTCAGAGTTAAGCGGCTCTGCCCCATTCATGAAAAATGTCTAGGCTCATTTCCTCATTGCCAGAGGTCTTTTTTTCCTCCCCCCCCCCTCCGCTTAAATTCTAAAGCCCTGTGCTCTGTTCTTGCCAATAATAAATAGCAGCCTGTCGTTAGGAAAAGGGGGGAAAAAATCAACTCACACCCAAGTGCTCACTGCAGAGGTGTTTTTCTTTCAGGTGCTTCTCCCCCCAAGCTGCACAATACAATACAATACAATAAATCCAGGTTGGAAGAGACCTTAAAGATCATCGTGTCCAACCCATCAACCAATCCAACCCACCTAAACAACTAGATCCTGGCACCCAGTACCCCATCAAGTCTCCTCCTGAATACCTCCAATGAAGGTGACTCCACCACCTCCCTGGGCAGACCATTCCAACGGGCAATGGTAGCATCCCATGGATTAAAAGACCACGTTAAGAGATGCCTCCAAACTCTGCTGATAACCATATCCTGAAGCTGAGGCTGAGGCAGAATGAACTGTGGCAAGTGTTCAGAATCAAGGATGGCCATGGATTACCATGTGACTGAACACAGAATCACAGCAACATCACAGAATGGCAGAAACGTTCAGGCTGGAAAAGACCCTCAGGATCACCAAGTCCAACCCAGAACCCTACTCTACAAGGCTCACCCCTAAACCATAGCCCCAAGCACCACATCCAAACCACCTTGAAACACAGCCAGGCTTGGGGATCCAACCACCTCTCTGGGCAGCACATTCCAATCCCTGACCACTCTTGCCATGAAAAAAAATGTTTCCTAATGTCCAGTCTAAACCTACCCAGTGGCATCCTGAGGCCATTCCCTCTTGTCCTATCACTAATTACCTGGGAGAAGAGACCAGCACCAGCCTCTCTATAGCGTCCTTTCAGATAGTTGTAGACAGCAATGAGGTCTCCCCTCAGTCTCCTCTGTTTCAAACTAACCATCCCCAGCTCCTTCAGTTGCTCTTCATCAGATTCATTCTCCAGGCCCTTCCCCAGCTTCCTTGCCTCCTCTGCACTGGCTCCAGCACCTCCACATCTCTTTTGTATTGAGGTGCCCAAAAATGGACACATTACTCAACTGTGTGGCCTTACCAGAGCTGAGTACAAGGGACAATCCCCTCCCTGCTCCTGCTGGACACAGCATTTCTAATCCCAGCTAGGATGCCTTTGGCTTTCTTTGCCATCCAGGGCACAGATTATGATCTGGCTCTGGCCAGCCTGATCTAGTGTGAGGTGTCCCTGCCCATGGCAGGGGGGTTGGAACGAGATGATCCTTGTGATCCCTTCCAACCCTGACTGATTCTATGATCTGAGTTTTATCCTGCCTCTATTTAGATTACAGGACCAGCAATTAGCAAAGTCTAACTCCACTATGCAAGTCTGCTAGTTTGAGGTATGACTAACAGAATGATTTTTGTTTTCTGTTGCTGTAGTGACACAACAGTCAGAGGGAGGGGAGCTCTGGCTGCACAGCATCTCAAAGTGGAACACCTTTATGTCTGTCTCTTACAGCCAAATGGATTGGTGAGTTAATAGTAATTGAGGAAGCCCCTGCTTACTGCAGAGGGGGTTTGACTTAGATGACCTTAGATGTCTCTTCCAATCCAGACCATTCTATGAGGTAGGACAAGGGGTAATGGATACAGAATCATAGAATCAATAAGGTTGGAAAAGACCTCAAAGATCACCAAGTCCAACCTGTCACCCAGCACCTCATGACTACTAAACCATGACACCGAGTGCCACGTCCAATCCCCTCTTGAACACATCCAGGGATGGTGACTCCACCACCTCTCTGGGCAGCACATTTCAATGGCTAACAACTCTCACTGTGAAGAACTTTCTCCTCACCTCAAGCCTAAACTTCCCCTGGAACAGTTTGCGACTGTGTGCTCTTGTTCTGGTGCTACAACACAGGAGGAGGAACTTCTTCACTGAGGCTCACAGAGCACTGGAACAGGCTCCCCAGAGAAATTGTGGAGTCTCCTTCTCTGGAGACTTTCCAGCCCCAGCTGGATGTGTTCCTGTGTGACCTGTGCTGGATTCTATGGTCCTGCTCTGGCAGGGGGGTTGGACTCGATGATCTTCAGAGGTCCCTTCCAACCCCTAGCACCCTGTGTGCCTGTGCTTCCTGAAATGGTCCCTTAGTGTTAGGCTTAGGACCCAATATATTGCATAGAATCATAGAATCAGTCAGGGCTGGAAGGGACCACAAGGATCATCTAGTTACAACCCCCCTGCCAGAGGCAGGGACTCCCCACACTAGATCAGGCTGGCCAGAGGCTCATCCAGCCTGGGCTTAAACACCTCCAGGGACGGGGCCCCAACCACCTCCCTGGACAACCCATTCCAGGGCTTCACCACTCTTTGCTTTTGTTCCTAGTCCCATCCTCAGACTGGTTTATGTACTCAACACAAGGTACTATGCTACCAGCAGCTACCTCATGCTGAAGAGACAAACCCATTTATTTCCTTGTTCTCCAAGGATGTGAGGTGTTGTGGGCTGCCCCTTAGCTATTAACTGCCATCTGTCATCTGGATGTGTTCCTCTGTGACCTGTGCTGGATCCTATGGTCCTGCTCTGGCGGGGGGGGGGGTGGGGAGGGGGAGTCGATGATCTTCAGAGGTCCCTTCCAACCCCTAACATCCTGTGAGCCAGTGCTTCTATGACTCTATGAAACCTGTGCCTGCTGGTTGTGGAAGTAGATACAATCTTTGTGAGCTCTGATTGCTGCTCTTACAACGAAATCCGTCGCTCAGATAGCAACATAAATTGTTCTGGGGTGTGGTAGAAGAAGGGATATTAGGCATGCACTGCAACATCCTGTTTTGGAACTAGTTGAATATGAGGCTCACAGGCTCAGCATTACAAAATTCTGCAGTCAAGCTGTCACTTGCCAAATTTTTTTGCATGTTATTTTTGGTGTTCTTCTTTTCCTTTTTGTTTTGTTTTGGTGTGTTGGTTGGTTTTTTTTTTTTTTTCCTGCTTTTTCTTCTTTCCTGTGATTGGTAGCAGCATAAAAGGAAACATCTGGTCCTGCAGTGTCTGAAGGAGAGGGGTGCCCTAAGAGAACCACACCAAAACTACATCAGATCTGCAGGCAGCAGACAGCGTGAGAACTTGTGCAGTTTGCAAACTCCACCTGTAGGGAACCAGGAATCTGCCACTGCAGGGAGAAGTCCACCAGGCTTCTGGGGTGGATTAGAAGGGCTGTGGTGAGTAGGGCGAGAGAGGTTCTCCTCCCCTTCTACTCTGCCCTGCTGAGGCCACATCTGGAATATTGGGTCCAGTTCTGGGCCCCTCAGTTCAAGAAGTTCCCCTCAGGGAACTGCTTGAGAGAGTCCAGCACGGAGCCATAAAATCATAGAATCAATAAGGTTGGAAGAAACCTCAGAGATCATCAAGTCCAACCTGCCACCCAACACCTCATGGCTGCTAAGCCATGGCACCAAGTGCCACATCCAATCCCCTCTTGAACACCCCCAGGGATGGTGACTCCACCACCTCCCTGGGTAGCACATTCCAATGGCCAACAACTCTCTCTGGGAAGAACTTTCTCCTCACCTCCAGCCTAAACTTCCCCTGGCACAGCTTGAGACTGTGTCCTCTTGTTCTGGTGCTGCTTGCCTGGGAGAATTGACCAACCCCCACCTGGCTACAGCCTCCCTTCAGGTAGTTGTAGAGAGCAATGAGGTCTCCCCTGAGCCTCCTCTTCTCCAGGCTAAGCAACCCCAGCTCCCTCAGCCTCTCCTCACAGGGCTGTGCTCAAGGCCTGTTCCCAGCTTTGTTGCCCTTCTCTGGACACATTCCAGTGTCTCAATGTTCTTCTTAAACTGAGGTGTCTAGAACTGGACACAGTACTCAAGGTGTGGCCTAACCAGTGCTGAGTCCAGGGCAGAATGACTTCTCTGCTCCTGCTGGACACTCTATTCTTGATGTAGGCCAATGATGAAGGGACTGGAACATCTTCCCTATGAGGAGAGACTGAAGGAGCTGAGGCTCTTTAGCTTGGAGAAAAGGAGACTGAGAGGTGACCTCATTCGTGTTTATAAATATGTAAAGGGTGAGTGCCAAGAGGATGGAGCCAGGCTCAGCTCAGTGATACCTTATGACAGCACAAGGGAAGGAAGTTCCATGAAAACTTGAGGAAAACATGTTTCACTGTGAGGGTGATGGAACACTGGAACAGGTTGCCCAGGGGGGAGGTGGAGTCTCCCTCTCAGGAAATATTCTTTATAGAATGGGTGATGGGCCATTGGAATGTGCTGCCCAGGGAGATGGTGGAGTCACCATCCCTGGAGGTGTTTAGGAAGAGACTGGTTGGGGTGCTTGGTGCCATGGTTTAGTTGATTAGATGGTGTTGGGTGATAGGTTGGACTTGATCTCAAAGGTCTTTTCCAACCTGATTAATTCTGTGTTCTGGGTTTTTTTTTTTAAGATGGGTGCCTAAATCCACAACTTCTGCTTCTAAAAGCAGGTACTTAAGAACCTAAACAGAAGTCTGCATAATTATCCTTTGGAAAGCAGGTTTTTAAACTGTGCAGCTGACACTTGGGAATTCCAAGTGGCTGATCAAACTGAATAGAAAACTGTAGCTATAAAGTGAATGAGTGACCAGACTATATTGAAAAGAGAAGCTTATTATGACAAGAAAAGCCACTAGCACTTTTCCCATGATCACCAGCATTCTGATTTTCACAGGACAGAGTCCAAGGAAGACAAAAAAAACACCCTAAGTCCACTGTCCCACATCTGGATATTGCCCTATTCTGTAGTTTGCCTTCTGTTGTTATTAGGCTTGAATTTGATTTCAGTGGGATGCTCTCTTTAATTTGCAGCTTGTGTATGCAGGAACCTGCTAGCCACAAACCTCTGATTGCAGGGACAGAGAGGGGATGGCAACAGGGCTGGAAACTGTGATGTGGATCAACACACCAAAAAATGGTGTGGATATAGAATCAGAGAATTACAATAATACAATACAATACAATACAATAAATCCAGGTTGGAAGAGACCTTCAAGATCATCGTGTCCAACCTATCAACCAATCCAACCCACCTAAACAACTAGATCATGGCACCCAGTACCCCATCAAGTCTCCTCCTGAATACCTCCAATGATGGTGACTCCACCACCTCCCTGGGCAGACCATTCCAATTGTTAGGGTTGGAAGGGACCTCAAGGATCATCCAGGTCCAAACCCCTGTCATGGCAGGGACACCTCACACTTCATCAGGTTGCTCAGAGCCACATCCAGCCTGGCCTTCAAAACCTCCAGGGATGAGGCTTCCACCACCTCCTTGGGCAGCCTGTGCCAGTCTCTCACCACCCTCATGGGGAAGAACTTCTTCCTAACATTCAATTGAATCTACCCATTTCTAGTTTTATTCCATTCCCCCTAGCCCTATCACTCCCTGACACCCTCAAAAGTCCCTCCCCAGCTTTCTTGTAGCCCCCTTCAGATACTGGAAGGCCACAGGAAGGTCTTAAATTTTTGAATTAAATTTAAATTAAATATTTGTAGGAAAAGCAGAAAATATTGCCACATGAACCACACTGAACACAACAAAACCCTGGGGTCTCTCACAAAATACCCTTGTCTCTTGAGGCAGCAAATTGTCCCACAAAGAGCAGAAGTTGAACTGTAGAACTGCTTCCAGTACTGATCACAGTGTCACAGAATGTTAGAGGCTGTAAGGGACCTCCAGAGATCATCAAGTCCAGCCCCCATGCCAAAAGCAGGATCACCCAGGGTAGTCCACACAGGAATGCATCCAGGTGGGTTTTAAAAGTCTCCAGAGAAGGAGACTCCACAACCTCTCTGGGCAGCCTGCTCCAGGGCTCTGTCACCCTCACTGGAAAGAAGTTTCTCCTCATGGTGAGGTGAAACCTTCTCTGTTTAAGCTTGAAGCTGTTGTTCCTTGTCTTATTACTGTGCACCACTGAGAAGAGCTTTCCCCCCTCCACTTGACACCCAGCCCTCAGATATTGATACACATTGATCAGATCCCCTCTCAGTCTTCTCTTCTCCAAACTAACCAGCCCCAGAGCTCTCAGTCTCCCTTCACAGGGGAGATGCTGTAGTCCCCTAATCATCCTCATGGCTCTCTGTTGGACTCTCTCCAGCAGGTCTCTGTCTCTCTTGAACTGGGGAGCCCGAAACTGGACACAGTATTGCAGGTGTGGTTTCAGCAGGGCAGTATCAATTTTGCCATTTTGTATTGATTTGGATCCATCACACATTCATGACCTGACACAAAGCTATGTAGCAGCAACACAGAATGCTTGACGGGGCATAAACCCTTTGGGTACAGAACTAACCTCTCAACAACATCTAACGAGCTTGAACCAACAAGGTGAGATGACACAACTCATCTTGGGGTCCCATGGGGGCAATGTTTGTGACCTAGTATAACAAGTGCTAAGGCTATGTGCATCATAGTGACCAAAAGAAAGAATAGGGTAGGGTAAGATAGGATAGGATAGGATAGGATAGGATAGGATAGGATAGGATAGGATAGGATAGGATAGGATAGGATAGGATAGGATAGCATAGGATAGCATAGGATAGCATAGGATAGCATAGGATAGCATAGGATAGCATAGGATAGCATAGGATAGGAAGAATAGCATAGGATAGAAAGAATAGAATAGAATAGAATAGAATAGAATAGAATAGAATAGAATAGAATAGAATAGAATAGAATAGAATAGAATAGAATCAGTAAGGTTGGAAAAGATCTCAGAGATCATCAAGTCCAACCTATTACCTAATACCTAACACCTCATGACTACTAATCCATGGCTTCAAGTGCCATGTCCAATCCCTTTTGAACACCTCCAGTGGTGGTGACTCCACCACCTTCCTTTGCAGCCCATTCCAATGGCAAATTACTTTCTCTGTGAAGAACTTTCTCCTCACCTTCAGCCTAAACCTCAGCTTGAGACTGTGTCCTCTTGTTCTGGTGCTGGTTGCCTGGGAGAAGAGACCAACTCCCACCTGTCTACAACTTCCTTTCAGGTAGTTGTAGAGAGCAAGAAGGTCTCCCCTGAGCCTCCTCTTCTCCAGGCTAAGCAACCCCAGCTCCCTCAGCCTCTCATCACAAGGCTGTGCTCCATACCCGTCCCCAGCCTCGTTGCCCTTCTCTGGACACATTCAAGTGTCTCAATGTCCTTCCTAAATTGAGTAGCCCAGAACTGGACACAGTACTCTACGTGTGGCCTAACCAGTGCTGAGTCCAGGGCAGAATGACCTCCCTGCTCCTGCTTCCACACTATTCCTGATGCAGTCCAGGATGCCATTGGCCTTCTTGGCCACCCAGGCACACTGCTGGCTCTGTGTGCAGAGCTCTTGTATAAACTGGTGGGGGTTCTTTTTGTGTTCAGTTTGTCAGAGATGAGTTTATTGGCATCAGCTGTAGCAGCAAGTAAACCCAGACACTTAGATAACGTGACTGGTGGCCATCACAGAGTTAACACTGAGTTCCTAAATAACAGGGGGACAAATTCTTGCAACAGGATGCAATTAGCAGGGGTTAGACCTTGCTTTAATTTGTTGCTTAGTGCTCCCATGGAATCAATTCCTTAGGGCACATCAGAAAGGAGAAGCAACTGGAAAAGATGTTTCCCAAACTTTCATTCCTGCCCCTTGCTCCGCTGGAGCCAACAAAAATACCCAGTCAGAGGGTGAGCAAAATCTATTCCCCAGGCCCAGCCACTTTTCCCCCTTGATACTTCACATCTTGGCTGGGCATTTTTTTGCATGATTTCTTATCTCAGCAGCCTGTAGTCAAGCAGTGGGAGCTGGGAACAAAGGCAGTCAGGAAAGCTGCTGGTACTGTTGTTTCCTGCTCTGAATTAAAGTCATCTGAAAGAAGCCGAGATGATAGCTCGGAGCGGGATGCTGAGCGATGAATCCCTCCCCGACAAGGACAGCAAGGCCAAGAGCATTTTGCCTCCACTGCAATTCAATCAGGGTGCCTTGCAGCTCAAATTGCTACTATTTTGTGGGTCACTACCTCCTCCAGTATTCTGTGTGCCCTCTCTTGTTTTCTTTTCATTTGCTATGCAGGCTCGCAGACCTTCCTGCTAGGCTTCACTTTGGGAGGCCCAGAACCCCTGTTCTGCAAATCCTAACAGGACCTTGATGGATGTTAATGTCTCTGCCTCTCGGATCGTTTTACCAGGGAAATCTTTGATCTGTCAGCAGCCTTTACATCACCACAGTCATCTCATAAAGCACAGAATATGACAAAAATATCTCTCCTGCTAACATAGAGCATTCCCCCCCCCCCCCACTCCTCCTAAAAACACAGCATTAGGGAGTTTCCTTTAACCTCCAGCAGCCAGATGTGCTGTAAGGGCAGAACTGGAAGCAAAAATCTTTCTGTTTGGGTGTTGTGGTTTGGGTTTTTTTTTTTTGCTTTCATTTTTCTTCCTTTTTTGTTTTTTTTTTTTCCTTATATTTTATTTTATGTTTTAAAGCAGTCTGGTAAAGGAACTTGTAAAGCAACAAGTACTGTACATTATGATTCAGAGCAGCAAGGGACAGCTGGAGAGACTTGATTGGCTCCAGCCCAATGAAACAGAGGCTTCTTGTGACCAGCTGCTGTGCTGCAGCATGAATGACAAGGGTAATAATTGATTACTAACTGGCAGCTCAAAAGGAAGAAAGAATTAACAAGAGTGATGAGGTGCTTTACAGCTTGGTAACTGTAAAACCAGTAGAACAATTAGGGGAAAAAGAAAGGGGTTTCACTTCTTACCTTCGAGTTACAAGGACAGTGCTAGTTATTGTAAATCCCATGACAAGCAAGCCAGAGGGGCAGGTCAGTGGGTAATATGGGGGCTTTGCACACCCCACAGGTCCTGCAGAGCCGTTCAGCAGATTTGCTGGGGAGCAGCTAAACTTCAGTCAAAAGCATCCAGCCATGCCAATTACATTGGTAGTCAAGGCAAGGTCTCCGAGCCGTCAGCCATAATATCATAGTGGATCTGAAACCTCCAGCGACTGGTGCATTGTGACAAACCAATTCTGTGCCTTTCAGTGGGTGCTTGATGGCACATACACCCTTTCTGCCCTGAGAATAAGCCCATGCTTTTTTTTCTTTTCCTTCTTTTTTCTTTCTTCCACCCCCCACCTCCCCCCTTCTTGTAAATGGCTTTTGTGTTCACCACTAAATGCACTGGATGCATTGTTGCTACACCTTTCTTCCAGAGGCTTGTACTGACCTCATGCTCTGGGCCATGTTAAAGCCTTCTGGCCACTGAGAGCCAGGCTCTGCCCCTTTTTTCATGCAGAGCAGCACCTCACTCCGGGCCAGATCACGGCCAGCATGCCAATGCAAGAAGTAAGGGGCCATAGCGTGTCCTGTGTCTTGCTTCTCACACACAGAGGAATAATAACAGTCTCTGAAGGCTGTGCCCTTTCCTTAGCGCTAGTGGGAAGAAGGGAGAACTTGATGGATCCTTCATTTCCTTTCCCAAGGCATCTGGCAGGAGGAAGCATGTGCTGTGCCAGCTACAGACCCGTCACGGTTTGCTCTCTTCCCAGAGCAGCAAGGAGACAGGTCTGCCCCAGCGGTAGCTCAGCAGTGGGTGGCTCCTGTCCTGGGGCTGAAGCACCACGCTCCGGTCTAGCTTTCTGTGAGCAGAGCTGATAAAATAATGGGACTAGTCATGGGGAAAGGTATCATTCAGCATGAGCAAAGCTGGCAGCCTGTGCTCTGACATATGGAAAATGCTCTTCTAGCTGGTTGAAGATTTTTCTACCCGGCCCAGCCTCACCCCTCCTCTCTCCCGCTCCAGAATCTGCCATCCTTGTGCTTACAGAGTAGCACCTTGCCACTGGCAAGGGCTGGCAGCTTCCAACTCCAAGTTAATAAGATTTTTCTGTCCTTTCTTTAGCTATTCTGGGTCTCTCAGTTTAATAAGGACATTGAGACTCTTGAACATGTCCAGAGAAGGGCAACGAAGCTGGGGAGAGGCCTCGAGCACAAGCCCTGTGAGGAGAGGCTGAGGGAGCTGGGGTTGCTTAGCCTGGAGAAGAGGAGGCTCAGGGGAGATCTTCTTGCTCTCTACAACTACCTGAAGGGAGGTTGTAGCCAGGTGGGGGTTGGTTTGTCGCAGACATTTTACAGAATATAGAATTGACCATGTTGGAAAAGACCTTTGAGATCATCCAACCTATCACCCAACACCATCTAATCAACTAAACCATGGCACCAACTGCCTCATCCAGTCTCTTCCTAAACACCTCCAGTGATGGTGACTCCACCACCTCCCTGGGCAGCACATTCCAATGGCCAATCTCTCTTTCTATGAAGAACTTCTTCCTAACATCCAGCCTAAACCTCCCCTGGAAGGGGGGAGAGGGGAGGGGCATAAAAGTGCTGTGAGTATCTGGAGGTGGCCAGAAGTAAGATGGAAAGATACCTCCTTGCTCTGCAGCCAGAAATGTCAGTTCCTGTAAGCACTGTTAACAGATAAGACATTGCTCTCAGTGCCTTGCTACTTTATCATGTTACTAAGTGCAAGTCCTTTGGCCACAGTGGAGAGGGATATCCTGAGGTTTAACTGTTGGTTAGGCTTTTTCTCTTTTTTTTTCCCTTCCCCTAGATGTTAGCAAAATGACTTTAGCTGATTGTAAGAACAAAGAGGTGGAGAGCCTGGCCTGATAAAAGTATCTGTGTGGGGATTTCTGAGCTGCCACTTTTGAAAGGTCCATACTCACTGAGTTCCAGCTCCTCACAGCCCTCACCTAGGACCTATCTGTGCATGGACAGATGCCAGGAAGCAGAATCATAGAATTGTCAGGTTTGGGAGGGACCTCAAGGATCACCCAGTTCCAACCCCCCTGCCATGGGCAGGGACGCCTCATACTACATGAGGTTGCCCAGAGCCACATCCAGCCTGGCCTTAAAAAAACCTCCAGGGATGAGGCTTCCACCACCTCCCTGGGCAACCTGTGCCAGTGTCTCACCACCCTCCTGGGGAAGAGCTTCTTCCTAACATCCAATCTCAATCTACCCATTCTTATCTTTGTTCCATTCCCCCAAGTCCTATCATTACCTGACACCCTAAAAAGTCCCTCCCCAGCTTTCTTGTAGCCCCCTTCAAGATACTGGATGGCCACAATAAGGTCTCCTTGGTGCCTTCTCTTCCCCCTCAGGTCTCACCAGGAAAACAAAGAAAACTCAACTTTCCCTGTAGCTGCTTCTGCTGACCAGCCTGAGCCACACCAAGAAAAGCTGTTTCTTGGGGACTGGAGGGGGGGTCTGGCTGCCACTCCAGCAAAGGGAGGGAAAGCAACTAGTGATCAGGAGACCAACAAAGGAGCTGCATGAATGAACAAGACAAGGAAAAGCTTGGCACAAGAAGATAGAGTTGAATACAGGGAGAGAGTGAGGAACAAAGAAAGGAGATAGGACCTCACCATCAAGGAGTAACTGGGCTGGGACAAGCAGCTGGGATTTGTTGTGGGAAAAGGACACTTGTGAGTCGGTGTTGATTTGAGATGCCAAGTCTTGAGAGAGACTCAAGGAGTAGATGGGCAAGAAGAGAGGGTCTGAGATGAGAAACTGAAACTGCCTCACCAACAGTGTGTCTCATACAGGATTTATTCTTATCCCATTGTACAGGTGAGGAAGCTGGATCACAGAGATATTAAGTGAATTCTCCAAGAAGATGCAAGTAATTGTGAAGGTAGGTATCAGCCCTTTGCTTTTCTACTCAGAGAGGAAGAGTGGGGCTTGCCATGTGACTGCCCTTCTCTTTGAGGCTTTGTACCCCATACTTCACAGTGAGATGCAGGAACCTGAGTTCTTCTCAGAGCTCTCCTGCTGCCCAACAAGCAGCATAGATCACTCACTGCAGCTCAAGCTGTGCCAGGGGAAGTTTAGGCTGGATGTTAGGAGGAAGTTCTTCATAGAAAGAGAGATTGGCCATTGGAATGTGCTGCCCAGGGAGGTGGTGGAGTCACCATCACTAGAGGTGTTTAGGAAGAGACTGGATGGGGTGCTTGGTGCCATGGTTTAGTTGATTAGATGGTGTTGGGTGCTAGGTTGGACCTCCTTGATCTCCAAGGTCTTTTCCAACCTGGTTAATTCTATTCTATTCTACCCTACTCTATTCTATTCTATTCCATTCCATTCCATTCCATTCCATTCCATTCCATTCCATTCCATTCCATTCCATTCCATTCCATTCTCTCTGGGACCCTGTCCCTGTAGCTTTCAGGACAACGTGCTGCACCATACAACTCACTAAAGCCTACTCCCACTCATTTGTGGGAGACCCAGGCAAGCCCCAGGGCATGCCCTGTCAGAAAGAAGCAGAGCATTTGTAGAATCCTAGAATGGCTCAGGTTGGAAGGGACTTTAGATATCATCTACTCCAACCGCCCCACCTTGGGCAGGGTCACCTCTCAGCTAGACTCTGCTGCTCAAGGCCTCATCCAACCTGGCCTTCAACACCCCAGGAAGGAAGATTCCACAACCTCCCTGGGCAGCCTACTCCAGAGTCTCACCACCCTTGTACTGAAGAACTTCTTCTTAAGATCCAGTCTGAGCCTACTCTCCCTCAGCTTCAAACCATTCTCCCTTATTCTGTCTCTAGACACAATGATTTAAAAGTGCCTCTCCAGCCTCCCTGTAGGATCCCTTCAGTTACTGGAAGGCAGCTGTAAAGTCCTCCTGGAAGCTGAATAACCCAATTCCCTCAGCCTATCCTTGCAGCAGAGGTGTTCCAGCCCTGGGATCATCTTTGTGGACCTCTTCCAGACTCACTCCAAGAGCTCTGTGTGCTTCTTGTGATGAGGACACCAGAACTGCACACAGCGTTCGAGGTGGGGGTCTCACAAGAGCAGAGTGAAGGGGAAAAGTCTCTCTTGCTCTGCTGGCCACATTCCTCTTGATGCAGCCTAG
The DNA here is from genome assembly GCA_015227895.2 of Colaptes auratus. NCBI lineage: Eukaryota > Metazoa > Chordata > Aves > Piciformes > Picidae > Colaptes > Colaptes auratus. The sequence goes on along the minus strand of CM037632.1, from coordinate 6,304,034 downwards.
GATGTGATTTGCCTTCTGGGCTGTGTGGAAGAAGTCTGGTAGGCTGCATTATTAGAGATGCTGAAGAAGAGAGCCAGAAAAGGAGTTAAAGGAGTTACATACCTGTAAGTGTGTTCTGCTACCTGTTTATTTCTGCAGGTGGGTCTGGCTCGTTTGTTTTTTCAGACAACTCCAGTGAGCCTTATTGAGTGAAAAAGAACAGCACAGGAAAACATTTGTAAACTCTGAGAGAAACTCAAATTCCCATGTAAAGTGCCCTTGGAACCTTTCAACAGCCTTCCTGATGAGAAGCTGGACATGAGCAGGCAGTGTGAGCTTGCAGCCCAGAAGGCAAAGCACATCCTGGGCTGCATCAAAAGATGTGTTAGCAGCAGATCCAGAGAGGTGATTCTGCCACTCTGCTCTGGTGAGACCTCACCTGGAGTACTGTGTACAGGTCTGGAGCCTTCAATATAGGAAGGACATGGACCTGATGGAAAGGGTCCAGAGGAGGGCAATGAAAATGGTTAGGGGGTTGGAACTCCCCTGCTAACAGGACAGGCTGAGGGAGCTGGGGGTGTTCAGCCTGGAGAACAGGAGGCTCTGGGGAGACTTAATAGCAGCCTTCCAGTATCTGAAGGGGACCTACAAGAAGGGTGGAGAGGGACTGTTTGCAAAGGCCTGTAGTGACAGGATGAGGGGCAATGGTTTGAAACTAGAGAAGAGGAGCTTTAGATTGGACGTTAGGAACAAGTTCTTTATAATGAGGATGGCTGAGCACTGGAACAGGTTGCCCATGGAGGTGGTAGAGGCTCTATCCCTGGAGATATTCAAGGTTAGGCTCAACAGGGCTCTGGATGACCTGATCTTGTTGAGGATGTCCCTGCTGACTGCAGAGGGGGTGGAGTAGATTAACTTTAGAGGGGCCTTCCAACCCTGGTGATTCGTTGATTCAATGCATTTTGACAATAATATTGCATGCCAGCATTTTAAGAAGGAGGAGAATATGGATGTATCATCACAAAAACCAAGAATCACAGAATGTTAGAGGCTGGAAGGGACCTCCAGAGATCATTGAGTCCAAACCCCTCTGCCAAAAGCAGGATCACTTAGTGCAGTCTGCACAGGAATGCATCCAGGTGGGTTTGGGAAGTCTCCAGAGAAGAAGACTCCACAACCTCTCTGGGCAGCTTGTTCCAGTGCTCTGTCACCCTCACTGGAAAGAAGTTTCTCCTCATGTTGAAGTGAAACCTTCTATGTTCAAGTTTGTCTCCATTGTTCCTTGGCTTATTCCTGTGCACCACTGAAAAGAGCTTGGCCCCCTCCACTTGACACCCACCCCTCAGATATTGATACACATTGATCAGATCCCTTCTCAGCTTTCTCTTCTGAGGACTAAACAGCCCCAGGGATCTCAGTTGCTCTTCACAGGGGAGATGCTCAAGTCCCCTAATCATCCTGGTGGCTCTCCCTTGGACTGTCTCCAGCAGGTCTCTGTCTCTCTTGTACTGGAGAGCCCCAAACTGGACACAGGATTGCAGGTGTGGTCTCAGCAGGGCAGAGTAGAGGGGGAGAAGAACCTCCCTAGCCCTGCTGGCCACACTGCTCTTGATGCACCCCAGGATCCCTTTGGCTCTCTTGGCCACAAGGGCACATTGCTGTCCCCTGCAGAACTTGCTGTCCACCAGCACTCCAAGCTCTTTCTCTGTGGTACTGTTTTCCAGCAGGGCAGCCCCTAACCTGTACTGGTGCCTTTGCTTTACAATGCTCATAAGACTCTGCCATGAGCCTGCCTTAGGGGATCTGATTTTGAATTCTCAGCTACTTGAACTTGAGGTTGTGACTTGTACTGTAACAGGTGTGTAAGTCCACCAGGACTCCAAGGTCTTTCTCTTTGGAGCTGCTTTCCATCAGGGCAGCCCCTAACCTGTACTGGTGCTTGCTGTTACTCCTCCCCCCATGCAGGACCCTGCTCATGTCCTTATGAGGTTTGTCTTCACCCAGCTCTCCAGCCTGACCAGATCTTGTTGGATGGCAACAGCTGTCATTAGATACTAAGAATTTACTCACAAAGGTATGGAATAAAGTGGAGAGGTGCCTCGTGGGGCTGCCACTCACAAAGGTATGGAATAAAGTGGAGAGGTGCCTGGTGGGGCTGCCATCAGACTAAAATTGCTTGTGATTCAAACCGAAAGCAAAAGGCACTGATGCACTCATTGCTTGCAGGTTAAACTGCACTCAACATTATTAAGCAAAAGTGCAAGTGCTGCAGACAAAAGACCTGTTCTGCTAATCCTCTGGTTAAACATTCTCATTTCTTCCCCTTCCTGCACAAGTGCTGCCCCTCTGCTATGACTCTTTCCAAAGCAATTTGCTTACTGTAACGTTTAGCAAGACCCTGGGAAAACTGTTGTGAGAAGAGCTTTGCTCTTATGGTAAAGCACAGAGTTCTGAAATGGGTGCACTTCCTAGCTCCACAGTTGAGGTTTCCTGTGTCTCATCAAGTTGTTCTGTGTATCTATGCTTCAATTCCCAAAGAAAGCCAATGGCATCCTGGCCTGGATCAGGAACAGTGTGGCCAGCAGGAGCAGGAAAGTCATTGTGCCCCTGAACTCAGCACTGGTTAAGCCACACCTTGAGTCTTGTGTCCAGTTCTGGGGCCCCTCAGTTTAGGAAAGATGTTGACTTGTGGAAGGTGTCCAGAGAAGGGCAACAAAGCTGGGGAGGGGTTTGGAGCACAGCCCTGTGAGCTGGGGTTGCTTAGCCTGCAGAAGAGGAGGCTCAGGGGAGGCCTTCTTGCTCTCTACAACTACCTGAAGGGAGGTTGTAGCCAAGTGGGGGTTGGTCTCTTCTCCCAGGCAAGCAGCACCAGAACAAGAGGACACAGTCTCAAGCTGTGCCAGGGAAGGTTTAGGCTGAATATGAGGAAGAAATTCTTCCCAGAAAGAGAGATTGGCCATTGGGATGTGCTGCCCAGGGAGGTGGTGGAGTCACCATCACTGGAGATGTTTAAGAAGAGACTGGATGAGGCACTTGGTGCCATGGTTTAGTTGATTAGAAGTTGTTGGGTGATAGATTGGACTCAATGATCTCCAAGGTCTTTCCAACCTGGTTAATTCTATGCTATGCTATGCTATGCTATGCTATGCTATGCTATGCTATGCTATTCCATTCTATTCTGTTAAGAGGAGATGAGAGTAGAGTGTTCCACGCCCAGTCAGATGGACCAGAAGGCAAATCACATCAAGAGAAGAGTGGCCAGCAGATTGAGAGAACTGCTCTGGTGAGACCTCACCTGGAGTAATGCATCCAGCTCTGGAGCCCTCAACATGGACAGGACATGGAGCTGATGGAGTGAATCCAGAGGAGGGCCATGACAACGATCAGGGGGCTGGAGCACCTTTGCTCACAGGACAGGCTGAGCCAGATGGGAGTGTTCAGCCTGGAGAAGAGAAGGCTCTGGGCAGAACAAATAACAACCTTCCAGCACCTCAATGGGCCCTACAAGAAGGGTGGAGAGAGACTAGAGAAACTGGATTGGATGTTAGCAACAAGTTCTTTACCACGAGGGTAGTGGGACACTGCTGCAGGTTGCCCAGGGAGGTGCTTGAGGCCCCATCCCTGGAGATGTTCAAGGTGAGATGTGACAGGGCTCTGGGCAGCCTGGTCTAGTCAAGGATGCCTCTGCTTACTGCAGGGAGGGTTGGACTAGAGGACCCTCTGAGGTCCCTTCCAACCCAGACCATTCTATGATGCTATGGTTCTATGCTGGCTTGCCAAGCATTGCAAAGCATGGAGGGTGAGAGGCACATGGGAGTTGCCCTGCCTGCAGCTTGGACAGGTCTGCAGAGCTGTGAGGGAATATGGAGCAGGATCTTGGCAGCCCATAGGAAACTGCAAGGTTGGAACTCCCCCCAAGGTTGGTGTGTAGCTTAAGTTGCATGAGATGCCATGACATTAAATGGCATGGCATGAGGTGTTACAGAGTACAGAACTAACCAGGTTGGAAAAGACTTCTGAGATCATTGAGTCCAACCTATCACCCAACACCAACTAATCAACTAAACCATGACACTAAGTGCCTCATCCAGTATCTTTTTACACACCTCCAGTGATGGTGACTCCACCTCCTCCCTGGGCAGCACATTCCAATGGCCAATCTCTCTTGCTGGAAAAAATTTCTTCCTAACACCCAGTCTAAACCTCCCCTGGCACAGCCTGAGACTGTGTCCTCTTGTTCTGGTTCTGCTTGCCTGTGAGAAGAGACCAACTCCCTCCTGGCTACAACATCCCTTCAGGTAGTTGTAGACAGCAAGAAGGTCTCCCCTGAGCCTCCTCTCCTCCAGGCTAAACACCCCCTGCTCCCTCAGCCTCTCCTCACAGGGCTGTGCTCCAAACCCCTCCCCAGCTTTGTTGCCCTTCTCTGGACACCTTCCAGCAACTCAACATCTTCCCTAAACTGAGGGGCCCAGAACTGGACATAGGGCTCAAGGTGTGGCCTAACCAGTGCTGAGTCCAAGGGCACAATGACCTCCCTGCTCCTGCTGGCCACACTGTTTCTGATGCAGGCCAAGATGCCATTGGCCTTCTTGGCTGCCTGGGCACACTGCTGGCTCATGTTCAGCCTACAATCAACCAGCACCCCCAGGTCCCTCTCTGCCTGGCCGCTCTCCAGCCACTCTGACCCCAGCCTGTAGCACTGCCTGGGGTTGCTGTGGCCAATGTGCAGAACCCAGCACTTGGATGTGTTCAATCTCATGCCCTTGCACTCTGCCCATCTGTCCAGCCTGTCAAGGTCCCTCTGCAGAGCCCTTCCACCCTCTAACAGATCAACTCCTGCCCCCAACTTGTTGTCATCTGCAAATTTACTGATGATGGACTCAATCCCCTCATCCAGATCATCAATAAAGATATTGAACAGGATGGGGCCCAGCACTGATCTCTGGGGGACACCACTAGTGCCTAGCTGCCAGCTGGCTGTGGCACCATTCACCATCACTGCCTGGGCTTGGCCCTCCAGCCAGTTCCTAACCCAGCACAGAGTGCTGCTGTCCAAGCCAGGGGCTGACAGCTTGGCCAGTAGTTTTCTGTGGGGGACGGTGTTAAAGGCCTTGCTGAAGTCCAGGTAGACTACATCCACAGCCTGCCCCAAGACAGACAGCCAAGGCATGGTAAGGTGCTGCTGAACATCAGAACCTGTTTCTCACACATCCTCTCCATCCACTGCACCAGCATGCTTGGCTTCATGGTTCAGATTGGATGTTAGGAAGAAGTTCTTCCCCAGGAGGGTGGTAAGACACTGGCACAGGTTGCCCAGGGAGGTGGTGGGAGCCTCATCCCTGGAGGTTTTTGCAGCCAGGCTGGATGTGGCTCTGAGCAACCTGATGTAGTGTGAGGTGTCCCTGTTGATGGGAGGGGGGTTGGAACTGCATGATCCTTCAGGTCCCTTCCAACCCCAACCATTCTGTGATTCCAGGATCTCCAGTAGAAGCTGGCTGTGAGTGAGAGGGGTGATGGATCTGCGGAACAGTCGCGGCAGGACACTCTGCATCCAGAAGTAAACTGAACAGGAAGGAAACAATCCGGCAGGATACATTTGTCATACTGCTTGGAGGTTTAAAGTCTGAATTAGGTGAAAGGCAGCTGTGTCACTCAGATATCCCTCCAAGACTGGGGCCCTCAGAAGAGCAGTGGGAGCACAGAAGGATGTCAGCAAAGTGCCACTGATGACAGGCAATGGAAGAGAGCACTGAGCAAAGCTCTTTCAGCTCATTGAAACGAAAGGCTTTAGAGCCTGGAAGAGGGGAGGTTGGAAGAGGGGAGGTTGGAAGATGGGAGGTTGAAACAGGGGAGGTTGGAAGAGGGGAGGTTGGAATTAGCCCCATGCCAACCTCCTGTGGAATTTGATAGAAAAAAATAAAATAAAATAAAATAATAAAATATTACAGATCTTGAAAGCTTGTTGGGAATATTCCTTCCCCTGCAAAGGTTTTGGGGTTTGTTTTTTTTGCACTGGTTTCCTTGAAATCTGTCTTCACCTTTCTGTAGGCCCTCCTGGATGCATAGCTCTTACATTTCACCAGCCTTTTCCATACAGACATGCAAACTGAAACCACAGAAAATATTTTTCATGCACCCTCCACCCTCCAGAGCAAACCCACCACACTCTCCCCGACTCCAGCGAGGTGTGACGTGGCAGCTTCCACAGAGGTGCCAGCCAGCTGCAGCAGGCAGGGAGGCAACAGAACGTGGGTGGAGGGAAATAAAGCCAGCTTTTAGGTGCAACTCCTGTGCTCACTGCCCTTTTTTTTACCTTCTTTCTTTTGCAGCCAAGCAAATCTGAGGAAGTTTATAAGCCACTCTTAGCAGGACCAGTGACAATCCTAACTACAAGGCATCCATGACCCTAGCAAATCCTGCTCTGGTGGAAGTGAGCACACCCCCACTGAGACCAGAGGGAGCTCTTCCTAATTATACTAATCACAGAATGTTAGGGGCTGCAAGGGACCTCGAGAGATCATCCAGTCCAGCCCCCCTGCCAGAGCAGGAGTACCTAGAGCAGATCACACAGGAACACATCCAGGCAGGTCTTGAATATCTCCAGAGAGGAAGAGTGCTGAACGTGGCCCCATTAATGATTTCTTCCTT
>CM037632.1:6203339-6296907 GCA_015227895.2 Colaptes auratus | reverse complement strand
AAAAAAAAAAAAAAAAAAAAAAAGAAAAGTCGGAGGCTGCTCGCTTGCTGCTGGATTGAGCTTTTCGGCTCTCCCACACAGTGTCTTGAATTCATTTCTTACTGAATGAACTAAAGGAATGTGAAAGCCGATTGACAGCCTTCCCAGGCTCTCCAGAGATCTCCCCCTCCCCCAAAATTTAGCTCCCCGGGAAACAAAAATAGCAGGAGACAGGGCAGGGAGGCAGTGGTCTGGTTTCGTGTGATCACTCATTGATGTTTTTCCTTCTTGTCTCTTTCTATCTGTCGTGTCCCCCACACCGAACCCCCTCACCCACTCCTCTCACGCCCCGTCCTCCCCTCCCCACCGCTCCTCCGCTCGCAGGTCTGTGAAGAGCAGAAGTGCGAAGAAGAAGTTTTTCCTCTGGCCATGAATTACTTGGACAGATTCTTAGCTGTGGTGCCCACTCGAAAGTGCCATCTGCAGCTGCTGGGGGCGGTGTGCATGTTCCTGGCCTCCAAGCTGAAAGAGACAATCCCCCTCACAGCTGAGAAGCTGTGCATATATACGGACAATTCCATCAGACCCCAAGAGCTGCTGGTAAGCAGCAGCAGCCCACCCCCGCCACCTTCTCTCCGCTGGCCGCCTTCTCCTTCCCCTCCCTCCTCCCTGGGTCGGGGTCCTTTCAAGCCGGCGTTCAGCCGCGCTCCGTGCCTCATTCACAGGCGCAGCGCTGTTCTCGGCGGGACCCCGCAGGGGAAGTGGTGCTTGGGGTCGTCCCGTGTCCCCGTTTCCAATCCCCTGTCCCCAGCCGCGTGTGTGCCCGTGGCCTGCCCGCCCGCTACCCCGTGGGTGTGGGTCTGGGTCTCCCCGCGGGGGGACCTCGTCGGGAGGGAGAGGCTGCGCGCACGTGCGCGGGGTGGGCGCCGTGGGCCGGCGGCGCCACCTGGCGGCAGACACGCGGTGCCGGGCATGACTTCACCCTTGGAAGGGCTGACGGGCGGCCCTGGCGGAGGCGGGGGAGCCCCTCAAGGCGGGGAACCGCAAGCTGCACAGCAGCCTGGTTTACTGGAAGGTGTCTCTGCCCATGGCACGGGGGTTGGAGCTAGATGATCTTTTAAGGTCCGTTCTGCCCCAACCATGCTATGATTCTATGTGGGCAGCCCTCCCACCGGGTGAGCTGCTGTCGGTGCCCAGCAGAGCCTCAGGACGGGGTGGGTTCTCCACCCGGGGGGGCTTTTACTGTCGAGAGCTCAGGTGCCAACGAGGAAACGTCTGGGTGTGTAAATTGGGAAGCTGTGGCTTGGTCCCTGTGGCTTTTGCGAATGTGATTCCCCACCGAGGCAGGTGGCAGGATGAAAATCCAGCTTGGTTAATTACAGCCCTGTGTGGAAAAAGCCATGTTGAGGTGCTTGTGGGAAGAGTTCACTGTAGACCCAGCAAAAGCAGAAATGAAAAGAACCGAGGTTGTTGGGAGGGAATAATGAGTGTTTGCAAGGCAATTCGTGGTACAGCGTGCTAGACACGTGTTCAAGCCTCTCAGATGCATGACCAGCCAGGTTGCTTAGTTCTTCTCCCGGTTCCTGGCAAATGCCCATAGCCAGCTGGATCCCAGGAGAGCTTTTCCTGTGAATCACTGGGTGAAGGCAGTGGGAATTCCCCCTGGGAGGGACTGGGAGCTCGTGCCTCTGCAGAGCGAAGAGCTTTGCGCTGCAAAAGCCTGCCATGGCTGTCACGGACGTGGGGTGTCCCACCGGTGGTACGGACTTGTTGGGGAAGTTCTGTGGTGGCCCTCGCATGAGAGCACCTGGAGCGGTGTGCCTGCCTGATTTAAGCACGTGTCTGAAGTGCTTCCCTGTATTCAGACCCCTAGGTTAAAAGGGCTTTTTCTATACCAAAGTCTGTCCCGTTAATGACAGAAGAGAAGTCCTCAGCTCCTTGGTTACCTTAACGGTTATTACGGTCAAACGTTTTACAGGTTTTCTTGAGAGAGAGAACCAACCAACCAAGCCCAAACCTTTTACATACATGAATGTGAGATTATTCTTTTTTTTCAAGCTATAGAGGACTGTGTCATAATCCAGTAGGAATGTCTGTAGGAGAGCAGCTTGCTGTTAGAGCGGGCATCTATTCAGAGGAACGACTGCAGAGATGGCCTTGTGGGGTCCATGTTTATGGTTTCTCAGCAACGCTGGTTGACGTCTTCTCGGCTGCAAAATTAAAGGACTACTTTTTTTTTTCCCCCTTCTTCTCCCCCCCCTCCCCCCCTTTCTTTTTTTTCTTTGGACTTGCCAGCTCTACAGACTTAGCTGGGGCTCCCCCCCTGACACACACACACCACCCCACCACGCTGGGTTCCGTCAGGCTCACGCATCATCAAGACTCAAGAATCGAGTGCATGGAATTCAGTTAAGAGCTAATAGTTGATGTATAAGACAGGAAGGAGTCCAGAGCCTGAGCTTTGTTCGCTCTGTGGGGCACTGTAAGGTGTTCAGAGCTTGCTTTAAATGGTGAAGCCCTGCAGGTTTAGCCCAGCTTTGAACCCCGTGGCTGGGATCTGTTGGTTAGGTACCGTTCCTATACGTAACCACATGGCAGGGAATGGCCAGTGGCTACATATGTACCAAAGCTTTCCTCTGATTTCACTGGGAGTTTTTGGGCATGCAAAGAATGTGGGAATGGATCCTACATGATTTATTGGCAGATAATTTACACAGGCTACTCTTTGGCTGTGTTGTGTGCATTTCCTTTCGGCGAGGGCTGTGTTGGAGCAGTTTTAAGCGCCATCAGATTTATCTGCAGGAGCTTTTGAATGCAGTTTTGGGAGGGAGTGCCATCAAGCTACCTTTCTCAGTGTTTTGAATTGAAAATAAAAACATTTATCTGGGTTATTTTTCATGGCATGGTTATCCCTAGGGCTTTAAAAGGTTATAAAGTGAGGCCCATAGCCATTTTAAAGGAGTTACTAGGAAAGGACCACAGTGACCTTGGCAATATCTAATTGCAGGCTGAGCTTTCTGGGTGGGCATTCAGCTCTGGATACAAAAAAAGTAAAATCTTGGCAGGAGCTGCCAGGTCTCATTATTTTCAGTAGAGCTTGACATTTCCAGTGTTCAAAAAAAAAGGGGGGGGGAAGAAAAAAGTCAACAACTTCAAAGCAGTAAGGGACATATGGGGGGGAGTGTGGAAAAAAAGGCTTGAGCCGAACTGATTCAGCAGTGATATAATTGCAGAAATAAGTGAAGTGGGGTCTGTTTTTTCCTTTTCAGGTGTGCTCATAGCTTTTCTTCTTCCCTCTCCATCCCCTCCATGCAGGAATGGGAGCTGGTGGTGTTGGGGAAGTTGAAGTGGAACCTTGCAGCCGTCACTCCGCACGACTTCATCGAACACATCCTAAGGAAGCTGCCCCTACCTAAAGACAAGTTGCTTTTGATCCGGAAGCATGCACAAACCTTCATTGCCCTTTGTGCTACAGGTAGGCCAAGGTGCTCTGGGTGTGCCTGCTGCCTGCCATGTGGTTGAAAGAGCAGAGTAGTGGTACAAAGCCTTTGCATCCCCATAGGTGGAACAGGTTGCCCATGGAGGTGGTTGGGACCCCATCCCTGGAGATATCCCTGGAGACGTTGGCCAAGAGAGCCAGTGGTATCCTGTGGCACATCAAAAAAAGTGTGGCCAGCAGGTCTAGGGAGGTTCTTCTCCCCCTCTGCTCTGCCCTGGTGAGACCACACCTGCAATACTGCATCCAGTTTTGGGCTCCCCTGTTCAAGAGAGACAGAGACCTGCTGGAGAGGGTCCAACAGAGAGCTGTAAGGATGCTTAGGGGACTTGATCATCTCCCCTATGAAGAGAGACTGAGAGCCCTGGGGCTGTTTAGTCTTGAGAAGACTGAGAGGGGATCTGATCAATGTCTATCAATATCTGAGGGGTGGGTGTCAAGTGGAGGAGGCCAAGCTCTTTTCTGTGATGCACAGTAAAAAGACAAGGAACAGTGGATACAAACTGGAACACAGATGGCTTCACTTCAACATGAGGAGAAACTTCTTTCCAGTGGGGGTTAGAGAGCCCTGGAATAGGCTGCCCAGAGAGGTTGTGGAGTCTCCTTCTCTGGAGACTTTCCAAACCCACCTGGGTGCATTCCTGTGTGGACTACCCTGGGTGATCCAGCTTTTGGCAGGGGGGTTGGACTGGATGATCTCTGGGAGATCCCTTCCAACCTCTAATGTACTGTGATACTGTGATATTCAAGGTGAGGCTCAACAGGGCTCTGGGCAGCTTGATCTAGCTGAGGATGCCCTTGCTGACTGCAAAAGGGCTTGGACTGGATGACCTCCTGTGGTCCCTTGCAGCCCTGACCATTCTATGATTCTTGCAATTGGGAGCTGCAGTGCACTTGCAGTCCTGCTTCTGAGGCATGCTGTGCTTCTGCAGTGAAGTCAGTAAGAGTGAGTTAGGCTGACTGATTTTCTACTTTGCCCCTTCCACTGGTTTTTTTCCAAGGGTCACAGATTGTTTGTAAGGATGATGTGGCCAAAGTACCGTTGTGGCACATTAGCCCAAAATGCACTGACCCAGTGCATTAGGTTGATGTGTTTGTACACTTTGCATTAGCTGGAGGCTGTCCAGGTGAGAGGTAAAATCTGTGTTTTGAAGTGTATGTGAGCGTGCTGCAGTAATGCAGCACAGAGAATGACACTTTAAAAAGCAACCACTTAAAAAACCCCAACAGTTGGATTCTTTCTCTTAACTTCCAGAAAAGAGTGAAACTGGTTTTTTGGAGAGGGAATTGTTAGACTCCCCTTTTGTTGTATGTTCAGCTGAGTGCAATGTCTGAAGATTGAGATGAGAACAATTTCTTCTGTGGAAGAGAAGCTGATCCCCAAGGATCAGTGCTGGGCCCCATGCTCTTTAATATCTTTATCGATGATCTGGATGAGGGGATTGAGTCCATCATCAGTAAATTTGCAGATGCCACCAGGCTGGGGGCACGTGTTGATCTGTTAGAGGGTAGAAGAGCTCTGCAGAGGGACCTTGACAGGCTGAACAGACGGGCAGAGTCCAAGGGCAGGAGATTTAACACATCTAAGTGCCGGGTTCTACACATTGGCCACAACAACCCCATGCAGTGCTACAGGCTGGGGTCAGAGTGGCTGGGGAGCGGCCAGGCAGAGAGGGACCTGGGGGTACTGGGTGATAGTAGGCTGAACATGAGCCAGCAGTGTGCCCAGGTGGCCAAGAGGGTCAATGGCATCCTGGCCTGTATCAGGAACAGCATGGCCAGCAGGAGCAGGGAAGTCATTCTGCCCTGTGCTCAGCACTGTTTAGGCCACACCTTGAGTCCTGTGTCCAGTTCTGGGGCCCTCAGTTTAGGAAAGATGTTGAGATGCTGGAACATGACCAGAAAAGGGCAACAAAGCTGGGGAGGGGCCTGGAGCTCAGCCCTATGAGGAGAGGCTGAGGGAGCTGGGGTTGCTTAGCCTGGAGAAGAGGAGGCTCAGGGGAGACCTTCTTGCTGTCTACAGCTACCTGAAGGGAGGTTGTAGCCAGGTGGGGGGTTGGGGGGTCTCTTCTCCCAGGCAAGCAGCACCAGAACAAGAGGACACAGTCTCAAGCTGTGCCAGGGGAGGTTCAGGCTGGATGTTAGGAAGAAGTTCTTCCCAGAAAGAGAGATTGGCCATTGGAATGTGCTGCCCAGGGAGGTGGTGGAGTCCCCATCACTGGAGGTGTTTAGGATGAGACTGGCTGGGGTGCTTGGTGCCATGGTTTAGTTGATTAGATGGTGTTGGGTGACAGGTTTGACTTGATGATCTCAAAGGTGTTTTCCAACCTGATTAATTCTATTCTAATTAATACCTGGCTGCAAAAACCAGTTGTTGGTTATGGGGTTTTGTTTTGGTTTTGTCTGGGATTCTTTTTTTCCCTAGTGACTGTCAGAACATCACTGTCCTCTAAATTCCATCTAAAGGATTAATGATTTGATCACTTCTTAGAAGCTAACTCTGGAACAGATAAGCAGCATGCAGTGTTTTTTTCCAGGGTTGTTGTCAAGTAGTATATGGTTCAGTGTTGGAGTTCACTATGGCTTGAGGCACCTGTAGGAACTGTTCTGCTTGTGCTTTTGCAGAGGGGAAAGGCAGACCCGGTGCATGCAGGTTTGGGGTATGAGTGTCTGCTTCTGTGCCTGCTTCTCAATATTTGAGATGTTGTGATAGCTTTTACAATGTAAGGCAGTTTTTGCTATCTCAGTCTGTCTTAGAGAACCTTATAGTGGCTGTGTTAGGGTAATTTGACTTTTTGGTTACCAAGATATTCAGGCTTTCATAGAATCACAGGATTGGAAGGGACCTCAAGGATCATCCAGTTCCAACCCCCTTGCCATGGGCAGAGACACCTCATACTTGATCAGGTTGCTCAGTGCCACATCCAGCCTGGCCTTAAAAACACCCAGGGATGAGGCTTCTACCACCTCCCTGGGCAACCTGTGCCAGTGTCTCACCACCCTCATGGGGAAGAAATCCTTCCAAACATCTAATCTGAATCTCTCTTCCTCTATCTTGGATCCATTCCCCCTAGTCCTATCACTACCCGACACCCTAAAATGTCCCTCCCCAGCTTTCTTGTAGGCTCCCTTCTGATACTGGAAGGCCACAATAAGGTCTCCTTGGAACCTTCTCTTCTCCAGACTGAGTAACATAGAAGAAGAGGAGCTCCAGCCCTCTGATTATCCTCGAGGCCCTTCCCTTCTTTGCATACTGCTGTATGATCCTTTTCAGGCGAAAGACTATAGGACTCAATAGAAATATTGCCCTGTCCTAGGGTCTGCAGATTCACTCTTAGTAATTCATCAGACATTTCTGAACTAACTAGCTTTTTACCTCAGGATTGTTCTTTGCCTTTTCCCCTTAGCCAGGATTCACTCACACTTGGCTTCTGGGAAAGATGATCTTTCCCATAGGCATTTCTCTGGATCCTCTTAACACCATCAGTCATCAACCTCCAACCTCTTCCAACCCAGACTATTCTTCCCTCTCTTTTGCTTGCTTTCACCTCCTGGGTTACTGTGTTTTATCCAGGAGGACATTACCTTGAGTGACTTGGATTTCAGAATGATTCAACCTTGCAACTTGTGGTCTGTAATCCTTGGCTCTTTGAAGTTTTCCATATAACCAAACCATTGCAAGGCTGGGTGCCATGAAGGAGTTGCCATGAAGGAGTTTCCATGGCTTCCTTTCACCCCATGAGTTTTTTAATGGTTAGCTCCATGCTTTACTAGTCTGTTTACTGAGACCCTAACCAGCATCCCTTTTCCAACCCCTAGCCTACTTCTCCCCTGTGCTTCCCTCGTGTGGTCTGTTGGTCAGGCTGTTTGTCTCCGATGCATGATCCCAAGTCCTTTACATAGAGTTTCAAGAAGGCAACAAATCAGTTTTGTTTTCTTGTTAAGACACAATTGCTGGCTTATGGAGCTTCCTGAAAGTCAGGGCACCATGGTGCTGGCTGTAGATACTCTTCTCTTCTCATCCTCTTTTCCACAAAGCATTGTGCTGGCATTTAGTTTTGAGGAGGACCCACAGTCACTTGCAGCTTAAACAGCAGGGCTCTTACCCAAGCCCTCATTCCCACTTTTCTACCTCTGCCACAGTTTACTAGCAAGCTACTACCACCATTTGCCTTACACAAATGTGGTTGTTACTTCATTTCCCTTTCACTGCCACCCTTCTCAAGCTCATTCTCACCATCCTCAGTGGAAAAAAAAGAAGTCCCTTCTCAACAGACTTCCTTCCAGGTCAGGTTGTCATTTCCTTTTCTTCTCCCTGTTGGTTTTAGCTGCTGTGTTTCTTCTTTCCCTTTCTCCCTCAAAGCTTCTGCTCTCCACCAGCTTGGGTTAAGCCTGATATTTCATTTCCCCATTTGCCTTCTTTCAGCAATATGACCTTCTTTGACATGTGGCTGCCCCTTTCATGCATGTTTTTTAGCCTGGCTCCAAATCCTCGCTGTTACCAGACCTGACCTCAGTGTCTGGCTACCGCCTCTGGTCTGAAGCACAGCAGTGGATCTCTGCATTTCCCAATTCATCTCAGTGCAGCTTTGTCTACCCTGAAGTACTTTTTCTTCTTCTTTAGAGTATCATGCAAACTCTGTCATAGTTTGAACTTCTTTCCTCTAGTCTGAGTTCTTCTTCACCACCTCTTCTATTTTAATTTCTTAGCACAAATGTTACCCTAGAAATTCCCAAAGGTTCCCTGCCTTTACAGAGCCAGCTGTGAGCTTGGTCCTGCAGTGCTTTGTGTCAGCAAAGGGAAAGGGAAGAAATCCACCAACAGTGCTGGGTATTGTGCTGGATGTGTAGGATCAAGGATGTTAGGATGTTGGCAACAAGTTCTTTACCATGAGGGTAGTGGAACACTGGAGCAGGTTGCCCAGGGAGGTAGTTGAGGCCCCATCCCTGGAGATATTCAAGGTGAGGCTCAACAGGGCTTTGGGCAACCTCATCTAGTTGAGGGTGTCCCTGCTTACTGCAGAGGGGGCTGGACTAGGTGAGCTGTGGAGGTCTCTTCAGCCCAGACCATTCTTTGATGTCCTTTCCATTTGAGCATTAGACAAAAGTAGATGATACCCAGTTCTTTTGGATGTTTATCATTTTGTCACTCTCTCTGCTTCTCTGTCTCTATTTTGAGCCCAGTTTCTGAAATAAGCTCTGTGGATCTAAATCCTTGGCCACTCCCAAGCCCTTGCAGTGATTAATGATTCACATGAGCATGACTGAAACTGGAATGTATCCCTCTGTGCCCTTGGTCCCATCTGAACATACAGCTGCTGGGCAACACAATAAAAACTTTTCTCTTTCCTCTTCACTCACAACCCTTCCAGAAGACTCTCTTCTCCACTGAAAGAGGCTAGAAGCTGTGGGTGTGCAGCCATGTACTGTCATAAAGTGAGAGCTTGATCTGTTGGCTGAGAGCTGCCCATGCGTGGGCTACCTTTCTCCAAGCAGCCTCGCTTATTGTGCCATCGGAGCATAGGGGTTGACATGCACTGGCATAGCCTAGTCTGGCATGATGTCATTTGTTTTCTCATCCTGCTGGTGGCTCCCCATGCAAGCTAAAATCTCCTTCAGGAGTTTACTGAATTTGAAAGGTGCTAAAGCTGCTTCTGGAGCCCTCGCCCTTACGGTGTAGCTTGGCAAAATGAATGCTTGCTGCTTTTTTCAGCATGGGAGGATCCTGTTTATCTCTGAGCTCAATGGACACCATCCTTCTTTTGCTCTCTGGGATCACTTTACTTTGCTGCTTTGACCCCAGTTCCATCTGCTGATTGCTTTGAACCCTTCATGGGGTGACAGAACACTGGAACAGGCTCCCCAGGGGGGTTGTGGAGTCTCCCTCTCTGGAGATATTCCAGACCTGCTTGGATGAGTTCCTGTGTGATTTGCTCTAGGTGATCCAGCTCTTTCAAGATCTGTTCCAATCCTTAACATTCTCTGATGATTCTTTGAGTTCTCTGTCTCCAGTTCTGGGCTCCTCAATTTAAGAAGGACATTGAGACACTTGGACATGTCCAGAGAAGGGCAACAAGGCTGGGGAGAGGTCGGGAGTGCAGCCTTATGAGGAGTAGCTGAGGGAGCTGGGGTTGATTAGCCTGGAGGAGAGGAGGCTCAGGGGAGACCTTACTGAATAGAATAGAATTAACCAGAGAGAGGTGGGCACATGCCAACCTCATGAGCTTCAACAAGACCAAGTGCAGGGTCCTGCATCTGGGTCGAGGCAATCCCAGGCACAAATACAGGCTGGCAGTGACTGGCTGGGGAGCAGCCCAGAGGAGAGAGACTTGGGGGTGCTGGTGGACGAGAAGCTCAACATGAGCTCTCAATGTGCACTTGCAGCCCGGAAAGCCAATCAGATCCTGGGCTGCATCAGGAGAAGTGTGGCCAGCAGGTCAAGGGAGGTGATTCTCCCCTCTACTCAGCTCTGGTGAGACCCCACCTGGAGTACTGCGTCCAGTTCTGGAGCCCCTATTACAAGAGGGATCTGGAGGTGCTGGAGCGTGTCCAGAGAAGGGCCACGAGGATGATCAGAGGGCTGGAGCACCTCTCCTATGAGGACAGACTGAAGGAGTTGGGGCTGTTCAGTCTGGAGAAGAGAAGGCTCCGAGGTGACCTCATTGTGGCCTTCCAGTATCTGAAGGGGGCCTACAAGAAGGCTGGGGAGGGACTTTTCAGACTATCAGGGAGTGATAGGACTAGGGGGAATGGGATGAAGCTGGAGGTGGGGAGATTCAGGCTAGATGTGAGGAGGAAGTTCTTCACCGTGAGAGTGGTGAAGGCCTGGAATGGGTTGTCCAGGGAGGTGGTTGAGGCCCCGTCCCTTGCGGTGTTTAAGACCAGGCTGGACGAGGCTCTGTCCAGCCTGATCTAGGGTAGAGTGTCCCTGCCCATGGCAGGGGGGTTGGAACTAGATGATCCTTGTGGTCCCTTCCAACCCTAACTGAAACTATGAAACTATGAAACCAGGTTGGAAAAGACCTTTGAGATTATTAAGTCCAACCTATCACCCAGTACCATCTAATCAACTAAACTATGGCACCAAGTGCGTCATCCAATCTCTTCCTAAACACCTCCAGTGGTAGTGACTCCACCACCTCCCTAGGCAGCACATTCCAATGGGCAATCTCTCTTTCTATGAAGAAGTTCCTCTTAACCTCCAGCTTAAACCTCCCCTGGTACAGCTTGAGACTGTGTCCTCTTGTTCTGTTTGCCTGGGAGAAGAGACCAACCCCCACCTGGCTATGACCTCCCTTCAGGTAGTCATAGAGAGCAAGAAGGTCTCCCCTGAGCCTCCTCTTCTCCAGGCTAAGCAACCCCAGCTCCCTCAGCCTCTCCTCACAGGGCTGTGCTACAAACCCCTCCCCAGCTTTGTTGCCCTTCTCTGGACACGTTCTGCTATCTCAACATCTTTCTTGAATTGAGGAGCCCAGAACTGGACACAGGACTCAAGGTGTGGCCTAACCAGTGCTGTGTATGCTCCCTACAACTTCAGCTTCAGCCTGGTGCCCTTCCTTTCTTCTTCTGGGCTTCTCAGAGTCACAGATGCCCAGCTGCTTCCTTGTTGTACACTTTCTCCTTGAGGGCTGTATGTGCTGCTGTTCTGGCACAGGATATCCCTTTTTATCTCATTGTCTGTTGAGAGCAGGTTTTGGGGGAGGACAGGCTGTGCAAGCCAGGCTTTCAGGAAAAAGGAGCTGTGAGTCTCTGAGCATCAGCTGTAAGGGAGGGATTAACCTCAGTGAGGAGGTTTCCAGTGTTTTGTTTAAAGGGCATGGAAAACTTAAGAGGGAAAAGCTTTGCAGGCTTGCAGGGACAGAGGGCGACTTGTGTAGATCCCTTTGCATGGTCAGCTTGGAGTCCTGTGGCAGGTGAGATGTTCCCATGACAGATACAAGGTAGCATTGCAGAGAGCCGTGGCTTTCAAAGGCTGTGTCTGAAAGAGGCTAGGGAACAGGAGGAGAATTTCAGCTTGAAGTCAGTTCTGTGCTGTGTGCCAAACCTCTGCCCACTGTTCCTGGGACATTAATCATCTACATTTGAAAGCTGAGAAGGCTTTTTTTTGTGTGTGTTTTTAAACCTCTGGCCAAATGCTGGATCCTTACTCAGACAGAAGCTCTGTGGAAGTCAATGGGAGTGTTGTCTGAGCAAAGACTGCAAGATGAGGCTCACTCTCTAGGAGTGATCTAGAGGGTAACCACACAGAATGCTTTGTAACACCAAGAGGCATGCTTGGTCCTCAGGCCTCCTGCTGGTCAAGTCCACTAAGTTTTCCCCTTCCATGTAAAGAGTTACTGGGCTCTGTCCTTACAAAGGATAAAAGTGTGACAAGAGTTTTATCTGGGACCTGTTTTTTGGGTCTTTTTTATTTGGCAGAGGGACAGAAAGAAGTCCACAGAGGTGGTGTTTGGTGGATTAATCTCTTAGAAATAAAATACATACTGAAAAGTGGCAGTGGTTGCACAAACACTTCTTGCATGACAGAAGAAAGAAGAGTCCAAATGAATTTATTACCATAGAAAAGAAGGCTCTTGCCTATTAACTGGGAGAGGCAGCTCCTGTTAGTATATTGGACTTCCCAGCTAAAGGAAGCCCAGGAACCATGTAAGCTCCATCAACAAGTAAGCAGAGCCTGGTGAGTGTTTTCTATGAGCAGGCTCACTCCTTAAGTTGTAGGACATGTCAGATGTGGGAAGATAGGGTGGAAGGAAATGGAGGGCAAGAGCCTTTGCTGATACAAGCTGGTGTAGTTCCACTGCTGCCAGATAACTTTGCCCTCCTTCCTACCAGCTGCAGATCTGACTTTTGTGTGCTTTAAGCACTACCACAGTACTGATCCTTTGGTTAGGCTTCCTTAGGGAAAAGTGTGGAACAAGTGATAATAATAATCAGTGCAAACAGTTGTTCAGAAACACAGAATAAAGAATTAACCAGGTTGGAAAAAGACCTACGAGGTCGAGTCCAACCTGTCACCCAACACCATCTAATCAACTAAACCATGGCACCAAGTGCCTCAACCAGTCTCTTCCTAAACACCTGCAGTGATGGGGACTCCACCACCTCCCTGGGCAGCACATTCCAATGGCCAATCTCTCTTTCTGGGAAGAGCTTCTTCCTAACATCCAGCCTAAACCTCCCCTCAAGGTGCAGCTTGAGACTGTGTCCTCTTGTTCTGTTGCTGCTTACCTGGGAGAAGAAACCAACCCCCACCTGGCTACAACCTCCCTTCAGGTAGTTGTAGACAGCAATGAGGTCTGCCCTGAGCCTCCTCTTCTCCAGGCTAAACCCCAGCTCCCTCAGCCTCTCCTCACAGGGCTGTGCTCCAAACCCCTCCCCAGCTTTGTTGCCCTTCTCTGGACATTTTCCAGCATCTCAACATCTTTCTTGAATTGAGGAGCCCAGAACTGGACACAAGACTCAAGGTGTGGCCTAACCAGTGCTGAGTCCAGGGCAGAATGACTTCCCTGCTCCTGCTGACCACACTGTTCCCAATCCAGACCAGGATGCCATTGGCCCTCTTGGCCACCTGGGCACACTGCTGGCTCATGTTCAGCCTACTGTCCACCAGTACTCCCAGGTCCCTCTCTGCCTGGCTGCTCTCAATAGTATTTGGTATTTTATTTATATAGTAAATAGTGTTTATGATAAGCTAATAGACGTTGCAGTGAGTGCACATGCACTTTGCAGATATTATTCATGTTTTCCCTGTCTCTACCTCACATGGATGGTTGTGGTGGAGCATTAACATTTAGGGTACTTGAGATCCATTTCTATTAAAACCAAATACTTTTTTGCTTTACTCTAGCCCAGGAACAGAATTAGGAGTCTGCCCTCCTGACCACTCAAAAGAATAGAATCTAGTTCTGCATCCTGTTTTACTTGAGAGTTTTTTGTCTGGTCATCCTTGGCACTGCCATGCTGAAGAGCCGTCTGGTTTTGCCTTTAACAGCAGAAATAGTTAACATGGGGCGGGGGGTGTGTGTGGAAATTGGAGTGTCTTGTAGAAGTATGGCAGCAAGAGGAACCAAAAAAATGGGCAATGCAGTTAAAAACCAACTGCTTTGGAGAAAGGCAAAAATAGGATGCTGACACTGGAACTACATATGGATCACAACAGGCAAGGAGGAAATTCACGATTTGCATTGTTTTCCTTAGACTGACCCTTTAAAACTCAGCTGGTTAAAGGCAGATCCGTACTTGTGTTCATTGTACACTCCTTGGCTGGTTGAAGTTTGAGGCTGGGTGACATTTGACCATGATCTAAATAATTTTATAAACTGGGATTGGTGATTGTCATGATCCTGTTCTCCTGATTCTCTTTTTTTCTGCCTCCCAGCCCCACCAATTCCTGAAGGCAGCAGTTTCCAGTTCTCCGTTTTCAGCTCGGAAAGTAAACCTCTGTTAAGTTATAGAAATGAAAATGGGCTGTTAAAAAAAAAACAAAACCCTCAACCAGCAGCCAGAGCATTAATAAGGGTCATTAAAGAAGGTAGATTCATAGAATGGTTGAGGTTGGAAGGGACCTTAAAGATCATCTGGTTCCAGCCCACCTGGCTTTGGCACACTGAGCACGTTCAGCCTGGGTGTTTGTCACTGCTCTTTTCCTTCCGCCAGTTTTCATTTATTGGCTGGGAGTGAGGGCTGCTTCCCCTTGCAGGACCTCTCTGGGTTCCTGTGTCCAGTTCCCTCCTGCTTCAGACTCATTGTCAAACTTGCATTTTCCTGGCTCAGAGGTAGTGAAGTCCACTGGATCGGGAGAGAGCCAGCAAGACAGCTTGGCGTGGGGTCCTAGAACTTGACCATGGATGATGTGCTGAGCTGGCAGCAAGATGATAGAACCATAGGATTGTTAGGGTGGGAAGGGACCTCAAGGATCATCTAGTTCCAACCCCTCTGCCATGGGCAGGGACCCCTCACGCTAGATCAAGTTGCTCAGAGCCACATCCAGCCTGGCCTTATAAACCTCCAGGGATGAGGCTTCCACCACCTCCCTGGGCAACCTGTGCCAGTGTCTCACTACCCTCATGGGGAAGAACTTCTTCCTAACATCCAATTTGAATCTACCCTTTTCTGTTTTTTTTTTCCCATTCCCACTAGTCCTATCACTCCCTGACACCCTCAAAAGTCCCTCCCCAGCTTTCTTGGAGCCCCCTTCAGATACTGGAAGGCCACAGTAAGGTCTTCTCAGAGCCTTCTCTTCTCCAGACTGAACAGCCCCAACTCCCTCAGTTTGTCCTCATAGGAGAGGAGCTCCAGCCCTCTGATCATCCTTGTGATCCTTCTCTAGACGCACTCCAGCACTTCCAGATCCTTCCTGTACTAGGGGCTCCAGAACTGGACACAGTATTCCAGGTGGGGTCTCACCAGAGTGGATTAGAGGGGGAGAATCACCTCAGCACGTGCATGCACCCTGACTGTGTGAGTTCCATCCCACCTGAAAGCTGGGTGCTGATTCAAGGTACCCTGAATTTGCTTGATGACTCCAACCAGCTGGTCCAGAGGCAGCTGGTTGCAGGTCTCATTATTTTCCCTTCCTAACACTGAAGTCAATGGGCTTGTGCAGGGATGGTCTCTTGGTTTAAGGTCCTTTAGGAAACGGGTGATACCAAAATGGAGATGGGACAGTTTCTAGTGTTCATTGTTTGGGAATAGAAGGTAAAACAAGTCCTGCTGTATAAGAAACCAGTATTTTCCTTTGTATTTATTTGTGTGTTCAAATCCTCCTAGGTTTCATGCTGTTGCACTCCTCCTCTGACTTTCAAGGAGACTCTTTCTGTACTTTCACATGGAATTGCGTAAATCACAACAAAGTCAGAGATAGAGCTGTGCCTTTGGTGCCAGCCCTGGGTGCCCCGTAACCAAGGTTGCACTGAAGTCCAAAAGTAGGACTAAGTTTGTAGCCTTTCTTCATGTGTCCAGAAAAGGATGCTTTTTTGTAAGTTTCATAGTTTCAGTTAGAGTTGGAAGGGACCACAAGGATCATCTAGTTCCAACCCCCCTGCCATGGGCAGGGACACCCCACACTAGATCAGGCTGGCCAGAGCCTCATCCCGTCTGCTTTTAAACACCTCCAGGGACGGGGCCTCAACCACCTCCCTGGATAACCCATTCCAGGGCTTCACCACTCTCATGGGGAAGAACTTCCTCCTCACATCCAGCCTGAATCTCCCACCTCCAGCTTCATTCCATTCCCCCTAGTCCTATCACTCCCTGATAGCCTGAGAAGTCCCTCCCCAGCCTTCTTGTAGGCCCCCTTCAGATACTGGAAGGCCACAATGAGGTCACCTCGGAGCCTTCTCTTCTCCAAACTGAACAGCCCCAACTCCTTCAGTCTGTCCTCACAGGAGAGGTGCTCCAGCCCTCTGATCATCCTTGTGGCCCTTCTCTGGACGCATTCCAGCACCTCCAGATCCCTCTTGTAATAGGGGCTCCAGAACTGGATGCTAGTAATCCAGGTGGGGTCTCACCAGAGCAGAGTATAGTGTCCCTCTCTATTTCAGGTTTCATCATCTCCAAAAAGAATCTGACATAAAAACACATGTTTCAGCTTCACCTAGATTCATAGAATCCTGCAATTGTTAGGCTTGGAAGGGACCTCAAAGGATCATCCAGTTCCACCCCCACTGCCATGGGCAGAGACATCTCACACTAGATCAGGCTGCCCAGAGCCACATCCAGCCTGGTCTTATAAACTTCCAGGATGAGGTTTCCACCACCTCCCTGGGCAACCTGTTCCAGTGTCTCACCACTCTCATGGGGAAGAATTTCCTAACTCTTCCTCTAGCTTGGATCCATTCCACCTAGTCCTACCACTACCATCACCCTCAAAAGTCCCTCTCCAGCTTTCTTTTAGGCCTCCTTAAGATACTGGAAGGCCACAAAAAGGTCTCCTCAGAGCCTTCTCCTCTCCAGACTGCTTTGCCCCAGCTCTCTCAGCCTGTTATCTTTGGATTCTTTCCCTTTTAGTTAGATTTTTTTTTTCCTTAAAATCTCAGGGCAAGCTTTTGACCTAACCCTGGGAGCAGTTTTTAACCTGACTGAAAACCAAGTGAGGATGCTGGGACTTGCTTGTCGTGGGGAAAGCAGAGGTGTGGAGGTTTATAATTGAAAAAAACACATTAAAAACAAGGAAAAAAAGCTTGGTTGGAATCTCTCAGTGTAAGGGACGAGGTTCAGAGGGGAATTCTGCATCCCCTCACATACAGCACTTAATATTTATCCTTCCCCTGCACCTTGACAAACATTTCACATTGTGGCCTTCCAGTATCTGAAGGGGGCTACAAGAAAGCTGGGGAGGGACTTTCTGGGGTGTCAGGGAGTGATAGGGCTAGGGGGAATGGAACAAAACTAGAAATGGGTAGATTCAGATTGGATGTTAGGAAGAAGTTCTTCACATGAGGGTGGTGAGACACTGGCACAGGCTGCCGAGGGAGGTGATGGAAGCCTTATCCCTGGAGGTTTTTCAGGCCAGGCTGGACGTGGCTGTGAGCAACCTGATCTCGTGTGAGGTGTCCCTGCCCATGGAAGGGGGGGGTTTGGAACTAGATGATCCTTTGAGGTCCCTTCCAAGCCTAACAATTCCATGATTCTATGAATATGGAAATATGTTAATCGCGGCCTTTATTCCCCCTTGCCTGCTCTTTTCCTCAGCCCTTTTCTATTCAACCCTCTAGGTGGCCCGGCACAATGTGGCTTCTTTTCTTTCAGCCAGCTCTTTCCACGCTAATAGGGTCCAGGGTGATGTGGGGAACCATGTGCAGGAGAATTGGTGTGCCACCCCCCGCCCCCACACACCCCTTTGTGGGCATGTCAGGTTAAATTCATATCAGCAGGAGGGTCACTGCCATGATTTTCAATAGGCGCGAGATGAGGTGATGACTTCAGACAATGGTGCCACACTCTCCAGTTGGAGGCACTTTGCCTCACCAGTTGCAGTAGTTAATTAATATGCTAAAAATAGAAGGCAGTGATACAAATCGCTGCCTGTTGTACAACAAAGGCCGGGCATGTGTAGCTTTGATAGCCAAGTTTATGGCGCTCGTGATGGAGGGAAGTTAGTTTGGGGCTAGAGGCGATGTGAGACTTTCTGGATGCTGAGCTTTAGTCGCTTCTGGGCCTCTGGCCATTCGCTCGCTGTCTCATTTGCATCGTGAATGACATTAAGGGAGCTAACAAGGTTATTGGGCATAGAAATGTTCTCATGTGACCCCACGTGGAGGCAGACCTACAGCAGTGCGAGTTGGCAGGGGCACTGTGGCTCTTTTATTCGGCTTCCTAGGAAGATGGTTTCTGGGAGCAGGTCTAAAATCAACCGCGAGAAGACCGGCGTTTAGATAATGTGAAGGTCTTGGTGCAAGCCCCTAGGAGGGCAGGAAGTTCAGAGGGCAGGCTGGAACCGTGTCCTTCACTCAGCCCACGCTGTCTGGCCAGTGCTGAGCCTCGAGTGGAAGACATGGGGAGCTCCCTATTGCTTGGATCTCTCCACCAGCCGCTCGGGGCTGGGTGAAGCTGCTCCCGTGAGGATCCAGTGACCACATATAAGGGTGTGGGTCCATTTGGGCCTCCATCTGGGTCCATTCTCCCTGCTGCTGGCTCAAATGATGAGTGGGAGGGAGTGGGGTTTGGTTCTCACCCACTGCTTTGTGGGTCCTGTAGTGACTCTCCAAACACTGGCAGAGTTTGAGAGGTTTCACATCATCTTTCTACTACGTTTCCCACAAAACTCAAGAGGAGAAGGGGTAAACTATGGAAGGTCTGTTGCCAGCTGTAATTCCTGTGTGTAACTGGGAGATGTCTTGGTAAGTCCAAAGATTAAATGCAGGAGGTGCCCTCCCAACTTAGGGCCATGTTGGCCAAAGTCCAGCCTGATGCATGCCAGTGCAAGCACACAGGATTCACAAACCCAAGCAAATGCAGTGCATGCAAGAGGAGAAATAGACTTGTGGAGATGTAATCTGCTGTAATTTATCCCTTTTCTAAATCAATTAGTGGGGCTGCTGATAACTGTGTAGATGAGAGCAAGGTCTCTACCAGAAAGGTTTGAACATTCTTGAATTTTACAGATACTTGTTACCTGCTCTGTGGAGCAGGAAGAGTCTGAACACTGACACAAGCACACAAACATGACCAGCCTTTATGAACACCTCTCCTTACCAGAGTTCTTTAACCATTCCTGCTCTTTGTGTTGGGCTTTGTAAACTGGTGGCCCAGCAATCACACTTCTGTGGAGCCACTGGCTCCCAGATCAACCCAAAGGAATGAACTACTGCAATGGTCACCCAGAATTGAGTCCTGGGGCCTCCTGTCAATAGCAGTGAGTAAGGAGAGAGGCAAACTCCTTGTTTTGAGGGCTTAAAATCCCACTGTATTTGTTGTCTGCTTTTGAGGTCTGGCCTGATCACAGCATCACAGAGTTGTTAGGGTTGAAAGGGCCTTCAAGGATCCTCTAGTTCCAACCCCCCTGCTGTGGGCAGGGACACTTTCCACTAGATCAGGTTGCCCAGAGCCACATCCAGCCTGGCCTTAAAAACTTCTAGGGATGGGGCTTTCACCACCTCTCTGGGCAACCTGTTCCAGTGTCTTACCACCCTCATGGTGAAGAACTTCTGGCTTGGATCCATCCTCCCTAGTCCTATAAGTACCTGACACCCTATAAAGGTCCCTGAGGAGATGTGCAGCCACACTGGGGATGGGGCGGCTTTGTGAGCAGTGCATGTGCTATGTTTCAGGAAGCCTTACCTATTTCCCCTGTTCTTCCATTTACAGGCTAGTCCTCTCATGCATGTTTGTAAATCCACTTAAGGTAGATGTGAAAGAAGTTTTGATCATCAAACAGCAGTTCCTGTTACGTTGACCGGGATCAGCATCCTCAGGGCTGTTTCATGCACTGACAAATAGAGGCCGAGGCTCTTTCGGCATCTCACTCTTTAGTAAGGGCAATGTGACTCATTTCCAAGATCACCAGCTATCCAGTTTGCAGTGGATTCTTGCAGTAGTGCATAATTGATTGTTTTCATAATGATGATAGTCCATATTAATTGCTTCAGTCAGTGGGATTTTGCTCTTTCAGAAGCAGTTGTGAGAGTGTGTTGTCCATGGAAGGGGGGTTGGAACTAGGTGATCCTTGAGGTCCTTTCTAACCCTAACACTTCTATATGTCTGCTGAACTCCCCTGGTAGGAGGGCCAGTGGGCTTCACTGGCCTTGCAGGTGGTCATCTTCTGGTAACTTTGTGAGAGACACAACTTTATCTGTGATAGTTTTAGGCTGTGCCTAGAAAAATTCCCACAGATCTTGAACAGAAAGTCATAGAATGTAAATAAATTGCCATTGGATGCAAAAGCAAAATAATGATGAGGACTAAAAAAATCCCATTAGCCTGGGATCAGGGTTTCAGCTCCTCCTTTTTTCTCCCCACTTCTACTATTCCACCTCCAGTCTGGATTAACGTTGTGACCTGAGTCCATTCTTACCTGACTGCTTCTTTCCCTCATGGGACGTTTTGCAGCCTGGAGAAGGGCATGCCACCTCCCCAGCTCACAGAATCAATAAGGTTGGAAGAGACCTGAAAGATCATCAAGTCCAACCTGTCACCCAAGACCTCATGACTACTAAACCATGGCAACAAGTGCCATACCCAGTCCCCTCTTGAACACCTCCAGGGATGGTGACTCCACCACCTCCCTGGGCAGCACATTCCAATGGCTAACAGCTCTCTCTGGGAAGAACTTTCTCCTCACCTCCAGCTAAGCTTCCCCTGGCACAGCTTGAGGACTGTGTCCTCTTGTTCTGGTGCTGATTGCCTGGGAGAAGAGGCCAACCCCCTTCTGCCTACAACCTCCCTATAGGGAGTCATAGACAGCAAGAAGGTCTTCCCTGAGCCTCCTCTTCTCCAGGCTAAACAACCCCAGCTCCCTCAGTCTGTCCTCACAGGAGGGGATCTCCAGCCCACTGATCATCCTCATGGCCCTTCTCTGGACACCTTCCAGCACCTCCAGATCCTTCCTGTTCTAGGGGCTCCAGAACTGGAGGCAGTACTCCAGGTGGGGTCTCACCAGAGCAGAGCAGAGGGGGAGAATCACCTCCCTCGACCTGCTGGCTCTGCTTCTCTTGATGCAGCCCAGGGTGGGATTGGCTTTGTGGGCTGCAAGTGCACACTGGTGTCTCATTTTGAGCTTCTCGTCCACCAGCACCCCCAGGTCCTTTTCTTCAGGGCTGCTCTCAAGCCAATCCCTGCCCAGCTTGGGATCAGTGCTTGGGATTGCCCTGACCCAGATAGTGATTAAATGATATTTAGTAAGACATGCTGACAAACCGTATGTTTATGACGCTGGGGCAGCATCATAAACCATCAAACTCTCTTAAAAAGTTCACAGTGTTATTTTCATTTCCCTTCTGGTCTCTCCAAGCTGTGTTTGTGTGTGTGTGTGAGAGCAAGGTTTGAAATGTGGTTTCAGTTTGTTATATTAAGAAGTAGGAATAATGACAAACATGACCACTGCTTCTTCTCTGGTTACGTCGCTATGGGCTGTAAGTGTTCTCACTTCCTAATTGCCAAGGTGGCAAAGATGAACTGCTAATTAAAAATCTCTTTTCCTGGGCAGGCCTTTAAATGTTCAAGTTAATTAAGTCTTTAAAAATTGATGTGACTGAAAGTCTCAGTTTGGTCCTTTGTGCTGCCTTATCCCACTTAGGTTTTCTGCTGCTACAGAGAGCTCTGATGTGATCAAGACCCAAATTTCTGACACAGCTGACAGAAAGCCTCCTTCTTCTCTTTTCCTTTTTCTTTAAAACTAAGGAAAGACTCTTGAAAACAACAACAACAAAAATTGTCCAGGTTTGCTTTATGCCTCAGTGAGAATAAAAGCCTGAACTGCATTTCCATTTTAATTTGCAGATCTGTTACCCCTCCTTTGACTGCTCGTGATGAGCAGTGTGACTAATGAGCTCCACCAGCCCCCAAAAGAGTGCCACTTTTCCCTTTCTTCTCCTTCCCAGGCTTTTTTTTTATTCTTGGGTGTGCCTTTTCTTTCTTTTTTTTTTTAATGTTGCTTGCCTCTGATGTTTTGCAGCTTTTCTGGTCTGGGCTTGGACTAATTCCCAGATCTGTTCTTGCAGACTTTAACTTTGCCATGTACCCACCGTCAATGATAGCAACTGGAAGTGTGGGAGCAGCCATCTGTGGCCTTCAGCTCGATGACGGGGACAGCCTCACAGACCTCCTGGCCAAGATCACAAACACAGATGTGGTGAGTGTCCCACATTCCTCTTCTCTTTTTGTTGGTGGAGAACTGGGCTGTCAAATCCAGCCTGCTCCTGAAAGCCCAGTGGAGCAAAAGAGGGGGATGCTTCTGGAGTGAGTGGTTTGCCCACGTGGACCCGGCCTTGGTTGTGGTGGTTTGAATGTCCAAAGCTTCTTGGCCTGTCAGGCTCAGTTTTCATTCACATTTTGTTCAGCAGCTGGTGGGGAGAACCTGCTCTGCCCACCCAGACATGCTACAGTGAGGAGCCACCTTGGGTACCACCCCAGGTGATGGGGCTAGCAGGCAGATGGCATCTCCTGGGGCATAAGGTACACAGCATCTGTCCTGTGTTCTTAACCTTGGAACTACTCTTCTGGCCCTCATTGAGGTATCACATCAAAATCCTTGCCTTGAAGAAAATGAATAATAAACTGGTCTCCAGCACTGGCACTATGTGAGGCAGGTAGCTTTTGTCTATAACTTGGCTAAGCTCACTGCCTGAAGTGTGTTTTTTGGCTATCAGAAAGTCCTGCCAGCAAGGAGTGGTGAATCTAGCAGCATTTCAGTGGTGCTCAGACTCAGGCCAAAGGGAGTTTTCTGGTCTGGGGTCAATGTACCATGGGGACACCAATAAAACCCAAACCTCACAGCTATGTGTGGCAGTCTCAGCAGAAAGCAGGTGGGACTGAAAGGAGCACTGAGGCTGCCTTCCCCCAGGGGTGGTGCCTGTTGCACCCCTGAGTCAGGGGGGACACTGCAGGGAAAGCAAATCCAAACTGTTTGGTCTGTGGGTGAAGAGGAGTTTCATCTCCTGTGAAGCTTGACTTGTTTTGCAGCGATGAAATGGCTTGGGTTTGGCTGAGGTGGAGTTAGCATCTTCCACAGTGCTGTGTTTTGGAGTGGCAGCTGGAACACACCAGTGTTTTGGCTACTGCTGAGCAGTGCTTGCACAGCACCAAGGCTGTGCTCTGCCAACATTCTTCCCCCCAAAGAGTAGGCTGAGGGGTGGGCAAGGTCTTGGGAGGGGACACAGCTGGGCCAGCTAACCCAAACTGACCAGAGGGGGATTCCATACCGTATGATAGTATCATAGTATCAGTCAGGGTTGGAAGAGACCACAAGGATCATCTAGTTCCAACCCCCCTGCCATGGGCAGGGACACCCCACACTAGATCAGGCTGGCCAGAGCCTCATCCAGCCTGCTCTTAAACACCTCCAGGGACGGGGCCTCAACCACCTCCCTGGGCAACCCATTCCAGGGCTTCACCACTCTCATGGGGAAGAACTTCCTCCTCACATCCAGCCTGAATCTCCCCACCTCCAGCTTCATTCCATTCCCCTTAGTCCTATCACTCCCTGATAGCCTGAGAAGTCCCTCGCCAGCCTTCTTGTAGCCCCCTTCACATACTGGAAGGCCACAATGAGGTCACCTCGGAGCCTTCTCTTCTCCAGACTGAACAGCCCCAACTCTTTCAGCCTGTCACAGTATCACAGTATCACAGTATCACAGTATAACCAAGGTTGGAAGAGACCCCAAGGATCATCAAGTCCAACCTGTCCCAACAGACCTCACAACTAGACCATGGCACCAAGCGCCACGTCCAATCTCCCCTTGAACACCTCCAGGGACGGCGACTCCACCACCTCCCTGGGCAGCCCATTCCAATGACGAATGACTCGCTCAGTGAAGAACTTCCTCCTCACCTCGAGTCTAAACCTCCCCTGGCACAGCTTGAGACTGTGTCCTCTTGTTCTGGTGCTGGTTGCCTGGGAGAAGAGACGAACCCCCTCCTGTCTACAACCACCTTTCAGGTAGTTGTAGAGAGCAATGAGGTCACCTCTGATCCTTCTCTTCTCCAGGCTAAACAATCCCAGCTCCCTCAGCCTCTCCTCATAGGGCTTGTGCTCAAGGCCTCTCACCAGCCTTGTTGCCCTTTTCTGGACACGCTCAAGTAGCTCGATGTCCTTCTTAAACTGAGGGGCCCAGAACTGGACACAGTACTCAAGGTGTGGCCTAACCAATGCAGAGTACAGGGGCAGAATGACCTCCCTGCTCCTGCTGGCCACACTATTCCCAATACAGGCCAGGATGCCATTGGCCTTCTTGGCCTCCTGTCCTCACAGGAGAGGTGCTCCAGCCCTCTGATCATCCTGGTGGCCCTTCTCTGGACACCTTCCAGCACCTCCAGATCCCTCTTGTAATAGGGGCTCCAGAACTGGAGGCAGTACTCCAGCTGGGGTCTCACCAGAGCTGAGTAGAGGGGGAGAATCACCTCCCTTGCCCTGCTGGCCACACTTCTCTTGATGCAGCCCAGGCTCTGATTGGCTTTCCGGGCTGCAAGTGCACACTGAGAGCTCCTGGGGAGCTTCTTCTCCACCAGCACCCCCAAGTCTCTCTCCTCAGGGCTGCTCTCCAGCCAGTCCCTGCCCAGCCTGGGTTTGTGCCTGGGATTGCCTCGACCCAGATGCAGGACCCTGCACTTCACTTGACTTGATGTCAGCTCAGATATAAAAACTTGAGGGAAAGAAGGGAGTGTGGGGACATTTGTTGATGGTTTTTATTCTCTGGAGCATCCACTCCCTGCTTCCTGGACAGCATCTGCTGGTGGGAAGTGGAGAATAACAGCTTTGTTTGTTCTTGCTTCCACCTGTGCTTTTGCCCTATTAAATTGCCTTTGTCTTGACCCAGGGGGGCCCTTCACAGAATTGTCACAGAATCATAGAATTGTCAGGGGTGGAACGGACCTAAAAGATCATCCAGTTCCAACCCCTGGGCAGGGACACCACACTAGAGCAGGTTGCGCAGAGCCACATCCAGCCTGGCCTTAAAACCCTCCAGGGGTGAGGTTTCCACCACCTCCTTCAGCAAGCTGTTCTAGTGTCTCGCCACCCTCATAGGGAAGAACTTCTTCCTAACATTTATCTAAATCTCCCCTCCTCTAGCTTGGATCCATTCCCCCCAGTCCTATCACTCCTTGACACCCTAAAAAGTCCCTCCCCAACTTTCTTGTAGCCCCCTTCAGATACTGGAAGGGCACAAGAAGGTCTCCTGGGAGCCTTCTCCACTGCAGACTGAACAACCCCAACTCTCTCAGCCTGTCCTCACAGGAGAGGAGCTCCAGCCCACTGATCATCCTCATGGCCCTTCTCTGGACACCTTCCAGCACCTCCAGATCCTTCTTGTCACAGGCTCCAGAATTGGACACAGTACTCCTGTTTTGCTCTCCCTTGCCTGTCTCAGAAGGGGAGTGATAGAGTGGATTTGGTGGGCATCTACTCCAACCTCCCTGCCATGGGTAGGGACACCTCTCAACCAGACTCAGCTGCTCAAGGCCTCATCCAGCCTGGCTTTGAACACCCCCAGGGAGGAAGCATCCACAACCTCCCTGGGCAGCCTATTCCTGAGTCTCACTAACCTTGTATTGAAGAACTTCTTCCTAAAATCCAGTCTGACCCTGCTCTCCCTCAGCTTCAAACTGTTCCCCCTGGTCCTATTGCTAGACATCTTCATAAAAAGTGCCTCTTCACTCTTTCTGTAGGATCCCTTCAGGGATTGGAAGGCAGCTCTAAGGTTCTCCCAGAGTCTTCTCTAGGCTGAACATCCCCAGCTCCCTCAGCCTATCCTCATAGTAGAGGTGCTCCAGCCCTTGGATCATCTTTGTGGCCTCCTCTGGACTGACTCCAGCAGCTCCATGTCCTTATGCTGGGGACACCAGAACTGGATGCAGTATTTGAAGTGAGGCCTTAGCAGAGCAAAGGGGCAGAATCCCCTCTCTTGCCCTGTTGGCTACACTCCTCTGGATGCAGCCCAGCACACAGCTGCCTTCTGTGCTGCATGAGGGCACTGCTGGCTCATGGGGAGCTTCTCATCACTCAGGACCCCCAAGTCTCTTTCTTCAGAGCTGCTGTTAACCCTCGCTGCACCCAGCCTGGAATTGTGGCTGCTTTTGCAGAGGTTGGAGGTGCTGTCCTTTGTTTCAGGGTGTTCCCACAGTTGCAGCAAAGGTGGCCTTAACTCAGGTCTGTCTTCTACAGGGCTTGAAGTCTCAGCCCAACCAGAAGTGACCAGGATGTTGAACTTGGGCAAAACAAAATGTATTTTTCATTGACCAGCTGTTTGGAAATGGGGGGAAATATTTGAGTAGAAAACTTCTTCTGTGGCTCTTGCACTGGGAAAAAAGCAAAAGGGATGAGGGCAGGAAACTTTCATCCCACATGTTAAATGTTGAGAGAGAGAGAGAGAGAAGCAACTGAAAATAGGGTCTCAGGGAAGTATGGGACAGTTGTAGTAATAAGCTTCATCCTTAAATTGTATTGTTGGGCAAAAAAAGTATAGTGGCTAGGTTGTGCAAGAGTTAGCCCAGGGCTGTGTTAATGAAGAGTAAAGACTATTGTAATGTATTTTGTGCTGGGGCTTTAATTAAAGCTGAATGAACAGCTTTGGTTCTTTCACTTCCTAATTTCTGATGCCCGAGAGCTATTCCTGCAGGGACACAATTAATTCATCGTCGTTGTGTGAATGACTTTGTTTTCAAAGGGGAGGTTAGGAAAGAGGAAGAAATAAGAGGTCCTAGGATTCAGCAGCATCATGTGGTGAAGAGAGGGAACTCTCAGAAATTACAGCTTTGAAGAGGGAAAAAAAATTTCTTGCCCTCCCCACCTCATTCCTCCTGGTAGCTCGCAGGGAATGGTAGAGAGCTGGAGGAGTGTCCTTCCCACCTGGAGGGTCTGAAGGCCTTCTTTTCCTTCTCACAGAATCATGGAATTGTTAAGGTTGGAAGAGACCTCAAGAATCATCCAGTTCCAACCCACCTGCTATGGGCAGGGACACCTCACACTACAGCAGGTTGCTCAGAGCCACATCCAGCCTGGCCTTCAAAACCTCCAGGGATGAAGCTTCTGCCACCTCCCTGGGCAACTTGTTCCAGTGTCTCACCACCCTCATGGGGAAGAACTTCTTCCTAACATCCAGTCTGAATCTACCCACTTCTAGTTTTTTTTCTATTCCCCCCCCCAGTCCTATCACTCCCTGACACCCTAAAAAATCCCTCCCCAGCTTTCTTGTAGGCTCCCTTCAGATACTGGAAGGCCACAATAAGGTCTCCTTGGAGCCTTCTCTTCTCCAGACTGAACAGCCCCAACTCCCTCAGTCTGTGCTCATAGGAGAGCAGCTCCAGCCCTCTGATCATCCTCGTGGCCCTTCTCTGGACACCTTCCAGCACCTCCAGATCCCTCTTGTAATAGGGGCTCCAGAACTGGAGGCAGTACTCCAGGTGGGGTCTCACCAGAGCTGGGCAGCACATTCCAATGGCCAATATCTCTTTCTGGGAAGAACCTCTTCCTAACATTGAGCCTAAACCTCCCATGGCACAGCCTGAGACTGTGTCCTCTTGTTCTGTTGCTGCTTACCTGGGAGAAGAGACCAACCCCCACCTGGCTACAACCTCCCTTCAGGGAGTTGTAGACAGCAAGAAGGTCTCCCCTGAGCCTTCTCTTCTCCAGGCTAAGCAACCCCAGCTCCCTCAGCCTCTCCTCACAGGGCTGTGCTCCAAACCCCTCCCCAGCTTTGTTGTCCTTCTCTGGACATTTCCCAGCAACTCAACGTTTTCTAAACTGAGGGGCCCAGAACTGGACACAGGACTCAAGGTGTGGCCTAACCAGTGCTGAGCACAGGGCACAATGACTTCCCTGCTCCTGCTGGCCACACTCTTCCTGATTCAGGCCAGGATGCCATTGGCCTTCTTGGCCACCTGGGCACACTGCTGGTTCATGTTCAGCCTACAGTCAACCAGTACCCCTAGGTCCCTCTCTGCCTGGCTGCTCTCCAGCCACTCTGACCCCAGCCTGTAGCACTGCATGGGGTTGCTGTGGCCAATGTGTAGAACCCGGCACGTACATGTGTTCAATCTCATGCCCTTGGACTCTGCCCATCTGTCCAGCCTGGTTGATCAAAGTACCTCTGTGTGGTAAATCTGAATTGCTGTTTCTGATTGTTATTGTCCCAAAGGTCCACACAGCTCTGTAACATCAGGGTGGCTTACAGAGGCTGGGACTATTTCCCTTGGCCTTTGTTTGAAGAGGAGAGGCTAGTGAGGAAGGAGTTAACAGACCTACTCACAGGAAGCTGCTGAGCTCCCTGTGCATCTCCTGGTGGGTCATTGCAATGGAAAAATAAACAACTTGGGAAGTCAGGAATTTCCATAGCATCCCAGAGCAGCACTCCAGTGTGTGCAGTATCCTGTCCCTGATGGAGCCAGATGCTTCAGAGGAGGATGCAAGCATCTCTGCTGCGCACAACTGTGGGATGTGAGGAAGGACAGCTGAATGGGCAAGGCACATTTGAAGACCTTGCAATCGATATTCTGCTTTGCCACAGGCCTGTCTCGGGCAAATCTATCTCCTTAACTCCTGGAAGAGCAGCTGGCGATTCAGTGTGTCA
The DNA here is from genome assembly GCA_015227895.2 of Colaptes auratus. NCBI lineage: Eukaryota > Metazoa > Chordata > Aves > Piciformes > Picidae > Colaptes > Colaptes auratus. The sequence goes on along the minus strand of CM037632.1, from coordinate 6,268,710 downwards.
GCTCATGAGCCTGAAAACTGCTTCTCTGGCCATGCCTGGCAGCTTTCTCATACATCACGTGCAGAGCACGCGTGCCCTGGTCAAGTTACTGCTTGCATCTCCCTTGAGTCTGTCCTCGAGTCTGTCCTAAGCCTTTCCATTCTTTGGTACCCCAAATCTCCTTGTGAAGGAGAAATACATTGGCCTTTCTGAGGAGCTCAAGAAGCTACTGCAGGGTGAGCCAGATGAGATCTTTACCTGCTACAAAGCACCTTGGATCAGAATATTGTAGGCTAAAGCCAGAATTAGGCACACAACCCTACTTAAAGCAGAAGGTTGTGTTGGGTGGCCTCCAGAGGTCCCTTCCAGCTGGGAGGCTGAGTGCACTGAAACACAGAAATGAATATCTCATGTGAGAAATGGGTTTACAATGGCTTACACAACTGACAAAAGCTGGCAAGGTTGGACCCCAAAGAAAGTTGGTTAGTAGCCATTGTGGCCACCAGAAAGGCCAGCTAAGTTCCCTGTGTGGGTAGCAAGGGTTGTATGTGTATGTAGGGACCATCTTCTTCCTAAAGGCTAGCTCTCAAGGTTGCATCTGTATCTGGAGCCCTCATTACAAGAAAGATCTGGAGGTGCTGGAAGGTGTCCAGAGAAGGGCTATGAGAATGATCAGAGGGCTGGAGCTCCTCTCTTGTGGAGACAGACTGAGGGAGTTGGGGGTTGTTCAGTCTGGAGAAAAGGCTCTGAGGAGACCTTCTTGTGGCCTTCCAGTATTTGAAGAGGGCCTACAAGAAAGCTGGGGAGGGACTTCTTAGGATATCAGGTAGTGATAGGACTATCATAGTATCAGTCAGGGTTGGAAGGGACCACAAGGATCATCTAGTTCCTATCCCCCTGCCATGGGCAGGGACACCCCACACTGTATCAGGCTGGCCAGAGCCTCATCCAGCCTGGGCTTAAACACCTCCAGGGACAGGGCCTCAACCACCTCCCTGGATAACCCATTCCAGGGCTTGACCACTCTCATGGGGAAGAACTTCCTCCTCACATCTAGCCTGAATCTCCCCACCTCCAGCTTCATTCCATTCCCCCTAGTCCTATCACTACCTGATAGCCTGAGAAGTTCCTCCACAGCCTTCTAGGGGTAATGGAATGAATCTGGAGGTGGGTAGATTCAGACTGGATGTCAGGAAGAAGTTCTTCCTCATGAGGGTGGTGAGACACTGGCACAGGTTGCCCAGGGAGGTGGTAGAAGCTCCATCCCTGGAGGTTTTTAAGGCCAGGCTGGATGTGGCTCTGAGCAACCTGCTGTAGTGTGAGGTGTCCCTGCCTATTGAAGAGGGGGTTGGAGCTAGGTGATCCTTGAGGTCCCTTCTAACCCTGACAATTCTATGATTCTAATTCTATGATTGTATGACAGAAGGGTTTGTCCTCCTCGGCATCATCAGCAGGGGAAAGGTTTTCAGGTGGAGCCAACATGTAGGCTTGGATGTGGTCACAAGTCCTTTTAAAAAGTCTGTTCCCAGATGGGAACTGGTGTGTATGGAGGGGGTTTGAAAATCCAAAGCAGATTTAAGGGCCTGATGTAGAAAGGAAAAAAAGGAACCAAGCTTTTCTTAAAGTCTTATCCAAACAGCTGGCTGTGAGCCCTTGAAAATGTGCAGTCAGGCTGTTACTAGACTAGGTCCACAATAAATGGCACTTAAAATATCTCCACTTAAATGTGCCACATATGTCAGTACTAGGGGGGGTTAATGTCTGATTTTTCTTTGTTGGCTTTTTTTTATCCTAAGGCCTGAATAATCCCTGCATAAATATCCCTACAAATAACTACACAGAGATGATGGTCAGAACCACCATGGCTGAGGGAGCTGGGGTTGCTTAGCCTGCAAAAGCAGAGGCTCAGGGGAGACCTTCTTGCTGTCTACAACTCCCTGAAGGGAGGTTGTAGCCAGGTGGGGGTTGGTCTCTTCTCCCAGGCAACCAGCACCAGAACAGTCTCAAGATGTGTCAGGGGAGGTTCAGGCTCAATGTTAGGAAGAAGTTCTTCCCAGAAAGAGAGATTGGCCATTGGAATGTGCTGCCCAGGGAGGTGGTGGAGTCACCATCACTGGAGGTGTTTAGGAAGAGCCTGGATGAGGCACTTGGTGCCATGGTTTACTTGCTTAGATGGTGTTGGGTGATAGGTTGGACTTGATGATCTCAAAGGTCTTTTCCAACCTGATTAATTCTATTCTATTCTATACTTTAGTGCCCTGTGGATCCCCACATGGATTAAAATCCCATACTAGTTGTAGCAGTTCCACTCTGGGTCCCATCTTCGGGTTTATGTACAAAATTAGGTGTCAAAAATCACCCATTTCTCTGTCACAGAATCACAGAATGAAAGTTGAGCCTCAAAAGATCATCCAGTCCAACCCCCTTGCCAGAGCTGGATCACCTATGCCAGATCACCCAGGAATGCATCCAGGAGTGTTGATAGAATCAGTCAGGGTTGGAAGGGACCACAAGGATCATCTAGTTCCAACCCCCCTGCCATGGGCAGGCACACCTCACACAAGATCAGGCTGGCCAAAACCTCATCCAGCCTGGTCTTAAACACCTCCAGGGACAAGGCCTCAACCACCTCCCTGGACAACCCATTCCAGGGCTTCACCACTCTCATGGGGAAGAACTTCCTCCTCACATCCAGCCTGAATCCCCCCTTCTCCAGCTTCATTCCATTCCCCCTAGTCCTTTCACTACCTGATATCCTGAGAAGTCCCTCCCCAGGTTGGACTTGGTGATCTCGAAGGTCTTTTCCAACCTGGTTAATTTGTTCTGTATCAACTTCAGAGGCTTGCTGAGTACCCAAATAACACTCACAAAGTCAGTTCACTCTTCAGCCACAGCCCAAAATCATGGAAACCTGTCTTGAATAGATAGCATTTGAATATTGCCCCTCCAGACACATAACACCATTTATCCTCTCCTTTGTAGCCATCCCAGGGCCTGAGGTTTTGGGACCCAGCAACAGGACTCGCTCTATCTTACCCTGCCTTATTTGTTGCAGACCGCATTTTGTATGCAAGGAAACAACAGGACAAAATAGCCTGCGAGAGGGAGGAAGAATGAGATAGTTTCCTAAGTTGTCTTTTGCCTGAGTTGGCAGCTGCTCAGCTTCATTCAGCTTTTTGTTCCCCAGTGAGTGCTGTGCGTGTGTAGCAACAATGGGGTGATGCAGTTACACCGCGGGCTCATGGTGGAGTTCCGTCAGATCCATTCATAAATGCAAGCCTGGGCCGGGACGCCGGGCAAGCCAGGCCCCCCGAGGAAGCAGCTCCACAGCCCCACCAGCATCGCTGCTGGAGGAGCTGAGGGGTCAGCCAGAGATAGTCACAGAATCATAGCATGGCCCCGGCTGGAAGGGACCTCCAAGATCAAGTGTAGTATCTGTTCTTGTCAGTTTAATTTCAGGGAGGTGGTGAAGTCACCATCCCTGGAGGTGTTTAGGAAGAGACTGGATGGGGTGCTTGGTGCCATGGTTTAGTTGATGAGATGGTGTTGGGCGATAGGTTGGACTTGATGATCTCAAAGGTCTTTTCCAACCTGGTCTGGTCTATTCTATTCTACCCTACCCTGCCCTACTCTAACCGTACCCTGCCCTACTCTAACCCTACCCTGCCCTATTCTATTCCAAAGGTCATCCAGTCTGACCTCCCCGCAGTCAGCAGGGACATCCCCAACTAGATCAGGTTGCCTCTCAGGTCTCAGCCACCTCCCTCCCTGGGCAACCTGTTCCAGTGTTCCACCACCCTCGCAGTAAAGAACCTGTTCCTAACATCCAATCTAAATCTCCAATCTCTAGTTTGAAGCCATTGCCCCTCGGCCTGTCGCTGCAGGCCTTTGCAAACAGTCTCTCTCCATCCTTTTTGGAGGTCCCTTCAGGTACTAGGAGACTGCAATTAGGTCTCCCAGGAGTCTTCTCCAGGCTGAACACCCCCTGCTCCCTCCGCCTGTCCTCAGAGCTGCTCCAACCTCCTCATCATTTTCATGTCCCTCTTCTGGACCCTCTCCATCAGGTCCATGTCCTTCCTATATTGAGGGCTCCAGAGCTGTACACAGTACTCCAGGTGAGGTCTCACCAGAGCAGAGTAAAGAGGCAGAATCACCTCTCTGGATCTGCTGGCAATGCATCTTTTGACGCAGCTCAGGATGTGATTTGCCTCCTGGGCTACCAGCTCACATTGCCTGCTCATGTCCAGTCTGGGTAGAGACTTGCCCTGGACCTCTGGCAGGGCATGCTTGCTCAGCTCTTACAGCTTTGTATAATGCAGGCAGGTCGTCACAGCTCTTTTAAAGTCCCCTCTTGCACTAAATGCTGGCAGGCTAAAATCACAGATTTTCACAGCTGCAAACTATAGCTGGTAGGCAGAGGTTAGCAGCTTGAAATCTCAAGTCACATGAAGCAGGGAGTGTAATTTCAGGGCATGGCATCTGCCCCTGGATCACCCTGCCAGTGTTTTGTCTTGACTCTCACTTTTTCCAGTTCTGACAACACTGCCCTCTCTCCTGTTGCTATGAGAAATGTCCACAGGAGCAACAGGAAACCAACAAACTTCACTGTTGAAGCAAACAGTGGAACTGAAATCCAGACAGCACTCTGCTGAAAGTGCTGAAAAGACCAAATGATAGAAGAGAAAAACTGTGCCATCTCTCAGGTGTTTAATGTTAGGCATCTGAGACACTGTGTTCTTACAACAATGTAGCACAGATGAGATGGAGTTTTTAAATTTAATAGAATCATGGAATTGTCAGGGTTGGAAGGGACTTCAAGGGTCATCTAGTTCCAACCCCCTGCTATGGCCAGGGACACCTCACACTAGATCAGGCTACTCAGAGCCACATCCAGCCTGGCCTGAAAAACCTCCAGGGATGAGGCTTCCACCACCTCCCTGGGCAACCTGTGCCAGTGTCTCACCACCCTCATGGGGAAAAACTTCTTCCTAACATCCAGTTTGGATCTTCCCATTTGTAGTTTTGTTCCATTCCCCCCAGTCCTATCACTCCCTCACACCCTCAAAAGTCCCTCCCCAGCTTTCTTGTAGCCCCCTTCAGATACTGGAAGGCCACAAGAAGGTCTCTTTGGAATCTTCTGCTCTCCAAACTGAACAGTCCCAACTCCTTCAGTCTGTCCTCACAGGAGAGGAGCTCCAGCTCTCTGATCATCCTCATGGCCCTTCTCTGGACACCTTCCAGCACCTCCAAATCCTTCCTGTAATAGAGGCTCCAGAACTGGATACAGTACTCCAGGTGGGGCCTCACCAGAGCAGATCGGAGGGGGTGAATCACCTCCCTTGCCCTGCTGGCTCTGCTTCTCTTGATGCAGCCCAGGATGGGGTTTGCTTTCTGGGCTGCAAGTGCACACTGCTGGCTCATGTTGAGCTTCTCATCCACCAGCACCTCCAAGTCCTTTTCGTTCAGGGCTGCTCTTGAGCCAGTCCCTGCCCAGCCTGTATCAGTGCTTGGGATTGCCCTAACCCAGATGCAGGACCTTGCACTTGGTGCTGTCGAACCTCATGGGAATCACAATGTCCTGGTTAGTCTGCATGCAGTACCCTGTGAAACTGGAAATTACTGCCTTTTTGGGATTTTTTTTGCACTTGCAGATGGAAAAACAGAGCCACAGCCCCAGATCTGTAATTGGTGCCCTTTATTGCAGTGGCAAAAATAGACACAATCAGGAGGGGGAAATACTGCTGTTTTTAAACGGCCTCGGTGAGATGTGAGCTCACCAAGATACAGTAAAGGGGAATGAATATTCCCACAGCAGCTCCTCAGGCTCTTGTTTTGGAGAACAGCAGTGAGCTGAAGGCCAGTGCTTGGCACAGGAAGGCTCTGCTTTGGGAAAGAATCCCTGTTTATGTCAACAGTGAAGCATGACCTTTGGAGAGGTTTGAATTGGGGTTTAAATGTGACAAAGTCGAGGGGAATCCAGCTGGTTTTTGTACCTAGAAGTGCAGCTGGCACATTCCATGCTGGAATCTATCTAGATCCCAATTCTTTGATGCATGCCTGATTGCTGCTTTCTTAGCTATCCAAGCAATGCATACATCAGGTGATTAAGGGAGTGGAGCACCTCCCTTACGGAGAAAGGCTGAGGGAGCTGGGGTTCTTCAGCTGGGAGAAGAGGAGCCTGAGGGGTGACCTCATTCCTGTTTATGAAGAGTGAAGGTGGAGTGTCAGGAAGATGGAGCCAGGCTCTGCTCAGTGAAGTCCACTGGAGAATAAATCTTACAAGCACTGACTGAAGGAGCTGGGGCTGTTCAGTTTGGAAAAGAGGAGGCTGAGGGCAGACCTCATGGCCCTCTACAGCTACCTGAAAGGAGACTGTGGAGAGCTTGGTGCGGGTCTCTTCCCAGAGGTAATTAGTGATAGAGCAAGAGGAAATGGCCTCAAGCTGCCACTGGGTAGATTTAGAGGGGACATTAGGAAACATTTTTTTCAGGACAAGAGTGGTCAGGCATTGGAATGTGCTGCCCAGGGAGGTGGTGGAGTCCCCAAGCCTGGCTGTGTTTAAAGGTGGTTTGACGGTGGTGCTTGGGGCTATGGTTTAGGGGTGAGCCTTGGAGAGTAGGGTTCCTGACTGGACTTGGTGATCCTGAGGGTCTTTTCCAGCCTGAACGTTTCTGTGATTCTGTCCAGTGGTAGGACAAGGGGCAATGGGTGCAAGCTGGAGCAGAGGACACTCCACGTGAACATAAGGAAAAACATTTTCACTGCAAGGGTGCCAGAGCCCCTGGAGCAGCTGCCCAGAGAGGTTGTGGAGTCTCCTTCTTGGAGACATTCAAATCCCACCTGGATGCATTCCTGTGTGACCTACTTTAGGTGATCTTGTTAAGGCTTAAGCAGCATTTAAATGCAACAGAATTAAAATGGAGCCTTGCTAAACAGTAATTTTTCAGTCTTTGGTTTCTTCCTAGTCTAGTAGGTCTAGCTTAAGTTCAGCTGCTGTCAACCAGTCTAGTCTGGTCTAGTGGTCATGAGGTCTTGGGTGACAGGTTGGACTTGATGATCTTTGAGGTGTTTTCCAACCTCGTTGGTTCTATGATTCCTTAAATGCTGTCCTAGCACATTCTTTCTGGACCAATCCCAAAGGAGTGCCATCTTGGATGGGCAAAACCTGGATGCCTGCAAGCCTCAGCCCAGTTTCCATGCACCCAGATGTTTCCCTAAATTCAGTTTTTGATAAACAAACACTAGGAGGGGTTTGTGGGGTGAGCTTTCTTATTTCTTCTCCCAGGAAAGACAGAAACTGAGATGCAGAAGGGGAATCTATAAACAGAAGTACAAAAAACACTGTGTCCTGAGGCACTGTGGAGCTAAGTTCCTCACTTCTAGCACACCTGGGTGTTGCATGATCAGGATACAGGGGTGCACTATGGGGTTTTTTTTCCTGTCCCTGCCTGGTTGTGAAAATAATTTGGAGGTTTTAATCTGGTTTAGAGCTCTTGCTGATTTGGGAGTGCAATAAAAAGCAACTGCAGTACCCTTAGGTCACAGAAGCTATGAACTGATTCAAAATGTAGAAAGGATAAAAAGATTCACGGCTCATGTAGTTTGCCTTCTTGTAATAGCCCTCCACTGTCTACATTTGAGAGGAGTGATACTTTTCTTTGTGGATAAGATGGTGTACTGCCTCTCAGTTGTGGCAGGATCTGATAGAGAATACAGAATTAACCAGGTTGGAAAAGACCTTTGATATCATCAAGTCCAACCTAACACCCAACACCATCTAATCAACTAAGCCATGGCACCAAGTGCCCCATCCAGTCTCTTCCTAAACACCTCCAGTGATGATTATTCATCACTGGGCAGCACATTCCAATGGCCAATCACTCTTTCTGGGAAGAACCTCTTCCTAACATTGAGCCTAAACCTCCCATGGCACAGCTTGAGACTGTGTCCTCTTGTTCTGGTGCTGCTTGCCTGGGAGAAGAGACCAACCCCCACCTGGCTGCAACCTCCCTTCAGGTAGTCATAGAGAGCACCAAGTTCTCCCCTGAGCCTTCTCTTCTCCAGGCTAAGCAAGCCCAGCTCCCTCAGCCTCTCCTCACAGGGCTGTGCTCCAAACCCCCTCCCCAGCTTTGTTGCCCTTCTCTGGACACCTTCCAGAAACTCAACATCTTTCCTAAACTGAGGGGCCCAGAACTGGACACAGGACTCAAGGTGTGGCCTGACCAGTGCTGATTCCAGGGCAGAATGACTTCCCTGCTCCTGCTGGCCACACTGTTCCTGATTCAGGCCAGGATGCCATTGGCCCTCTTGGGTGCCTGGGCACACTGCTGGTTCATGTTCAGCCTCCTATCAACCAGTACCCCCAGGTGCCATTCTCATCTGAAAGGTACCGTCTGTCAGCTTCTGTCTGGATGGGATGTCAAGGAGAACTTTGCAAATGGCTAGATAAAGTCTGTGGCAGAAACTCAAGCCAAGCTGCTAAAAGAGCTATAAAATGTCTTTGCAAAATCTTCTCCTTTTTTAAGAAGAAAATAATTGTATCACTCCACTCAGGATCTTGCAAGATGGAGCAGGTGGCTTGCAGGTGTTTACACAGAATCACACAAAATGTTAGGGATTGGAAGGGACCTCAAAAGATCATCCAGTCCAACCCCCCTGCCAGAGCAGGATCTCCTAAATCAGGTCCCACAGGAACACATCCAGGAGGGTTTTGAATGTCTCCAGAGAAGGAGACTCCACAACCTCTCTGGGCAGTCTGCTCCAGGGCTCTGTCACCCTCACAGGGAAAATGTTTTTCCTTTTGTTCACCTGGAACCTCCTCTGCTCCAGCTTGCACCCATTGCTGCTTCTCCTATCATTGGACCATCTCTGAGCAGAGCCTGGCTCCATTCTCCTAACACTGCCCTGCACATCTTTATAAACATGAATGAGGGCACCCCTCAGGCTCCTCTGCTCCATGCTCCCTCAGCCTGTCCTCAGCAGGGAGATGTTCCACTGCCTTCATCATCTTTGTGGCTCTGTGCTGGACTCTTTCAAGCAGTTCCCTGAGGTGCTGCTTGAACTGAGGGGCCCCGAACTGGGCACAATACTCCAGATGCAGCCTCACCAGGCACTCAGTAAATCTCTAGCAACAGGCTGCATGGGTCACAGTGAGGCAGTGCTAGGCATCAGAGCAGGACTGAAAATTCCACTGATTACCAGTGCAGAAGAAGTGCTTGTTGGTGGAGTTGAGTGGGATGTTTCCCCTAACAGTTTGCCAGTGCAGGATGGATATTTTAAGGCTTGAATCTAGGGGGCAGTACTGGGCACATTCATTGTGGAGGTGCTGAAAAGTTCCAGGAAATTAATTATCTGTAACACTCTGCAGGATCTTAGTTGTAAAACACTCTGTGAGTGTTTGAGCTTTCTTGTCATGAATGGAAATTGAAATGCTCAAACGTTACTGACTTGAGGAAGCAGCAGAGCCTTGCCACAGTGCTGCTGATTGTTCCTTCCAGTCATTTGCACTGCCAGCATTTCCATCCCAGCCACGAGAGTACTCCTCCTCAGGCACACTCAGATGCATTTCAAGTGTCCTTGTAAAATCACCTGGGGATGAAAAAGGCTCAGGAAAAAAACCAGCCCAACAACAACAACCAGAACCCCCCAAGTTAATTGCCTTTGTAGCTCTGCACATGCTGAAGTCAAAATAAAACTATGGAATGGAAAGTACCTGAGCTATTTTAATCATTAAGGCTACTAGACCAGAGAGAGGAATGGGGAAGTGGATCCATGTGACACACACTTTCAAAAGCTTTCTTACATAAAGTAACAAAGGCAACCCAACAATATTCTGAAGGAATTGCCCAGGCCCTCTGTTGCAAGGGAAGTCATTCTGCCTCTGTACTCAGCACTGGTCAGGCCACACCTTGAGTCCTGTGTCCAGTTCTGGGCCCCTCAGTTTAGGAAGGATGTTGAGTTGCTGGAAGGTGTCCAGAGAAGGGCAACAAAGCTGGGGAGGGGTTTGGAGCACAGCCCTGTGAGGAGAGGCTGAGGGAGCTGGGGTTGTTTAGCCTGGAGAAGAGGAGGCTCAGGGGAGACCTTCTTGCTCTCTATGACTACCTGAAGGGAGGTTGTAGCCAGGTGGGGGTTGGTCTCTTCTCCCAGGCAAGCAGCACCACAACAAGAAGACACAGTTTCAAGCTGTGCCAGGGGAGGTTTAGGCTGGAGGTGAGGAAGAGGTTCTTCCCAGAAAGAGTAATTGGCCCCTGGAATGTGCTGCCCAGGGAGGTGGTGGAGTAATCATCCCTGGAGGTGTTTAGGAAGAGACTGGGTGGGGTGCTTGGTGCCATGGTTTAGTTGATTAGATGGTGTTGGGTGATAGGTTGGACTTGATGATCTCCAAGGTCTTTTCCAACCTGGTTCATTCCATTCCATTCCATTCCATTCCATTCCATTCCATTCCATTCCATACTTCAGTGCCCTGTGGATCCCCACATGGATTAAAATCCATACCAGTTGTAGCAGTTCCACTCTGGGTCCCATCTTTGGCTTTATGTACAAAATTAGGTGGCAAAAATCACCCATTTCTCTGTCACAGAATGAAAGTTGGACCTCAAAAGATGATCCACTCCAACCCCCTTGCCAGAGCTGGATCACCTATACCAGATCCCACCCAGGAATGCATCCAGGAGGGTCTTGAATATCTCCAGAGAAGGAGGTGTTTCTTTATAGGTTTACAAGAAGCTTTAGGCTCTTCATACATAAAATAAGGCATCATGTTGGCCATCAGGACTTTGTATAGTAACAGTGCAAGTGAGCACATGTAAGGGTGTTTAGAAAAGGCAAAGCTGGCTCCAAATTCTCAAGCCTTACCTTCCGTGTGTCACCACCCTTCCTTCCCCCCAGGCCTGGCTGTGAGGAAATTGCCCCATTAAGTTCTCCAGTCTGAAGCTGCTTGTCAGATAGCTAGCTTAAAGACATACTGCTTTGTAATTGTGCACCACTGTGCTTTAAAAGAGATTCTTACACCCCCACCCCAAAAAACAAGCCAGCCAAAAGAGCATTCTGAATGTAGCCTGTTAGAAGAGTCTCCAAACTGCTGTCTTTGCTCTTTCTCCCATTTGAAAATGTCCCAGGCTCACAGGATGTTAGGGGTTGGGAGGGACCCCTGGAGAGGATCGAGTCCAACCCCCGTGCCAGAGCAGGACCATAGAACCTAGCACAGGTCACACAGGAACACATCCAGATGGGGCTGGAAAGTCACCAGAGAAGGAGATGCCACCACCTCCCTTGGGAGGTAATTCCAGTGCTCTGTGATCCTCATAGACACTTGAAGTGATTTGGTGCCATTGCCCTCTCACAAACAGGTTGAATGCTTACAAAAGAAGGGAGGTTGTAGCTGGGGGGGGGTTGGTCTCTTCTCCTGGGTGGCAGGCACCAGAACAAGAGGACACAGTCTCAAGCTGTGCCAGGGGAGGTTTAGGCTGGATGTTAGGAAGAAGTTCTTCCCAGAAAGAGAGATTGGCCATTGGAATGTGCTGCCCAGGGAGGTGGTGGAGTCACCATGACTGGAGGTGTTTAAGAAAGGATGGGATGAGGCACTTGGTGCCATGGTTTAGTTGATTAGATGGTGTTGGGGATAGGTTGGACTCAGCGATCTCAAAGGTCTTTTCCAACCTGATCTATTCTATTCTATTCTATTCTATTCTATTTATTCTATTCTATTCTATTCTATTCTACTCTACTCTACTCTACTCTACTCTACTCTATTCTATTCTATTCTATTCTATTCTTCTATTCTATTCTATTCTATTCTTCTATTCTATTCTATTCTATTCTAAAAAGACCTAAAACCTGCCCAGGGCATTTTCTTTCCCTGAGTTTCTGACAGTTTTTGCCAGATAGGTGCTTGAGGAGAAGGGCCATGAGATTTGTCCAGCTCTCATTCTTCAACAAGCAGTTCCAGCATTAGGAAATTACTAAGCCCTCAAGAACACAAGAGCAAGCTCCAGCTATAAAGCAAGCCAACAAAACAAATTACCTGGCTACACAAAAGTGCATGTTCTTACCTTGGAAAAAAGTCAGCTTTGCTAGTGGCAGCAGGAAGGTGGTGACAGACAGAGAAGCCTTTCTCCTTAGAATCATAGAATGGTCTGGGATGGAAGGGACCTCTGAAGGTCACCTAGTCCAACCCCCTCTGCAGTCAGCAGGAGCATCCTCAACTAGATCAGGTTGCCCAGAGCCCTGTTGAGCCTCACCTTATCTCCAGGGATGGGCCCCCCCACCTCCCTGGGCAGCCTGTTGCAGTGTTCCACCACCCTCATGGTAAAGAACTTGTTCTTAACATCCAATTTAAATCTTGTCTAATTTGAAGCCATTGCCCCTCATCCTATCACTCCAGGCCTTTGTAAGCAGTCTCTCTCCATCCTCCTTGGAGCCCCCTTCAGTTACTGGAAGGTCATTTACCTTTTGCTAAAAGGGAAGAACTTCAGGAGGTGAGGAAGGTTAAATTTTGTTTCTCTGTCCTGGATCTCATCTCCGGAATATCCACTGTGCTCCCATTTTAGTGCATCTTCAGAGGCATTTGCCTCAGTCTCTCGCTCCTGAGGCTTCCTGCTCCACTCCAAGTAAGTTAAAATGCTAAAGCTTCCCTCCTCTCCAGGAGCAGGAGTCCAGCAGAGTGCAGCTCCCCAGACGGGAGTGCAGTAGGGGGTGAGCTGCCACTCAGTTCCCTCCTTGCAAGGCAGCTTTAGGTTGGACCCTCCTCCATCAAACCCTGGCTGTGACAAAGCTGATGCCTCAACCATGTTTGGGAGCTGTGCAGTTTCTTGATTAACCTTCTGCTGGTCTTTTTGCCACGGGAGGAGTTGTGAGCGTGGGGTGTTGGCACAGGCAGCAGCCACTGCTGTGGGAATGGAGATGGGGATGCAGCCCAATGTGGGTCTACCCAGGGCTGCAGCCTGGGTACTAGGAGGAACTGATGTCCTGTCTCAGGGCAGGGGAAGCAGCAGCCAGGCACAGAGACCAGCACAGACATCCTGCCATTTGATTTGAGTGGTGATGTCTTTACTACACCAGTTCTATCTGCATCCCACTGAGCTGACTTGACATTTCAGGTGTTCCATGGTGCTGAGCCTTATGGTTATCCACTGGTTACAAATGGTTGTGATTGTGTGCTGGCTGTGGCAATGCAGTGGTGGTGCCCATGAGATGCTTTTGCTCTTCCAAGAGCACCACTCTTACTCACAGTGTCAGGATGAATTACAAGAGTGAGGGAAACCAGGGTACAACCCAGAGCTTGGGGTGATCTCTGCAGGCAAGGACTGGTATGAGCAAGAACAGTTTGCAGCACTTCCTGGCTGTCCTGCGGCTATGTTGCTGCCTGCTGGAGCTCAGAAGCAGTGTGTGGTGCTCCATGAGATGAGGAGCCTACAGCCAGTCACCTGAATTCAGCCTTCAGTGCTCTCCAGTCCATCTTAAACAAACCTTCTGCGTCCCAGCTTCCTTTGGCGTCATGCTTTGTTTGTATTCTGGCTCTGGGCCAGTGGGATGGGACCTAAGCACCATTTTTCCTATAGCCTGATTTCCAGAGGAGGGAAACGTGGGTGCCTGGGCTGGAAAGGAACTTTGGTACACCCCTGCAAGGTCCCTTCTGTGCTCAGCCAGGCTTGGATGCAAAGGAGGAAGGCAGCTGCCTTCCTCTGAAGCACAGGCCTCCTTGATCATAAGGGCTCTGAATGAATGCAGTATTTCCTGACCCATGTATCTTTGCTAAGCTCAGGCTGCATTTCTTGGGGCTATCAAAAGGTCCCTGACCCACCTCTCCCATGTGCCATGCCAAATTCTAATTATACTTAAATCTTCCTCAAAAAGGACAACAATTGGAAACCTCAGTTAAGAGCTGGCTAACCTTAGTGAAATCACTTGCTTTCCTTAACTCTCCTTCCTTGGAAAAAACAACACTTCACTTTGTTGTGGTTTCTCCCCTTCCATAAAAAAAACACCAGCCTGAGGCAGAGGGCAAAGTGTGGGAAAGTTTAGCTCCAGTGACTTCAGACTTTGCTTGGAGTGGAGCTGTGCTGGGGTAGGTATGGTGCAGCTGCAAGCGAGCCAGCTAACTCCACCACAGCAGCTTGTTCAGGGGCAGTCCTGCAGGCCCCAGCTCTCTGGATCCCAGCCTCTGGTGTTAACTGTGCTGAGGGAACACGCTCAGGAGGTTCCAGTGACATCTCACTCTGGCTTTAGCTGGTGTGATGCACATCACTGTGAATATTTTTGTCTGGCAATACAGCCAGGACCTCATCCAACCCCTATTCACTGGGGTGGATTTGAGAAGCCATCCCTCGCAGCCTTCCTTTGGCAGATGCACCTTCACAGGAAGGTTGTGCTGCTTCATTATGTGAAGCAGGACAGTTTTCATGACAAGGAGAAGACATGATATTGCAGGCAGCAGCTGCTGGCTGGTAGTCAAGAGCTGTGGGTGTTCGTGACCCACTGGAGCTAATTGCGTGCATCACCAACGTCAATGTCACCAGCAGCGCAGACGCTCTGCATTTGACGTGTCTCCCCAGCCTGCCTAGGGTGACAAATTAAACCTCCACACATGGCTATTTCAGACTCTTCCAAATAATCTGGTACTGCATGGAGAAAAGGGGCCACTGCTGGTCAGAGCCCAGCTGCCCAGAGTTGCAGTCCTACCCCATACTGGGATCCCACTGAGGTCGGTGCTCAGCTCCATTCTTCAGCTCCCCTGCCTGAAAAGTGGCAGTGGTGGCAGCGAGGCTCCCTGCCAGCTGCTGCCCACAGCTCTGGGTAAAATACTCTGTTGTAAAACTCCTGCTGCCAAAAGCTGCACTTCTCTACTCTCTGAAGTCTTCAGGAGAGACACAGCTCTTACGCAGACCGAGGCTTCAATGGAGCAAAAATAGAAATGGGTAGATTCAGGTTGGAGGTTAGGAAGAAATTCTCCACCTATGCTATAGAGAGAGACTGAGAGTTGGGGGTTGTTCACTCTGGAGAAGAGAAGGCTCCAAGGAGAACGTACTGTGGCCTTCCAGTATCTGAAGGGGGCTACAAAAAAGCTGCAGAGGGACTTTTTGGAGTTTCAGGGAGTGATAGGACTAGGGGGAATGGAGCAAAACTAGAAGTGGGTAGATTCAGATTGGATGTCAGGAAGAAGCTCTTCCCCATGAGGGTGGTGAGACACTGGCTCAGGTTGCCCAGGGAGGTAGTGGAAGCCTCATCCCTGGAGTTTTTTAAGGGCAGACTGGATGTGGCTCTGAGCAACCTGGTCTGGATGGGGTGCTTGGTGCCATGGTTTAGTTGATTACATGGTGTTGGGTGATAGGTCGGACTTGATGATCTCAAAGGTCTTTTCCAACCTGGTTTAGTCTATTCTATTCTATTCTATTCTATTCTATTCTATTCTATTCTATTCTATTCTATTCTATTCTATCCTATCCTATCCTATCCTATCCTATCCTATCCTATCCTATCCTATCCTATGCTGTCCTGTCCTGTCCTGTTCTAGTGTGAGATGTCCCTGCCTATGGCAGGGGGGTTGGAACTAGATGATCCTTGAGGTCCCTTCCAACCCTGACAATTCTATGATCCTATGACTTTACACTCCTGGTGCCTTTGTCTATACTGTAGAAGGACTCCACAGTGCTGCCTCTGGAAAAAAAAACAATAAATATTTATCACAGCACCACCTGCCCCCTCATACAGTCTTGTATTAACACTCTCACAGTCCCAGCATGCTGCACATTAATGGTATTGTGTTTATACAGTCATGGCTTAGGTTTAGGTTTTCAGTTTCTGATACAACCAATTGTTTGGCAATGTTTTCTCACACTTAAAGAAATAACAAACCCAAACCTCCATATTGTTTAGTCTTCCAGCATACTATCAAGAGCATGGAACATCTTGTAATGTTTAGGAGAGGCTGAGGGAGCTGGGGTTGCTTAACCTGGAGAAGAGGAGCCTCAGGGGAGACCTTGTTGCTGTCTACAACTACCTGAAGGGAGGTCATAGCCAGGTGGGGGTTGGTCTCTTCTCCCAGGCAACCAGCACCAGAACAAGAGGACACAGTCTCCAGCTGTGCCAGGGGAGGTTTAGGCTGGATGTTAGGAAGAAGTTCTTCCCAGAAAGAGAGATTGGCCATTGGAATGTGCTGCCCAGGGAGGTGGTGGAGTCACCATCACTGGAGGTGTTTAGGAAGGGACTTGATGGGGTGCTTGGTGCCATGGTTTAGTTGATTAGATGGTGTTGGGGGATAGGTTGGACTCAGATGATCTCAAAGGTCTCTTCCAACCTGATTAATTCTATTCTCTTCTATTTTAATAACCACCTTCTCTGTCACTGTGTCTGCTTGAAGTGTGGTGAATCCTTCACATTTATTTGTTTCTCCCTACTTTGTTTTCTCCTGATGTACAGGGCTCCCAAGGCTGTGATGCTGGGCTGTCTCCTGCTCTTTCTCCAAGTGCTGTGCAGTACAGTTTGTAATGCAGCGGTCTCTGAGGCTTGATTGTGTGGTTTTGATTTGCTTCTTTTTCATGTGTCTGCCTTTGCTTTCATGTTGTCTTGCAAATTATTGCCAGTAACTATTCCCAGGGCTGTTAAAATAGTCCTGCTCTCAGACTGAAGATGTGGGAGTCTACCCTACACCTCCTCCTCCTCCTCCACGGCTGCTGAAATCACATTTTCATCTCTGGAATGCTCTCAGAGAACAATACCATGGCTGTGTGTTTGGGGTTGCATCGTTCCCTCCCCTTGCATGAGCTTTACACAGATAAACAGACCTTTCTTTTTGCCTTTGCCTTGAGGGGGCGACCCAAATGTATGACTGATAGTTTCATAGTATCATAGTATCAGTCAGGGTTGGAAGGGACCACAAGGATCATCTAGTTCCAACACCCCTGCCATGGGCAGGGACACTCTACACTAGATCAGGCTGGCCAGAGCCTCATCCAGCCTGGTCTTGAACACCTCCAGGGACGGGGCCTCAAGCACCTCCCTGGACAACCCATTCCAGGGCTTCACCACTCTCATGGTGAAGAACTTTCTCCTCACATCTAGCCTGAATCTCCTCACCTCCAGTTTCATTCCATTCCCCCTAGTCCTATCACTACCTGATAGCCTGAGAAGTCCCTCCCCAGCCTTCTTGTAGCCCCCTTCAGATACTGGAAGGCCACAATGAGGTCACCTCGGAGCCTTCTCTTCTCCAAACTGAACAGCCCCAACTCCTTCAGTCTGTCCTCATAGGAGAGGTGCTCCAGCCCTCTGATCATCCTCGTGGCCCTTCTCTGGACACCTTCCAGCACCTCCAGATCCCTCTTGGAATAGGGGCTCCAGAACTGGAGGCAGTACTCCAGGTGGGGTCTCACCAGAGCTGAGTAGAGGGGGAGAATCACCTCCCTTGCCCTGCTGGCCACACTTCTCCTGATGCAGCCCAGGATCTGATTGGCTTTCCAGGCTGCAAGTGCACATTGAGAGCTCATGTTGAGCTTCTCGTCCACCAGCACCCCCAAGTCTCTCTCCTCTGGGCTGCTCCCCAGCCAGTCCCTGCCCAGCCTGGATTTGTGCCTGGGATTGCCTCGACCCAGATGCAGGACCCTGCACTTGGTCTTGTTGAAGCTCCTGAGGTTGGCTTGTGCCCACCTCTCCAGCCTGTCAAGGTCCCTCTGGATGGATCCCTTCCCTCCAGCGTGTCTGCTGCACCACACAGCTTGGTGTCATCAGCAACCTTGCTGAGGGTGCACTCAATGCCACTGTCCATGTCACCCACAAAGATGTTGAACAAGACTGGTCCCAGGACTGATCCCTGAGGGACTCTGCTTGTCCCTGGCCTCCCCTGGGACATGGACCATTGACAGCCACTCTTTGGGTGCGGCCATCAAGCCAGTTCTTTATCCATCTAGTGGTCCATCCATCAAACCCGTGTGTCACCAGCTTGGAGACCAGGATGTGGTGCGAGACCAGGATGTGGTGATTGATAAAAACTCAGTGACAGAGCACTGCACTTTTTGAAGGACCTCAAGATTTCTCCTTCACCTTGGTTTACTCTCGGTTTGCTTGACACTAAACCTGAAGTGCCTCTGTCTGTGTGACTATGGTATAGCACATCTTGGTTATTTCAGGTGGCAAATGCAGCTTTTGGGGAGTGAAGACCCTCCCAGGTCACTTCATCCTGCATAGGAAATACTTCCAAGCTGTGCCAGGGGAGGTTCAGACTGGATGCTACAAAATACTTCTTCACAGAGAGGATTCTCAAAGGTTGGAATGGTCTGCCCAGGACATCGGTGAAGTCACCATCCCTGTGAGGTGTTCAAGCAATGTGTGGACCTGGTGCTTAGGGACATGGTTTAGTGGTGAACCTTCAGTGCTGGGTCCAAGGTTGGACTGGGTGGTCTTTGAAGTCTCTTCTTCCAACAGGTGTTTTCTATGATTCACTGAATTCAAAAATTCCTATACCATGCCCTCTGCTTTTTGCAACAGTTTGGATTCCTGCTCAAGAAGACCACACAAATGAGCAAGCACAGGTGAAATACTAAGATTTGGGGAGTCAAATAAATACAACATTAGCAGTGTTTAACCCAGGGAGTTTGTGCACAGTGATGGTGCCCCTGTACTCAGCCCTGGTGAGGCTACAGCTTGAGCACTGGGTTCGGTTCTGGGCACCACTGTACAGGAAAGACATTTTGGTGCTGGAGTGTGTCCAGGGAAGAGCAATGAGGCTGGAGAGGGGTTTGGAGGGACTCAGATGAGGAGTGGCTGAGGGAGCTGGGGTTGTTTAGTCTGGAGAAGGCTGAGGGAAGATCTTATTGCTCTCAACAGCTCCTTGAAAGGAGGCTGGAGTGAGGCTGATGTTGGTCTCTTCTCCCAAGTCACCAGCAACAGGGTGAGAGGAATTGGATTTAAGTTGTGCCAGGAGATGTTTAGATTGGACATTAGGAAAAACTTCTTCACTGAGAGAGTGGTGAGGGGTTGGGACAGGCTGCCCAGGGAGGTGGTGGAGTTGCCATCCCTGGAGGTATTCAAGGAGCTGTAGATGTGGTGCTTCAGGACATGGTTTAGTGGTCACAGTAGTTGGGTTACAGTTGGATTCTATGATCATGGAATGGAATGGAATGGAATGGAATGGAATGGAATGGAATGGAATGGAATGGAATGGAATGGAATGGAATGGAATGGAATGGAATGGAATTAACCAGGTTGGAAGAGACCTTTGAGACCATCGAGTCCAACCTGTCATCCAGCACCATCTAATCAACTAAACCATGGCATCAAGCGCCCCATCCAGTCTCTAAATCTGATCTTGAAGGTCTCTTCCAACCTTAGTTGATTCTATATGGGTTGGACTTGATGATCTCTGAGGTCTTTTCCAACCTTGTTGATTCTATGATTACCTGTGAGAATTCAAAGTCGTTTTCTCTCACAGCAGATGCTCCTCCTCGGAACACCAGATTGATGCTCTTCCAAGTTCTGCTTGCTCAGTGAGGAAAACAAAACCCCACGCACCCCATATCCATCTCCACTAACAGAACAATTTGTTTTCTGCCCTCTAGGACTGCCTTAAAGCTTGTCAGGAACAGATTGAGGCGGTGCTAGTAAACAGCCTCCGGCAAGTCCGGCAGCAGCAACAGCAAAGCAATCCTTCCAAGACGGTGGACGAACTGGACCAGGCCAGCACTCCCACAGATGTGAGAGACATCAACCTGTGAGGACATCAGCACAGAAAGCCACACTTGCTCCTCCCCCACCCCCACTTCCACCCCTGCCCCCCAGCCCTTTTACTTCTGTTATTGTTTTATAGAGTGATTTTGGTTCGGTTTGGTTGGTCAAAATCTGCTCCCACATAGAACATATTTAAAGCTCTTGGAGGTTAAAAACAAAAAGCAACAACGAAACAGAACACAAAACACACACCAAAAACTGAATAATGGCAAAAAAAAAAGAGGAAACCTTTATAAAAAAAAAAACACAAAACCAAACAAACCAAACAGCAAAGCATTTGGTGTGCCTGTGATGTTCTACAGAAGGGAATTCCCCCCTCCCCACGATCTATTTGGTAACTGCTATTTGATTATGTATCAGTGAGAATTAAAATGCTTGTAAGAGGCATGCAAAGTAGCTAGCTAAAGGTAAGCCTGCATTTGTGGGAACAAAGTAGAGTGTCCTTGCCTGTGTAGTTCTGACCTAGTGCATACACACACACACACACACACACCCCTCTCCCCCTCTTTCTTTTGTGTGTTAGCTGTGAGAAAAGAATTGTGTCTGCAGTTTTATGGCTTGACTTAGATTGCAAAGCAATAGAAGAAGCTCTCTGTGTGTGTGTGTGTGTGGGAGGGGTGGTTTAGGACAAAATGGGAAAAGATCCCTGAAGCAATTGAACCTTTTTTGAGTGCAGAAGAGATTTTTTTTTTAATTATTATTATTATTATTTTTTTGCTGAGCTGTCACCTCTGTGATTAAGCCAGAAGTGTTTTGTTGGATCTCTGTATGTTAGTTGTGTTTACTCTTGCTGTCTGTGGTAGCTGCTACCTAAGAAAGAAGATGCTTTATTTTGCCAGCCGGAAGAGCAGGTGGTGGTTTGTGGGGTTTGGGGTTTGGTTTCTCTTTTGGGGGGGAAGGGTTGGGTTTGGGGTTTTTTTTCTGTTGTTTATTTTCTTCTTCCCCCCCCCAAATTCCCCTCTCCTTTTTCTACTTCCTTCAGAAATGGTTTGCTCTGAACACAGCAGCATCTTTGGCATAAGGGCAATTGTGTTTACCCAACTGTGGGCCAAAGCCAAAGCTACCAAGTGTTACATGGTGGGAGGGGGGGAAGGGGAGGAAAAGTGCCAATTAAATGCTGACCAGTTGGGCTCATCAGACCAGCTCTGACCTTTTGGATTGCAAGATGCAGTGGATCATCTGTGACAAGCATTCTATTCCTTTTACAGTGCTAATGCTTCACCTCAGTGTTAACTTTTGGCAGCTCCTTAGCTTGGCCTTAAAGACATTTAAACGATGCTCTGTCCCATCTGCCTGTTTAACATAGCCTCACTGTGTTAAAGAAGATGAGATTGGGTTTGATCCCTCTTCTACCTACCCATCTTCCCCACCACCCCCCACACACGTTTTTTTCTGCCCCCCTCCCCCCAGCATTTCATTAAGTTTATTGATCCACAGTGAGCATTTGTTTTGGTTTGCTTTGGTTTGTTGTTGGGATTGGGGGGGGGGGGAGGGTTTTGTGTGTGTTGTGTTAAACCATTTCATTCGAAAAGCACTTTGAAAATTGTTCCTAAGGGATTAAATGAGATGGTTTTGTGATGACTTTGCTGAGGAAAACAAATAAAAAAGAAAGAAAGAAAAGAAAAAAAGAAAGAAAAGAAAAAAAGAAAGAAAAGAAAAAAAGAAAGAAAAGAAAAGAAAAAAAGAAAGAAAAGAAAAAAGAGAGAAAAGAAAAAAAAAAAAGAAAAGAAAAAAAAGAAAAAAAAGAAAAAAGAGAGAAAAAGAAAAAAAAAAAAACAAAAAAAAAGGAAATAGAATAAAAAAGGAAAATAGAATTAAAAAAGAAATAGAAAAAAAGGAAATAGAAAAAAAGGAAATAGAAAAAAAAAAGAAAATAGAGAAAAAAAGAAAATAGAAAAAAAAGAAAATAGAAAAAAAGAAAAAAGGAAATAGAAAAAAGAAAATAGAAAAAAAAGAAATGAAAGAAAAAAGAAAGGAATGAAAGAAAAAAGAAAGGAATGAAAGAAAAAGGAATGAAAGACAAAGAAAGAAAAGAAAGAAAAAAGAAAAGAAGAAAAGAAGGAAAGGAAGAAAAAGAAAGGAGGGAAAAAAAAAAAGAAAAGAAAAAAGGAAGAAAAAAGATGTCACAAAAGCAAATAGCTTTTTATAGTCAATATTTTCCAGTATCTGGTGTACTTGGGTTAGTTGTGGTGTTGCTGGAAATACCAACACCTGCTTTCAGATGACATTCCTGTCACGACATTCCGGATTCAAAAGCCTGACAAGTTTGTCTCGTGTCGGCGTCAGTTGAGAAGGATCTTGAGGACCACCTGCACAAAGCCCCGCTCTGCGGACAGCGAGAGCAACGTGCCCACCCGTGCAAAAGACAACAAGCAAAGAGTGGTTGTGGATAAAACACCGAGGTGTGTGGCTGGGAGATTTATTGCAAAGGTATATTCAGTGTACTTGAATTTATTTTACTGCTCCGTCTGTAACGAAGAGGCCTTCAGACAGCAAACAGAGAAAAGGAGTTGGAGCAACTTTTGGGGTTGGTTTGGTTTTCTGTTTAGTTTCGGGGGGTCTTTTGAGTTAACGTTTTTCTTTTTTGTTTGGTGTTTGGGGGTTTTTTTGTTTGTTTGTTTGTTTGTTTGCACAATTGTATTAACAGTTTGCAAATATCCAGTGTGAAGCTGTTGGGTGGAAAGGGTTCTGAAAGGTTTGCAATCCTTAAAGGCGAGAAAAGCACGAGCGCCGATGGTGTCGAAGAGTTACTGTGTGCGAACGGACTCGGCCAGATGTGGCTCGATGAGGGTAGAGAACGGAGCGAGATTCTAAAGGGGTTGTTGGGTTTATTTTTGTTATTTGGGGGTTTTTTTTAGGGTTGTTTTTTTTTTGGGGGGGGGGG
The DNA here is from genome assembly GCA_015227895.2 of Colaptes auratus. Classification (NCBI taxonomy): domain Eukaryota; kingdom Metazoa; phylum Chordata; class Aves; order Piciformes; family Picidae; genus Colaptes; species Colaptes auratus. The sequence continues at coordinate 6,246,131 of CM037632.1, read as the reverse complement.
GGAGGGAGTTTGAGGGGGGTGGGGAGGTTTAGGTTTTGGGTGTTTTTATTATTATTGTTATTATTATTATTATTATTATTATTATTATTATTATTGGGGTTTTTTTTGCGCTGCTAAGAAGCTATGATTTGTTTCATCCTTATTCACATTAACAGTACTTAGCTGTATTGTTTCACTGAGTGTGCTGCTATTTTATAAACATTTTTATAATATATTATTTTACTGCTTAAAAAGTTTCAAATCCTGAAGTAGATGGTTAAGTGGAGATATGATGAGTTCTTTGATTTACTGGAAATGCCCTGTACAGTTTGGTTTGTTTGGGTTGGGTTTTTGTTTCCTTTTTCCTGTTGGTGTGTTCATGATTTCTTCTTTCTTTATTTTTTTTTTATAATTCTATTTTATTTCTTTTTCAAATCCTAATTTTTTTTCCCATTCTTTTTTTCTTCATTCCATTTTTTAATTCTATTTTTCCTCGTTCTATATTTTTAAGTCTGTTGTTTCTTAATTCTGTTTTTTCTTCTGAATTAGAGTTTTGAAGTCTATTTTTAAGTCTATTTTTTAATTCTTTTACTTAATTCTAGTTTTAATTCTATATTTTTAATTCTATTTTTAATTCTATATTTTTAAATTCTTTTTCTTAATTCTATTTTGCAATTCAAATTTTTTAAATTCTTTCTCATTCTATTTTATTTTTTTCCTTCTTTCCCTTTGATTTTTTTAATTCTATTTTTAATCCTATTTTAAAATCTTTTTCTAATTCTATTTTTTCCTTCTTTCCCTTCGATTCTTTTAATTCTATTTTTAAATTCTTTTTTAATTCTATTTTTTAATTCTTTTTTAATTCTATTTTTAAATTCTTTTTCTAATTCTATTTTTTCCTTCTTTCCCTTTTTTTTAATTCTATTTTTAATCCTAATTTTAAATCTTTTTCTAATTCTATTTTTTCCTTCTTTCCCTTTGATTTTTTTTAATTCTATTTTTAAATTCTTTTTCTAATTCTATTTTTTTCCTTCTTTCCCTTTGATTTTTAATTCTACTTTTTTCTAACTCTTATTTTTATTAATTCTATTTTTAAATTCTTTTTCTAATTCTATTTCATTTTTTTCCTTCTTTCTCTCTGATTTTTTAATTCTATTTAAAATTCTTTTCTCATTTTTTTCCTTCTTTCCCTTTGATTTTTTAATTCTATTTTTTAAATCTTTTTCAAATTCTATTTGGTATTTTACCTTCTTTCCCTTTGAATTTTTTTAATTCTAATTTTTTCTAATTCTATTTTTTTAAATTTTTAAAATTCTATTTTTAATTTCTTTTTTTGATTCTATTTTACTTTTTCCCTTCTTTCCATTTGTTTTTTTTCTAATTCTATTTTCTCTAATTGTGTTTTACTTTTAAATTCCATTTAATTTTTTAATTCTAGTTTATTTTTCTTAATTTTTTATTCTATTTTATTTTTTAATTCTATTTTCTTAATTCTATTTTTTTTAATTTTTTTTAATTATTTCTTTTCCTTCTTTCCTTTTGACTTTTTTAATTCTATTTTTTTAAATTCTATTTTATTTTTTTAAATTCTTTTTTTTTTAATTCTGTTTTTTATTCTATTCTGTTTATAATCCTATTTTCTTTAATTCTCTTTTTCCTTCTTTCCTTTGGGTATTTTTAAATTCTATTTAATTTTTTAATTCTGCTTTTTAATTCTATTTTCTTTAATTCTTTCCCTTTTGATTTTTAAATTCTTTTTTCTTTTTTAATTCTATTTTTTAAAAATTCTGTTCCTTAATTCTATTTTTTTAATTCTTTTTTTCTTCTTTCCTTTTTATTTTAAATTCTATTTTAATTTTTGAATTCTATTTTATTTTTAAATTCTATTTTAAATTCTATTTTTTAATTATGTTTTTTAATTCTATTTTTTTAATTCTTTTTTTTAATTACTTTTAATTTTTTTTTATTCTTTGTTTTTTTGTTAATTTTTTTTTGTGGGTCTTTTTTTTCCCCCTTCTTTCCTTTTGAGTGGTTTGGGTTTTTTTTTCCTTCCCTTTCTTCCTGATCACATCCTGCAGAGACAGTATGCTTACCTCAGGTTTACTGGACAAAACAGAAATGGTTCCTCTTTTCACAATACCTCACAACGTGACAGTTTGGGTTTTGTTTTTCCCCTCCCATCCCCCGGGGCCCACACCCTGGCCATGCTGGGGAGAGGTTGCAGGCAGCCGGGGCACCGGCTCCCTTTCGGTCTTTGGTATCCTTTTCATAGTGGAAAAAATGCATTGACTCTCCACCAGTGGTTTCACCAGAGCGGCTCCATTCCTTCCCAAAAAGCAGTGGTGGGAAACAGCCTTGTTCTCAACTGTCATCACCTCCCACCTTAAATGTTCCACGTCAGGAGCAAGTGCATTCAGCAGTGGTGTCTCTCCCGGAGGGAAACAAACAAACAAACAAACAGAGTTAATTTTGTGGAAGCAAGGCTCCAGAGCCACATCTAATGTGTGTCTGTGACAGATCAGATCAGTCCCTGGTGACAGCCCTCCTACGCTAGCAGATATGGGGAGGTATGCCTGAGAACCCTGAGATGACCTCTTGGCATGCTGGGCAATAGTGCAGCTGCCTACAGCAACCATAGGCACTATGTCCATCATATTGGTGTGGTTTGCTCTTCTATATGTTGTAGGTCAAGTGTAGGCAGGAGTAGTATTTTGGGGTGCCTGCCCTTGCTCTTTGTCCCACCTCCTGCAATGCTTCATTCCCATGCAGAGATCTCCACCTGCAGCATCATCCTCCCAAGGGCTCTGCAGAGCTGATGGGGAAGGGAGAGTGAGGTCTCCCATGCAGAGACCCCCAGTTGCAGCAGCATCCTCCCAAGGGCTCTGCAGTGCTGATGGGGAAGGGAAAGTGAGGGCCTCCAGGGAGATTGAGTAGCACTGGAAGGGGCAGCACCAGCACCATTCATCAGCCCCCAGCCCTTCACAGAGACCCAGTGGGTCAGTGCACTTACAAAATACCATCTGGTGACACCCAGAGGTGTACTGTAGTTGAAGCCTGGAAAAACCTAATAAACCTTTGAGCATTTACACAGCAGCCTTCCAAATAAAACCACTGCATAGTTCTCCTTTTTAGTAAATGCTAAAAAAAATCATAATTAACCAAATCATTCTTGCAAATGAGGTGTGAGATGCTTTTTTTCCCCCCACCTAAATTGCAGAAATCATTAACCCCTCCCACTGATTGATTAAAAGAAATCAATAAGGTGCTGATCACATCCTCACAGGTGCCAAAGGATTGCAGAAATCACTGACACTCCTACTGATCGATTAAAAGAAATCAATAAGGTGCTGATCACATCCTCAAAGGTGCCAAAGGATTGCAGAAATCCTTAATCCCTCCTACTGATGGATTAAAAGAAATCAATAAGGTGCTGATCACATCCTCACAGGTGCCAAAGGATTGCAGAAATCATTAATCCCTCCTACTGATTGATTAAAAAAATAATAAGTTGCTGATTATATCTTCACAGATGCCAAAGGATTGCAGAAATCATTAACCCTCCTACTGATTGATTAAAAGAAATCAATAAGGTGCTGATCACATCCTCACAGATGCCAAAGGATTGCAGAAATCATTAACCCCTCCTACTGCTGAACAAAATAATAAGTTGCTGATCATATCCTCACGGATGCCAAAGGATAGGCAGCGAAAGCATTTCTCTCATCATCCAGTTCCTGCTGCTGGGACTTGGATGATCTTTTTCCCCCCTCCTCCTTCTTCCTGTTAGCATAGGAGCACCTGATAATGAATTTATTTCTACTCCCAGCATGCTCATGAAAAGAGAGGAGTACTTATTTGCATCCCATCGATGCTGGAATAATTGGCTGGCTCGTAATGACTCAGCAAACCACCTGGCCACTGGATTTTTTCCACTATGTTTTATTACCACGTTCTCATGTACCTCAGAAATCACTCTTGGTTGCACAGTTTCTGTTCTCAGAACTTCTTCCTCTTTCTCTTTTTTGGTTGTTGTTGTTGTTATTTTCCTTTTGGTTTGGGGTTTGTTTTTTTTTTTGGTGGTGGTTGTTCTTTCTTTTCGTTTTGGTTTGGTTTTGGTTTGTTTTCCTCTTGCTTTATCGAGTGTGATGCCATATCAAAGTCAATGTTATTCTCTCACAACGTGCTCTTTAAGAGGTGTGGATGTTTATATATGGTCAGGGGATGCTAGAGGAGTGCAGTAGTAGACATGATCAGTGTAAACAAAGGGGAAAAAAGTCTCTAGAAAGTCTGCGAGGTCGTTCTCGGTGGATAAGACTCTGATGCAGTGTAGTCTCGATTGCCTTTGGAAAAGGTCTTCTTTGTTCAGTGTTGTCATATTTTCTTTTTTATTAATAACCTGTTGTTTTGGCTAGCTTCAAGATGGTTCTAAGAAAAGTGGGGGTTTTTTGGCGGGATTAGGTATGCTGTATGGACAATAAACTCACCTTGACCTAAGTTTGCCTGGCGTGCTTTGGTTCATTCGGCGTGGAGGTGGACGGGGTGGTTTGAGCCGTAGCTGGGACTTAAGAGCTCGGATGGGGGCAAGGCTGGGAATCCCTCCCCTGCTCCCCCTTCCTCCTTCCCAACAGAGAAGGGGAAAAAAGGGAAGGAGCACATCCACCAAGAAATAATTTGGAGTCAGCTTGGAAGTAGAGAGGTAAAGAATTTTCTTTAGATAGATAGATAGATAGATAGATAGATAGACAGATAGATAGTTTCATAGATACATAGTTTCATAGTTTCAGTCAGGGTTGGAAGGGACCACAAGGATCATCTAGTTCCAGCCCCGCTGCCATGGGCAGGGACACTTTACACTAGATCAGGCTGGCCAGAGCCTCATCCAGCCTGGGCTTAAACACTTCCAGGGAAGGGGCCTCAACCATCTCCCTGGATAACCCATTCCAGGGCTTCACCACTCAATGTACCATGGGGACACCAATAAAACCCAAACCTCACAGCTACGTGTGGCAGTCTCAGCAGAAAGCAGGTGGGACTGAAAGGAGCACTGAGGCTGCCTTCCCCCAGGGGTGGTGCCTGCTGCACCCCTGTGTCAGGGGGGACACTGCAGGGAAAGCAAATCCAAACTGTTTGGTCTGTGGGTAAAGAGGAGTTTCATCTCCTGTGAAGCTTGACTTGTTTTGCAGCGATGAAATGGCTTGGGTTTGGCTGAGGTGGAGTTAGCATCTTCCACAGTGCTGTGTTTTGGAGTGGCAGCTGGAACACACCAGTGTTTTGGCTACTGCTGAGCAGTGCTTGCACAGCACCAAGGCTGTGCTCCGCCAACATTCTTCCCCCCGAAGAGTAGGCTGAGGGGTGGGCAAGGTCTTGGGAGGGGACACAGCTGGGCTGGCTAACCCAAACTGACCAGAGGGGGATTCCACACCGTATGATAGTATCATAGTATCAGTCAGGGTTGGAAGGGACCACAAGGATCATCTAGTTCCAACCCCCCTGCCATGGGCAGGGACACCCCACACTAGATCAGGCTGGCCAGAGCCTCATCCAGCCTGGTCTTAAACGCTTCCAGGGAAGGGGCCTCAACCACCTCCCTGGACAACCCATTCCAGGGCTTCACCACTCTCATGGGGAAGAACTTCCTCCTCACATCCAGCCTGAATCTCCCCACCTCCAGCTTCATTCCATTCCCCCTAGTCCTATCACTACCTGATAGCCTGAAAAGTCCCTCCCCAGCCTTCTTGTAGGCCCCTTCAGATACTGGAAGGCCACAATGAGGTCACCTCGGAGCCTTCTCTTCTCCAGACTGAACAGCCCCAACTCCTTCAGTCTGTCCTCACAGGAGAGGTGCTCCAGCCCTCTGCTCATCCTCATGGCCCTTCTCTGGACATCTTCCAGCACCTCCAGATCCCTCTTGGAATAGGGGCTCCAGAACTGGAGGCAGTCCTCCAGGTGGGGTCTCACCAGAGCTGAGTAGAGGGGGAGAATCACCTCCCTTGCCCTGCTGGCCACACTTCTCCTGATGCAGCCCAGGATCTGATTGGCTTTCCGGGCTGCAAGTGCACATTGAGAGCTCATGTTGAGCTTCTCCTCCCCCAGCACCCCCAAGTCTCTCTCCTCAGGGCTGCTCTCCAGCCAGTCCCTGCCCAGCCTGTATTTGTGCCTGGGATTGCCTCGACCCAGCTGCAGGACCCTGCCCTTGGTCTTGTTGAAGCTCATGAGGTTGGCTTGTGCCCACCTCTCCAGCCTGTCCAGGTCCCTCTGGATGGCATCCCTTCCCTCCAGCCTGTCTGCTGCACCACACAGCTTGGTGTCATCAGCAAACTTGCTGAGGGTGCACTCGGTGCCACTGTCCATGATATAGAGAGAGATAGATAGAGAGATAGATAGATAGATATAGATACATACACAGTTATATACACACATACACGTAACAATAAAGGTAAGGTTCACAAAGGCAAGGAACAAGGATGGATGGGAGGGAAAAAAAAACAACCAAGAATACAAAACCAGTCTCTCTGAAGAGGCACAGAGGCAGCAGGGAGAAGGATCAGGCCTGACCACGAGGCAGAGAAGCAGGGAGCCACCAGCAGTCCTCGTCCAAGCAAAGGAAGGGCCCAAGAGAGACAACTGGCTGCAGTATCCTCCCTTTTATAGCCTTGCTGGGCAGGGAGGGGAGTGGAACAGACTAATTTGGTTTCCCAGGGGGAAAACCCCCTGCAGGGAGGGCACTGCTCTTACAAGCCCTCCCCCCCTGCTTCCAGGATGGGCGTTAACCCATCACAGTGGAGCCGAAGGAGGTTGCATCCTAAGCTGCACCAAAATAAGCCTGGCCAGCAGGTCTAGAGAGGTGATTCTGCCACACAGGATCATAGAATCAGCAAGGTTGGAAAAGACCTCTGAGATCAAGTCCAACCTACTACCTACTACCTAACACCTCAGGACAACCAAACCATGGCACCAAGCACCCCAGCCAGTCTCTTCCTAAACACCTCCAGGGATGGGGACTCCACCACCTCCCTGGGCAGCACATTCCACTGGCAAATCTCTCTGGGAAGAACTTCTTCCTAAACTCTAGCCTAAACCTCCCCTGGTGCAGCTTGAGACTGTGTCCTCTTGTTCTGGTGCTGGTTGCCTGGGAGAAGAGACCAACCCCCACCTGGCTACAACCTTCGTTCAGGGAGTTGTAGACAGCAATAAGGTCTCCCCTGAGCCTCCTCTTCTCCAGGCTAAGCAACCCCAGCTCCCTCAGCCTACCTGCAGCATTTTGTAGGTGCAACTTGGAGCCTGTGAAGAAGTGGGATTTGGTGGTTTAAAGCTCCAAAGGGTGCTCTCCAGTCTAATTTCAGGGTTTAGGGGGCTCATTCCTTGCTCACTATGGTGTCACCAATAGTCCTTCTGGAACTGCAGGGATGTCTTCCGCAGCTTTATGTTTGAAAAGGTTTTACTAAGTCCAGCTTTAGTAGAAAAGAGATTTTCTGTTGTCATTTCAGTAAATGTATGCTTTCAGAACTAGTGGATATAAGGCCCAGAAGCTAAAATTGAACTTAATTGAACAACAGCCTGTTCCCTCCCTTTAAAGAAAGCTGGCTGAATGCTGGCAAGCCACAATACAATAGGGTTAAGTTCCATTGTTATGTGAAACTCTTTCTGTAGTGTCTTCATGCCATCTGCAACCAATTTCTGCCCATCATGGTCCTACACTTTACATAAGGACTGCCTGAGGATTTTAACTAAGGACAACACAGCAAAGTCATGCTTTAAAACAGCTGCCTGGGGAACTGACTTTTGTGCTCAAGAACATTTCTGAGGCGAAGGAGAGCAAGCTTTTAGCACTGAGGTGCCAGCAAAAAGCTACCAACCATGCAGTTCCAGGCAGGAGGGGCTCAAGAGCGCTCTTGAGGAGAAGGACTTTGGGGTGTCAGTTGATGAAAAGCTCAGTATCAGCCAGTAATGGCTGCTTGCAGCCCAGAAAGCAACCGTGTCCTGGGCTGCATCCAAAGCAGTGAGAGCTGAGGTGATTTGTTCTTCTGCTCTGCTCTTGTGAGACCTCACCTGGAGTACTGCACCCAGTTCTGGTGCCCCCCAGAATAAGAGGGACGTGGAGCAGATGCAGAGGAGGGTCCTGAAGATGATCAGAGGGCTGCAGAACCTCCCCTTTGGGACAGGCTGAGAGAGTTGGGGCTGTTCAGGCTGGAGAAGAGAAGGCTCCAGGGAGACCTTGGAGCAGCCTTCCAGTACCTGAAGGGGGCCTACAAGAAAGCTGAGAAGGGACTTTTGGCAAGGGCTTGTAGTGACAGGATGAGAGGGAATGGACTGAAGCTCGAGGAGGACAGATTTAGACATGCTATCAGGAAGAAACTCTTTAGAGTGAGGATGGTGAGACACTGGAACAAGTTGCCCAAGGAGGTCAAGGATGCCTCCTCCCTGGAGGTGTTCAAGACCAGGATGGATGAAGCCTTCAGCAACATGGGCTAGTGGAAGGTGTCCCTGCCCATGGCAGAGGAGCTGGAACTAGATGATCTTTAAGGTCCCTGCCAACCCAAACCATTGTATGGATGTAGGAATTGCTTGGTGCTTCCAACCTCAGTGTGCAAGTTATAATATGTTTTTATTTTGTCTTTCCCCAAATCTCTCTGTAAGGGCTAGAGGTGCAGGTTTAGCTTTCTGAGCAGGGAATTTTCCTTTGCATTTCAGAGGAGGTACCTTCCGTGCTCATTTCAAACACTTCTGTGGCCACTGCTGGGGGTTTGAATTTGGTCATAGAAAGCTCCCTAGATATCTCATGCAGAATGAAGTTCACAGAATCACAGAATCACCAAGGTTGGAAGAGACCTCAAAGATCATCGAGTCCAGCCTGTAACCACAGACCTCATGACTAGACCATGGCACCAAGTGCCACATCCAGTCCCCTCTTGAACACCTCCAGGGACAGTGACTCCACCACCTCCCTGGGCAGCACATTCCAATGACAAATGACTCTCTCAGTGAAGAACTTTCTCTTCACCTCCAGCCTAAACCTCCCCTGGCACAGCTTGTGCTCAAGGCCTCTCCCCAGCCTCGTTGCCCTTCTCTGGACACGTTCAAGTGTCTTGATGTCCTTCTTAAACTGAGGGGCCCAGAACTGGACACAGAATCAATAAGGTTGGAAAAGACCTCAGAGATCATTGAGTCCAACCTGTCACCCACCTCCTGACTAGTAAGCTGTGAGAGGAGAGGCTGAGGGAGCTGGGATTGTTTAGCCTGGAGGAGGCTCAGGGGAGACCTCATTGATCTCTACAACTACCTGAAAGGTGGTTGTAGCCAGGAAGGGGTTGGTCTTTTCTCTGTAGCAACCAGCACCAGAACAAGAGGACACAGTCTCAAGCTGCACCAGGGGAAGTTTAGGCTGGAGGTGAGGAGGAAGTTCTTCACAGAGAGAGTCATTCGCCATTGGAATGTGCTGCCCAGGGAGGTGGTGGAGTCACCATCCCTGGAGGTGTTCAAAGGGGGACTGGATGTGGCACTTGGTGCCATGGTCTAGTCATGAGGTCTGTGGTGACAGGCTGGACTCGTTTATCTTTGAGCTCTCTTCCAACCTTGGTGATACTGTGATACTGTAAACCATGGCACCAAGTGCCACATCCAATCCCTTTTTGAACACCTCCAGGGACAGGGACTCCACCTTGGAAGAGCCAAGCCAGGAAAGCATATGGCTTTGCTCATGCAGGCAACTCTGCTGCTGATACACTTTCACACCCTTCTGCAGTCCCTTCCAGGCATAGAGTAGTTGCCATCCAGATTTGAAAGGATTATGTTAGAGCCTTTTCTGTGCTGTTTGCAAATCGAAGCCAGCCAGCTGGCACGGAGGGAAACGGGCTGTGCTCTGCTTCTTTGCCCCCCACAGCACACTGAATCATTTTTCCCAATTAAGGGAAAGTTTATTTTAAAAGGACTTTGGGGATCCCTTTAGATGTTTGGAGAAAGCCAGCTGGACCACGTTCACTTTGTACCTCCTTGGAATATAAAGAAAAGAAACACACCCAAAACATGCTCTTTCATTCTTCTTAACCTAATGTTCCGTGTAAAAGGGTTCTCTGAAAGGTGATTTGCATTGCAGCAGGTACCACTTACACTGAAAGGGCTCAGTGGTAGCTGCTGGTCATGAGGTCTGTGGTGACAGGTTGGACTCGATGATCTTTGAGGTCTCTTCCAACCTTGGTGATACTGTGATACTGTGCTGTTGATGCTGCCAGGAGACAACAAAGAAAACTGCAGGGGTCTTAGTACAGATACTTGTCAGGGAGAACATCGGGCCAAAGCTCCTGTACTCAGCACTGGTTAGGCCACACCTTGAGTCCTGTGTCCAGTTCTGGGCCCCTCAGTTCAGGAAAGATGTTGAGTTGCTGGAAGGTGTCCAGAGAAGGGCAACAAAGCTGGGGAGGGGTGTGGAGCACAACCCTGTGAGGAGAGGCTGAGGGAGCTGGGGTGGCTTAGCCTGGGGAAGAGGAGGCTCAGGGGAGACCTTCTTGCTGTCTACAACTCCCTGAAGGGAGGTTGTAGCCAGGTGGGGGTTGGTCTCTTCTCCCAGGCAACCAGCACCAGAACAAGAGGACACAGTCTCAAGCTGCACCAGGGGAGGTTTAGGCTGGAGGTTAGGAAGAAATTCTTCCCAGAAAGAGAGATTGGCCATTGGAATGTGCTGCCCAGGGAGGTGGTGGAGTCACCATCACTGGAGGTGTTTAGGAAGAGACTGGATGACACACTTGGTGCCATGGTTTAGTTGATAAGATGGTGTTGGGTGATAGGCTGGACTTGATGATCTTCAAGGTCCTTTCCAACTTGGTTAATTCTATTCTATTCTATTCTATTCTATTCTATTCTATTCTATTCTATTCTAATTCTCAGCTGAGCTTGAGGTGCACTGTAGGGAATAGCATCCCTCAGTAGCAGATACATTAAATCAAGGCTTAACAAGTTAAGGCAAGGTAAAGCTGAGGTATTTAGACTTAGGTTTGAGGACTGCATGTAATATGCTGGGCGTGAGGGGCTGCTCTCAGTTCTGCTGCAACCTGCTAGAGAGAAATAAAGGAGCTGATGAAAAGAGGGGAAAGATACAAAAAAAGAACAAGGCAAAATGTCTGTCTGCTGGAGTGTCTGTCCATCTGTGGAAATGATGTGGTGATAGCTCTGTCTTGCTGTTGAGTTTTTCCTCTAAAAATAAACTGGGATGTCATTTGAGCTCTTCCAGAAAGCAGCATGCAGAAACTACAAGGAGAATTAGGGCAGAGCAGGGAAGGAGAGGAAAAGGTCAGCAAACTGGCCACACACTCGGGGCTGTGGCTCCTCAGATGACTTGGTAATCCTTTGCACAGCAGAAACTGGTTGGTGTGGCAGGGGACAAGCAAGCATCCCTGAACAGCAGCAGGCTGACCTTCCTGTTGTCTAGGGTTTGCAGAACTTGAAGAAAACTGTGAGTGGAACATAACCAGCTGGAGGGTGAGGAATGAATTCTGGGTTGTTCAGTCTGGAGACCTAATAGCAGCTTTCCAGTACCTGAAGAGATCCTGCAAGAAGGCTGCAGAGGGACTGTTGGCAAAGGCCTGCAGTGATAGGATGAGAGGCAACTGTTTGAAATTAGCCAAGAGTAGATTTAGGTTGGATGTTAAGAGGAAGTTCTTTACCATATGGTTGGTAGAACCCTGGAACAGGTTGCCCAGGGAGGTAGTTGAAGCCCACAGGGCTCTGGGCAACCTGATCTAATGGAGGCTGTCCCAGCTCACAGCAGGGGAGTTGGACTAGATGGCATTTGGAGGTCCCTTGCAACCCAAACCATTCTATGATTGTTACCCATCACATACAACCCAAAATTTCTCACTCTTTCTCCCTACTTCCTCAAGTTCAAAATCTTTGCTTCTCCAAGAAGCTTTTTCTTTCAATTTCCTTGGATTTGCTTCTTACACACAACAAAGCATTGATCTTTCTGGAGTGCCCTGATGCTGTCCTTCATTTTCCTAAGTTTAGGTGTTATGGTTTGGCCTAACTTTATAGACATTTGCAACAGAAACGCACAGACGTTAGGATGTGATTCCCCTTGATGGTTAGCAGCAGCAGCACAAGAGATAAAAGACTTCATCTAAGTGAAACGCAAAGCTTGGTGAATGGGAGCTGCCTAAAAGCAGACCACAAACCCCGAGGGTGCAGACTGCAGGAGGACCACTAGATGACAGTAAAGTAACTCCTACAGATGCAGCTATTCCTGAAGCTACTTCAGGAGCTGCTTAGGGTTTCCCTAGCTTGGAAAGTGAAACCATAGAATCAATAAGGTTGGAAAAATACCTCAAAGATCATCAAGTCCAACCTGTCACCCAACACCTCAGGACTAACTAAACCATGGCTCCAAGTGCCACGTGCAATCCCCTCTTGAACCCCTCCAGGGACAGGGACTCCATCACCTCCCTGGGCAGCACATTCCAATGGCTAACAACTCTCTCTGGGAAGAACTTTCTCCTCACCTCCAGCCTAAACCTCCCCTGGAGCAGCTTGAGACTGTGTCCTCTTTTCTGGTGCTGGTTGCCCGGGAGAAGAGACCAACCCCCTCCTGGCTACAACCTCCCTTCAGGTAGTTGTTGGCAGCAATAAGGTCTCCCTTGAGCCTCCTCTTCTCCAGGCTAAGCAACCCCAGCTCCCTCAGCCTCTCCTCACAGGGCTGTGCTCTGGACCTCTCCCCAGCCTCCTTGCCCTTTTCTGGACACATTCCAGTGTCTCAGTGTCCTTCTTAAATTGAGGTGCCCAGAACTGGACACAGGACTCAAGGTGTGGCCTAACTAGTGCTGAATGTTTAACTGAACCTTCTCACTTCTCCAACAGCTCACCTGAACGCCTTCACCCACCAGAAAGCCTGCAGCCACGACCTGGAACTTTTACAGCTGGGGGCTTGAGGAGATTGGTCTGGAGCACAGAAGGTTTTCTGTTCAGCCAGAGGGACAAGGAATTGGCTTTGCTCCCTGCTTGCAGCCAATGTATCACACTGAAAATCACCTTAAAAGTAATTAGCACTTTCCTAAAGTTACTTTTTTCACGAAAGCAGGTGATGCAATTGCTGCAAAGATATTGCACAACCACGTTCTCCAGCCCACCCAGTTCAAGGATTGTCCGCAGCACAAGTCTCTGTGCTTGGATTTGACCAAGTTAGTAATTTCTTCACACATAACACAGCCTTTGAGATGTTATTATGCAGGGAGAGGAGTTGGGGAGGAAGAACACTAACAAATTCAGCCTAGGTTTTGGTTGGGCTGCTGTAATTGTAAGAGCAGGAAGCAAGATCACATCCTGAATTACAAGAAGGCAGCAGGGAACATAGCCAAGTGGTGATTTCAGTTTTGTGTTCCTAACTGCCAGCTGTTGTTTTGTGGAGACCAGATAACTCACCCTGGATTGATGGTATTGTCTGATGTTAGTGACATGCAACCCCTATGATGAGGAGTTTACTAGCTAGTCAACATTACTGCAGTATAAAATGGGTATGGGTAAAAAAATGTTTAATTTCCAGCTCCACAAAAGCTTTTACTTCCTAAGATCATAGAATCACACAGTGGTCTGGGTTGGAAGGGACCTCCAAAGGTCATTTAGTCCAACCCCTCTGCACTCAGCAGTGACATCCTCAACTAGATCAGGTTGCTCAGAGCCATGTCCAGCCTGACCTTGAATATATCTCCAGGGATGGGGCCTCAACTGCCTCCCTGGGCAATCTGTTCCAGTGTTCCACCACCCTCATGCTAAAGAACTTCTTCCTAACATTCAATATCAATCTACTCTTCCCTAACTTCAACCCATTGCCCCTCGTCCTATCACTGCAGGCCTTTGGAAACAGTTCTGCAGCCTTCTTGCAGGGCTCCTTCAGGTACTGGAAGGCTGCTCTTAGGCCTCCTGGAGTCTTCTCTTCTCCATGCTGAACACTCACAGCTCCCTCAGCCTATCCTCATAGTAGAGTTGCTCCAACCCCCTGATCATTTTCGTGGCCCTCCTCTGGACTCTCTCCATCAGGTCTATGTCCTTCCTGTGTCGAGGGTCCCAGAGCTGGATGCTCTGGAGCCCAGAGCTCCAGATGAGGTCTCATCAGAGCAACGTGGCAGAATCACCTCTTTCCATCTGCTGATGACTTCTTCAAAAGAGTATTCCTCACCTGTTGAGCCTCTGTGCTCCTGCAGCTGTGTAGCCACTGATGCCTATCAGGAGACAGCTCCTCCTTACAGCCCTAGGGCCTCATTCCCTCCTTGTCCATTGCCAGGAGCCTGGGAGAGGTTGTGTAACAGTCCTGCCCTTAGCATTGCTCCTGTCCACATCCTACTGCCACTGGAAGAGCCCTGAGGAGTGAGGGAAGGATGGGATCTCCCTTGCCAGAGGCTGAGGCTCAGTGCTTCGCCCTTTGCATTAATGAAACACCACCAGGTTCACTCAGCATCAGAGACATCTTTAGCTGTTTTTCTTTACCTGTTAGAACTGACTCTAGTTCTCTGCTCTAACCAGAGCCTGGAGACACTCTCCCAGTAGTGTTCATCAGTGGGACCCATTAACACAACCAGAAACTTCAGAGTTTTTATCTGACTGCCTTCTTGAGAGGTTTCATCAGCTTCCTCAGCAGTTGTGCTTTACAAACACTTTGTTTGCACAGGTCAGTTTAAAAAACAGGCTGGTGAACACAGACTGACAGGATGTACTACAGCAGATCAGAGACATTACCAAGAAGGAAGAAATGATAAATAAGACTTTTAAAGGTCAGGGGAAAGTGTGCACACAGGTGAAGAAGAATAGGATAGATTAGGATAGGATAGGATAGGATAGGATAGGATAGGATAGGATAGGATAGGATAGGATAGGATAGGCGACCCCAGCACTCAAGGTGCTCACCAGTGCTGTGTACAGGCAAATGATCACTTCCCTACTCGCACTGGCCACACTACTCCTGATCCAAGCCAGGATGCTGTTGGCCTTCTTGGCCACCTGAGCACACTGCTGGCTCATGTTCAGCCAGCTATCAGCCAGCATTCCCAGGTCCTTTTCCGCCGGGCAGATTTCCAGCCCCTCTGCCCCAACCCTGTGAGGCTGCAGGGGCTGCTGTGACCCAAGGGCAGGACCCAGCACAGACCACAGAACCATAGAATCACCTGGGTTGGAAGAGACCTCCAAAGGCCATCTAGTCCAGCCCCCCTCCAGTCAGCCGGGACATCCTCCACTAGATCAGGTTGCCCAGAGCCTAGATGAGCCTGACCTTGAACATCTCCAGGGATGGGGTCATAACCACCTCCCTGGGCAACCTGTTAGAGTGTTCCATCCCCTTCATGCTAATGAACTTGTTCCTCACACCCAAATTAAATCTGCTCTTCTCTCATTTCAGACCATTGCCTCTCATCCTGTCACTGCAGACCTTTGTAAACAGTCCCTCTGCAGCCTTCTTGTAGCCCCTTCAGGTACTGGCTGCTCAGAGCCTGTACCATAGAATCATAGAATAGATAGGTTTGGAAGGGACCTCCACAGGTCATCTAGTCCAATACCCTTGCAGTGAGCAGGAACTTCCTCCACTAGATCAGGCTGCTCAAAGCCTTGTTGAGCCTGAGCTGGACTACCTCCAGGGGTGGAGCCTCAGCTACCTCTCTGGGCAACCTGTTCCAGTGTTCCATCCCCCTCATGCTAGAGAACTTGTCCCTCACATCCAATCTAAACCTGCTCTTCTCATAGAATCAGTTTGGTTGGAAAAGACCTCAGAGATCATCAAGTCCAACCTGTCACCCAACACCTCAGGACTACTAAACCATGGCACCAAGTGCCACGTCCAACCCCCGCTGGAACACCTCCAGGGACGGGGACTCCACCACCTCCCTGGGCAGCACATTCCAGTGGCCAATTACTCTATATTTCAAACCATTGTCCCTCGTCCTATCACTGCAGGTCTTCGTCAACAGTCCTCTGCAGCCCCCTTACGCTGCAGCGCGGAACGCATTGAACGCGGGGGAAAGCCCAGGAGGGCAGGAAGAAAGCGGCGCGTGCCCCGGCCGCCTCGGCGCAGCGGCTGCCCCGGGGCGGTGGGCGCGCGGCCGGCGGCTCGCGCCCGCGCCCGCCCTGCCGCTTCCTGCCGGCAGGGGCGGGGCGGTGACGCCAGGGCCGGGCGCGGAGCGGCAGGGCGCCGCAGTGCGGGTCGGAGGAGCTGGTGGTTGGCGCGCTGAGGTTAGGCCTGCGCGCACCTGCGTGGCCACGCCATGGTTCGGTTCGGTTTGACCGTCGTCCGGCAGTGAGTACCGCGGCTCACCCTCCTTGGCAGAGCCGGGCCTTGCCCATGCCCATGCCCCTTTTCCCCGTTGCCCTCCCCTCCTCCGACGGCGGTGTCGGGACGGGATACGACATCGGCGGGGTTCCGTTGCCACCCCCCCATCCCGCCCCGGGGCGGTCGGTTAAGCGCGCGCGGCTCCCTCAGGGCCGCGGCTGCTGCCAGCGGGGTAGGCGGCGTGTCCCGGCTAGAAGCCTGGGCGGGCGGAGCGGGGAAGCGCTGGGCCAGCCCCTGAGGGGAGGCGGGCTGGGGTAGGGGCACCCGTGACCCTGGAGAAGAAGTGGTCTGCTTACGGCCTGTGGCCTCCGTGCGGAGGCGTGTGTGACCGCATTCATGTTTATAAATACGTTGAGGGTGAGTGCCAAGAGGATGGAGCCAGGCTCTGCTCGGCGATGCCCGATGACAGCACAAGGGGCACTGGTGGAAGTTGGGGCATAGGAAGTTCCGTGGAAACAGGAGGAAGAATTATTTCACCGTGAGGGTGAAAGAACCCTGGAACAGGCTGGCCAGAGGGGATGTTCAGTCTCCGTCTCTGGAGATGTTTAAGACCTGTCTGGACGTGTTCCTGTGTGATCTGCTCTAGGTGATCCTGCTCGGGCAGGGGGGCTGGACTGGGTGATTTGTACTCAGCACTGGTTAGGCCACACCTTGAGTCCTGTGTCCAGTTCTGGGCCCCTCAGTTTAGGAAAGATGTTGAGTTGCTGGAAGGTGTCCAGAGAGGGGCAACAAAGCTGGGGAGGGGTTTGGAGCACAGCCCTGTGAGGAGAGGCTGAGGGAGCTGGGGTTGCTTAGCCTGGAGAAGAGGAGGCTCAGGGGAGACCTTCTTGCTCTCTACAACTCCCTGAAGGGAGGTTGTAGCCAGGTGGGGGTTGGTCTCTTCTCCCAGGCAACCAGCACCAGAACAAGAGGACACAGTCTCAAGTTGTGCCAGGAGAGGCTTAGGCTGGATGTGAGGAAGTTCTTCATAGAAAGAGAGATGGGCCATTGGAATGTGCTGCCCAGGGAGGTGGCGGAGTCCCCATCACTGGAGGTGTTTAGGAAGAGACTGGATGGGGTGCTTGGTGCCAAGGTTTAGTTGATTAGATGGTGTTGGGTGATAGGTTGGAGTTGATGATTTTGAAGCTCTTTTCCAACCTGGTTAATTCTGTCCTGTCCTATCCTATCCTGTAGCATGCTCACTTAATCATGTCCCAAAATACCAGATCTATAAGATTTTCTTTTTAACACTTCCAGGGATGGTGACTCCACCACTGCCCTGGATAGCTAGTTCCAGTGCTTGAAACATGTAGCTTATTCCAGTTCACAGAGGGTATGTATAGTGTGACCAGCAGGTCAAGGGAGGTTCTTCTCCCCTACTACTCTGCCCTGCTGAGACCACACCTGCAATACTGTGTCCGGATTTGGGCTTCCCAGTTCAGGAAAGACACAGACCTGCTGGAGAGAGTCCAAGGGAGAGCCACAAGGATGATTAGGGGACTTGAGCATCTCCCCTGTGAAGAGAGACTGAGAGCCCTGGGGCTGTTTAGTTTGGGGAAGAGAAGACTGAGAGGGGATCTGATCAATGTCTGTCAGTATCTGAGGGGTGGTTGTCAAGTGGAGGGAGCCAAGCTCTTTTCGGTGGTGCACAATAATAAGACAAGAAATAATGGATACCAACTTGAACATAGAAGATTTCAGCTCATGAGATGAAACTTCTTAAGAGTGAGGGTGACAGAGCACTGAACAGCCTGCCCAGAGAGGTTGTGGAATCTCCTCCTCCTGAGACTTTCCAATCCCACCTGGATGCATTCCTGTGCATGGACTACCCTGGGTGATCCTGCTTTGGCAGGGGGGTTGGACTGGATGATCTCTGGAGGTCCCTTCCAACCTCTAATGTACTGTGATACTGTGGTACCAACAAAGCTGTGACCTTGACTAGACTTGAGTAGGTCCAGCTCCCTGCTATTGAAAGTAGTTAACTGTTTAGTTTTTATTAAGGGTAATTTTTCACCCCTTGAGCATAAAACATTTTAATATTTAATCAGTGCAATTGGAGCAATGAGTTGGTTTTGGTTTTCTCCCTGATTTTCCTCCTGTGAAGAGTTGCCTTTGACTTCCCCTAAAAACCTGGATTTGCTGACTTGGTCATGTAGTTGCAGCCTAACTTTGACATCAGCTAGGAAATAACTAAGCCTGAAACAGTTGGTTGACCTTGAAATCTTCAGGTGGGACTCTGGCAGACGCTTCAGAAAGATCACAGGATGTTAGAGGTTCCCTCAAACCTAAGCCATTCTATGAAATAGTGATGTATAGGGTAGGGTAGGATAGGATAGGGTAGGATAGGGTAGGGTAGTAGGTAGGATAGGATAGGAATAGACCAGACCAGGTTGGAGGAGACCTTCGAGATCATAGTGTCCAACCTATCGCCCAACACCATCTAATCAACTAAACCATGGCACCAAGCACCCCATCAAGTCTCTTCCTAAACCCCTCCAGTGATGGCAACTCCTTGACTGCTTGAAAATGTTTTGATGGTTTTGTGTGTGAGTTTTTGGAGGGTTTTTTGTCAAGTCCTTTTTAAAAGAGGCTGTGCTGTACTGTATTTCACATTTCACATTCAGACTCTTCTGTCTGCTGTTGGTATCTAACATCATAATGTTCTGAACCTTCATAATGTCATTGTGAGATAATTTTCTCCTATTTATATTCTCTTCCAGTGGGGAAACAAGATACAACAAAGACAAGATACTGCAAGGTTAGTGTGAGTTTTTTCTGATAGCTTGTTAGAGGTGGAAAGCTATTCTTCCCTGCCAAAGTGTGAAAACCTGTAGTGAGCTCCTGAAATGTTAAATATTGTTAAGAGACATCAGTTTCAGACAGGATGTTAGCTTAATAGCTTTACAGACCCATGAAGATTCATAGTTTCATAGTTTCAGTCAGGGTTGGAAGGGACCACAAGGATCATCTAGTTCCAACCCCCCTGCCATGGGCAGGGACACCCCACACTAGATCAGGCTGGCCAGAGCCTCATCCAGCCTGGGCTTAAACACCTCCAGGGATGGGGCCTCAACCACCTCCCTGGACAACCCATTCCAGGGCTTCACCACTCTCATGGTGAAGAACTTCCTCCTCACATCTAGCCTGAATCTCCCACCTCCATTCCATTCCCCCTAGTCCTATCACTACCTGATAGCCTGAGAAGTCCCTCCCCAGCCTTCTTGTAGGCCCCTTCAGATACTGGAAGGCCACAATGAGGTCACCTCGGAGCCTTCTCTTCTCCAGACTGAACAGCCCCAACTCCTTCAGTCTGTCCTCACAGGAGAGGTGCTCCACCCCTCTGATCATCCTCGTGGCCCTTCTCTGGACACCCTCCAGCACCTCCAGATCCCTCTTGTCATAGGGGCTCCAGAACTGGAGGCAGTACTCCAGGTGGGGTCTCACCAGAGCTGAGTAGAGGGGGAGAATCCTCCCTTGACCTGCTGGCCACACTTCTCCTGATGCAGCCCAGGCTCTGATTGGCTTTCCGGGCTGCAAGTGCACATTGAGAGCTCCTGTTGAGCTTCTCGTCCCCCAGCACCCCCAAGTCTCTCTCCTCAGGGCTGCTCTCCAGCCAGTCACTGCCCAGCCTGGATTTGTGCCTGGGATTGCCTCGACCCAGATGCAGGACCCTGCACTTGGTCTTGTTGAACCTCATGAGGTTGGCTTGTGCCCACCTCTCCAGCCTGTCAAGGTTCCTCTGGACGGCATCCCTTCCCTCCAGCGTGTCTCTGCACCACACAGCTTGGTGTCATCAGCAAACTTGCTGAGGGTGCACTAAATGCCACTGTCCATGGCACCCACAAAGATGTTGAACAAGACTGGTCCCAGGACTGATCCCTGAGGGACTCTGCTTGTCACTGGCCTCCACTGGGACATGGACCCATTGACAGCCACCCTTTGGGTGCGGCCATCAAGCCATTCTCCACAGAGTATCAATAAGTAGTGGTGCATTTCTTGTGTCAACAAGAATATTAGAGTAGTTCCTTTTTCTGAAGAGAAGGGGGAATAAAAGTTACCTGTGATGAAGTACAGCAGTAGCAGCACCTGCTACTAAAGATGCCAGGATGTCCCCTTGCACTCTGCTAAAACTCAGAGGCTTGAAGCCTGGGGATAGGGCTTCTGTGGCTCAAATGGGCAGTGAACCCTGACCTGCAGCTCTGGCAAAGCATCATCCAGGTCCATATTTGTTGGTAAAGAGCCACAGAAGGATGGGAGGATGTAGCCACGAGGTGTTGGGTGACAGGTTGGGTTTGATGATCTCTGAGGTCTTTTCCAACCTTACTGATTCTGTGATTCTGTGGTACTGCTTTAAGAAAATAAAGCCTACAGCGAGGAAGAATTATAAATAAAGATTGTGTAAATGCTTGAATTGTCCAATCCCAAAGGTTGACAGTCCTTGGACAAAACATTTCACATTTAACTGTGACTGCTGACTTGTACAGCCACAACTGAAAACACTGAGCTGCTCAAATATCTGTTGTAGAACAAGCAAGGCTTGCCACTACGAGGAACCTAGCAGGGTGGTACTATAAATATATAAACTTTCTACAATGCCATGTAGTGTGAGGAAGAATCATGCTTCCAGATTTTCCTACCTCTCTTTGATATTGTAATTCACAGTTCGTGCAACATAGCTTTGTGCTTATAGTACAATAGAATACAATTATCCAGGTTGGAAGAGACCTTTGAGATCATCGAGTCCAACCTATCATCCGACACCATCTAATCAACTAAACCATGGCACCAAGCACCCCATCCAGTCTCTTCCTAAACACCTCCAGGGATGGTGACTCCACCACCTCCCTGGGCAGCCCATTCCAATGGCCAATCTCTGGGAAGAACTTCTTCCTAACATCCAGCCTAAACCTCCCCTGGTGCAGCTTGAGACTTTGTCCTCTTGTTCTGGTGCTGGTTGCCTGAGAGAAGAGACCAACCCCCACCTGACTACAACCTCCCTTCAGGGAGTTGTAGAGAGCAAGAAGGTCTCCCCTGATCCTCCTCTTCTGCAGGCTAAGCAACCCCAGCTCCCTCAGCCTCTCCTCACAGGGCTGTGCTCCAAACCCCTCCCCAGCTTTGTTGCCCTTCTTTGGACACCTTCCAGCAACTCAACATCTTTCCTAAACTGAGTGGCCCAGAACTGGACACAGGACTCAAGGTGTGGCCTAACCAGAACATTCCCCTACTTTATGTTCTGAAAAGTCCTAAGGGTGTCTGTTAAATCCCTAGCCATCTGTGTCAAATGACATGTAGTTGGTTTCTCTCCAATGTAGAAAGTGAACGCTGCCTTGTGTTTCAAGAGCTGTAAGATCCATACCAGCATGGTGGGTCTGAGGCCTCACAGAGTCAAATTGCAGGTGAGGTACTCAAGAAGCATATAAATGATTGTGTGCTTGCTTGGTGAAAATTGTCTCTGTGGTTGGTCTGGATCTGAGGAGAGTTGCACACCTCCCTGCTTTGAATTCCTGCAAATGTAACATAGGTTGTACAAGTGTGGACATGGCAACAGGCTGCCCAACAGGAGAGTAGGTTTAGAATGGATCTTAGGAAGAAGTTCTTTAGTACAACGGTGGTGGGGCTCTGAATTAGGTTGCCCAGGGAGACTGTGGATCCCTCCTTCCCTCGGGGTGTTCAAGGCCAGATTGGATGAGGCCTTGAGCAGCCAAATCTTGTTGAGAGGCATCCCTGCCCATTGGAGTAGAGGATCTGTGAGGTCCCTTCAACCTAAGCCATTGTATGATTGTGACTGAGCACATTTTTTAATGCTGCCATGTTATTCAGCTGCTAAATGAGCTGAAATTTGCATGTCCTAACATTGATGGGCTTTATTTTGTAGGTCAAGGAGTGGATGAGCCACTCTCTGCAACTGGTTTCAGACAGGCAGATGCTGCTGGTTTATTTCTCAGCAATGTGAAGTTTACTCATGTCTTTTCAAGTGACCTCCTTCGAGCCAAGCAGGTAAGTGCCTCTTGAGGCAACTGAATGTAAATACCAGCTTCAGAGTTTGCCATTCAGGTGCTATTGGAGATGCAAAAAATGATACAGTGACAGAGAGCAAAACCCTGTTTTTATGGATCTAAAACTGCAGTTTTTATTGTGCAGGGTTCAAGAAGGCCTCTGAGTAAGGAAATGTCCATGAGAAAAGCTCAGTTAGGAAGCAGTGAAGGCTAGCTTGCTTTGCAGGATGTCCTGCAGTGTTGTTCACATGGATTTGCTGTTGTCTGTGCATTGGTTCTTGGTAAAGGGGTAATCACAAGAGGTAACACAGACTGGAGTCAGTTTTCCTTTGAAGAAACAAAATTAATTGTCTGTGAGTTTGTTACAGGATCATAGAATTGTCAGGGTTGGAAGGGACTTGAGGGATCATCCACTTCCAACCTCCCTGCCATGGTCTCAGCAGGGCAGAGTAGAGGGGGAGAAGAACCTCCCTAGCCCTGCTGGCCACACTTTTCTTGATGCACCCCAGGATCCCGTTGGCTCTCTTGGCCACAAGGGCACATTGCTGTCCCCTGGAGAACTTGCTGTCTACCAGCACTCCAAACTCATTCTCTATGGTGCTGCTTTCCATTAGGGCAGCCCCTAACCTGTACTGGTGCCTTTGCTTTACAGTGCTCATAAGACTCTGTGCCATGACCCTGTCTTAGGGTACCTGGTTTTGAATTCTCACCCACTTGAGAGTGAGGTTGTGACTTGTACTGTAACATGTTGGTAAGTTTGGGTTGTTTTTTTTCCCTTTTCACTTGAGACAGTCTTTTCTATGAGAAGCACTTGCACTCTCATAATGTGGAAGACAGACCTGAATCTGTCCTTCCCATAAAGGAAATGTGTTTTGCCATTTGTTTGACAAACTGTCCAGACTTGAGGAAGCTTTCCCAAAGATGTATAAAGTTGCAGTTTCCATGTGCTTAGAACTCCTTTTCTTTTTTTGGCAGCTACAAAGAACACAAAGAGGTGTCCTTCACATACTGTCATTTTGTAGCTCAAGTCTGAGAGGCATGTGCAAGTTCCCTTGCAAAAGAGGGGAGGGGAAGAGGAAAAGGAGTTTTAAAGAAACTGAAGTTTAGTTTGCCTTGCAGTGTCCCCTGCATCAGCTGTAGTCAGGGTGTGTACTGGTTACTGGAACCAGGAGTGCTCAAACCTGAGCTAGAGGGGACACCACAGGGATGTTGTGTAAAGAGTTTTACGAGCTGGGTAGGAATTCTGAGAGCTACAGGAGAGACAGAGTGAGCTGGTGTAGGAAATGCAGAGAGAGGATTTGCAGGGAACTCTGTTTGAGGGAGTAAGCCTGGGAAGGAGGGTTAAAGACTAGCTCCAAAATCAGCAGTATAGAAGAGAGCAGGCAGAACTGCAGTGTGAAAATAGTTAGGCAGACCTGGATGCTGTATGAGTAGAGCACAACTAACTGTGAGCACAGCATAATTCTGTGGAAGCTTGTCAGAACCTAACACCAAAGGCTGCAAGGGACTATGAGGCCTACTGTGATATGCCTCATGCTGTTGGGACTGAAACTTTGCAGCAGTAAAGGTGAGTTCAGGTCTGGCATGGTCTGGGTCCTGGGAAGGATGAGAGAAATTCTTTGAGTCTTTTCCATCTCTAAAGTGTGGCTAATATCCCCTCTCAATGTGGGTATTGGGAAGGTTCAGGAAGGTTTCTGAAGCATGTTGATAATCTGGTAATGGATGGTGATTAGGAAGCTGTGAGGAAGTTAATCTTCAGAGCAGCTTTTGGTTTCAGTACAGTAAATGAGGCTTCATGCTTAGTGTTTACAATTCACAGCGTGAATTAGGAGCTCAGCAGGTGAATGTACTGAATGAAATCGCAGTCCTTGAGAAATTTCAGGATATAAACATAGTAATTAACTATGCTGCTCATGCAAAAATGTTGATTCAACCCTCTCTGAATTTTGCCATTATTCTGGGGCAGAAATTTAAAGTTGCAAGATAAAGCCTTTCCTGAGCAATGCATTAAATAGGTCATAAAACTCTGACAGTATGACAAAGCTGCTTAGTATGTGCTAGAGTCCTAGGAGCCTTTCCAAAACAAGTTCTTTGAATGTCATCTCAATTCAGTGTGGACATTTGCACAGCACTTCCAGCCTGTGTTACCACTCATGACTGCATGCAGATCCAGTACAGCCTTCACACTTGGGTGCATACTTAAATCAGGAGCAGTTTAGCTGTCATTTAGTTCCCATTTTTGGTTGTGTATAATATGCCAGATCTGGCATGTTGGGTTAGGCAATACTTTTTCCAGTGTCGTAGCAGAGTTTCCTCTTGATCAGTTGCCTTGCCCTCCCTGCACCCCCAAAACCACAAGCTTCCTTGAAGGAAAAAAACCATACATAGCACAAAACTCAAGACATCCAGCCTATTGTCAAAAAGCAAACTAAGCCCTTTGGGTTTT
Organism: Colaptes auratus; assembly: GCA_015227895.2. Lineage (NCBI taxonomy): Eukaryota > Metazoa > Chordata > Aves > Piciformes > Picidae > Colaptes > Colaptes auratus. Next base: position 6,221,437 of record CM037632.1, on the reverse strand, counting down.
CCTGGCCACACTATCAAAAGGCAGGTAAGTAGAGTAAGATAGATTTTCATCTGTGAATCTTTTTCATAGATTCATAGAATGGTTTAGATTGGAAGGGACCTCACAGATCATCTGCTCCAACCTCCCTACCATGGGCAGGGTTGCCTCTCAACTAAACTCAGCTGCTCAAGGCCTCATCCAACCTGGCTTCGAACACCCCCAGGGAGGAGGCATCCACAACCTCCTTGGGCAGCCTATTGCAGAGCCCCACCACCCTTGTACTGAGATTCAGTCTAAATCTACTCTCCCTCAGCTTCAAACCATTCCCCCTTGTCCTATTGCTGGATGTCCTTATGAAAAGTCCCTCTGCAGTCTTCCTGGGGATCTCTGACTGCATTGTCCAGTGTACATCTTCCTCATAAGAGTGAAGCTGATATTTAATGTGTCCAGTTCTGGGCCCCTCAGTTTAAGAAAAATGTTGAGTTGCTGGAACATGACCAGAGAAGGGCAACAAAGCTGGGGAGGGGTTTGGGGCACAGCCCTGGGAGGAGAGGCTGAGGGAGCTGGGGTTGCTTAGCCTGGAGAAGAGGAGGCTCAGGGGAGACCTTCTTGCTGTCTACAACTACCTGGTTAATTCTATTCTACTCCTATTCTACTCTATCCTATTCTATTCCACATGTGAAGCAAGTCTCAGCATGGTTGCTATGTGATTCACACTATACTCAAGAAGATGCATCTTTTATCCTGCTAAATCCTACTGCTGCCATGCATCTTGCTGCCTGTCTTTTGTGGGTGCTGAGTGTATTCAGGTGTTCTGGACTTTGAATTGTGAAAGAACTTGATAGGGCTCTAAACTAGATTTGAAGGGGGGTTGTTATTGCAAGCATGATCAGAGGGCTCTCCTGTGAGGACAGACTGAGAGAGTTGGGGTTGTACAGTTTGGAGAAGAGAAGCCTCCGAGGAGACCTAATTGTGGCCTTCCAGTATCTGAAGGGGGCTACAAGAAAGATGGGGAGGGACTTTTAGGGTGCCAGGTAATGATAGCATGAGGGGAAATGGATCCAAGCTAGAGGAGATTTAGATTAGATGCTAGGAAGAAGTTCTTCCCCATGAGGGTGGTGAGACACTGGCACAGGTTGCCCAGGGAGGTGGTGGGAGCCTCATCCCTGGAAGCTTTGAAGGCCAGGCTGGATGTGGCTCTGAGCAACCTGATGTAGTGTGAGGTAGTAGTAGTAGTATCATAGTAGTAGTATCAGTCAGGGTTGGAAGGGACCACAAGGATCATCTCGTTCCAACCCCCCTGCCATGGGCAGGGACACCCCACACTAGATCAGGCTGCCCAGAGCCTCATCCAGCCTGGGCTTAAACACTTCCAGGGAAGGGGCCTCAACCACCTCCCTGGATAACCCATTCCAGGGCTTCACCACTCTCATGGTGAAGAACTTCCTCCTCACATCCAGCCTGAATCTCCCCACCTCCATCTTCATTCCATTCCCCCTAGTCCTATCACTACCTGATAGCCTGAGAAGATGTGAATGTGGCTGTGAGCAACGTGATGTGGTGTGAGGCGTCCCTACCCATGGCAAGGGGGTTGGAACTGGATGATCCTTGAGGTCCCTTCCAACCCTAACAATTTAGTGATTCTGTGGACTTCCAGAAGATTGCAGCTTCTCTGCTTTCTATGATATATCCAATTCTGACTGACACTGCTATCTGGAAGACTTTCTATCTTGTTTGTTTTGGGTTGCTGGGTACTACGGATGCGACTTAACACTGGCTGTGGTGGTGTGAGGTGGTCTGTCTGTTCCATGAGGAAACAGCTCATTGATGTGACTCTGTATTCACTTTTTCAGACTGCTGCCACAATTCTAGGAAAAAATAAGTTTTGCAAGGATTTGGAAATCAAGTATGATGCAAGACTTCGAGAGAGAGTAAGTGCCAAAAGAGCTAATTTTGATGTTGAATGCTGAGTAATTGCAAGTGTAAGTTACTGCTAGTGGATAGTTGGGTTGTTAAATGCTGTACTCAGCCCTGGTTAGGCCATACCATGAGTCCTGTGTCCAGTTCTGGGCCCCTCAGTTTAAGAAGGACATTGAGACTCTTGAACATGTCCAGAGAAGGGCAAGGAGGCTGGGGAGAGGCCTCGAGCACAGCCCTGTGAGGAGAGGCTGAGGGAGCTGGGCTTGCTTAGCCTGGAGAGGAGGAGGCTCAGGGGAGAACTTAGTACTCTCTACAACTCCCTGAAGGGAGGTTGTAGCTAGGTGGGGGTTGGTCTCTTCTCCCAGGCAAGCAGCCCCAGAACAAGAGGACACAGTCTCAAGCTGCGCCAGGGGAGGTTTAGGCTCAATGTTAGGAAGAAGTTCTTCATAGAAAGAGAGATTGGCCATTGGAATGTGCTGCCCAGGGAGGTAGTGGAGTCACCCTCACTGGAAGTGTTTAGGAAGAGACTGGATGGGGTGCTTGGTACCATGGTTTGGACGTGAGGAGGAAGTTCTTCCCATGAGAGTGGTGAAGCCCTGGAATGGGTTATCCAGGGTGGTGGTTGAGGCCCCGTCCTTGGTAGTGTTTAAGCCCAGGCTGGATGAGGCTCTGGCCAGCCTGATCTAGTGTGGGGTGTCCCTGCCCATGGCAGGGGGGTTGAAACTAGATGATCCTTGTGGTCTCTTCCAACCCTGACTGATACTATGATGTTGGGTCTGTAGTGGAAGCATGCTGCAGTTTTGGATGTAGAAGAGATGTGGTCCTCTGGGCGGCCTCTTCATCTCCAGGAGTTGGTGCAGGCAGAACTTAGGACACAGAGGGTTTGGTCTGCTTCTTCCAGGCTCCATTTCTCTGTCATTGTTTCCTCTCCTGGTATTCTCTCAATTTTTCTTCAGGGCAGCATTGCCCAGGGCTTTTCCTTCTCTCTTCTTTTCCTTCTCAGCAGCATTGTCCTTCTCCTGTGTTTTTCTTCATCTGTGTTTTTCTTCTCCTGAGCCAGGAGTTGCTCAAGTCTTTTATAGAGTTTTTAGGTCGATTTGCCTCTGCCCATTTCCAGGTCAGCTGCAGTCCAGGGAGCAATCCTTTGTTGGGGCACATCTCAGTTCATGACACAATCACAAGGTGATTTGCATCCAGGAATGGTCCTGATGGGTGGAGATGATCTTGTATGCATATTACCAAAGGTATCGATGGCTGTGGCCTGGGTTCCATTGTCTGGGCCAGCAGCAAAGGTGATTTTATCTTTGCTGAGTCACATCAGGAGAGATAAGATTTAGTCTCTCACACTATCCCAGGGCACAAGTGAGCAGAGCCTGTCCCTTTCTTCCTGACACCCAGCCCTCAGATATTTATAGACATTTATTAGATCCCTTCTCACTCTTCTCCTCTGCAGACTAAACAGCCCCAGGTCTCCCAGCTTTTCCTCATCAGGCAGTGCTCCAGTCCCTTCATCATCCTTGTAGCCCTCCCTTGGGCTCTCTGCAGTAGGTCCCTGTCCCTCTTGAGCTGGGGAGCCCAGAACTGGTTGCAGTATTCCAGGTAGGGTCTCGCCAGGGCAGAGTAGAAGGGGAGGAGAACCTCCCTCAATCTGCTGGACACGCTCTTCTTAATACACCCCAGGATCCCATTGGCCTTGTTGGCCATCAGGGCACACTGCTGTGCCTTGGAGAACTTCTTGTCCACCAGGACTCCCAAGTCCTTTTCCAAGAGGGAATGGCCTCAAGCTGCATCGGGGGAAGTTTAGGCAGGACATCAGGAAAAATGTTTTCATTGAAAGGGTTGTGAGGAATTGGAATAGGCTGCCCACAGAGGTGGTTGAGTCACCATCCCTGGACACCTTTAAAAGCTGTGTAGATGTGCCTGGGAATATGGCTTAGTGGTGGACTTGGTAGAATAGGGATAATGGGTTGGAGTCAGTCCTGAAGGTCTTTTCCAGCCCAAATGATTCTGTGATTCTCTCGTGCCTTGCCTGGAAAAAACCTTACAAGATTAGGATTTCATTTTCAGGTGTTTCAGTTGGAGCACTCACTTCTTCTCATCTTTCAGAGTGTTCCTAAGTTGTCAATATTCTGCTAAAGCAAAGGGGGCCTGAGAGAACGAAGTAAATGTAATTCAGTGCATCTAAATTCTGAAGGCTGTAATAAGAGTTGTGACAACCAATTAACAACTTTCCAGTACCCAAAGGGAGCCTACAAGAAGGCTGCAGAGGGACTGTTTGCAAAGACCTGTAGTGATAGGATGAGGGGCAATGGTTTGAAATGAAAGCAGATTTAGATTGGATGTTAGGAACAAGTTCTTTACCATGAGGGTAGTGGAACACTGGAACAAGTTGCCCAGGGAGGTAGTCAAGGCCCCATCCCTGGAGATATTCAAGATGAGGCTTGGCAGGGCTCTGGGCAACCTGCTCTAGTGGAGGATGCCCCTGCTGACTGCAGGGGGAGGTTGGAATAGATGTCCTTTGGAATTTACTTCCAACCCAAACCACTCTGATTCTGTGATTCTCCTTGTATCTCCACAGCAAGAGAAAGTCAGAAAAGCTTCAGTAGTGAGCGTGAGTCTGTATCTTAGTCATCAACATCAGGATTTCTGGAATGCATTTAACTGAATATTTGACAGTGTGGCATTTGCTCTTTCTTTAAATATTCATGATCACTGCTGTGTTTTCACTCTCTGGATGTTCCATGGAAAGGTCAAAGCTTTCCCTTGAATGCATTTTCATCTGCTAGAGAGTGGCAGTGCATTATTAATCTTTAGAGGGAGAAATATTCATCTATTTTACCACTGTTAGACATCTTCAAGGCCAAAAATGGTAATGTACCTTCAGGTAGATTTGTCTTGTAAAATACATCACAGATGTTAAGTATTTTATCATGATCTAATTCCATGTTTTCTAGTGATGCAGAACATCTATCTGGTATAGATGGGTTAGAATAGAATAGCATAGAATTAACCAGCTTGGAAGAGACCTTTGAGATCATCAAGTCCAACCTGTCACCCAACACCATCTAATCAACTCAACCATGGCACCAAGAGCCTCCTCCAGTCTCTTCCTAAACACTTCCAGGGATGGTGACTCCACCACCTTCCTGGGCAGCACATTCCAATGGCCAATCTCTCTTTCTGGGAAGAACTTCTTCCTAACCTTCAGCCTAAACCTCCCCTGGCACAGCTTGAGACTGTGTCCTCTTGTTCTGATGCTGGTTGCCTGGGAGAAGAGACCAACCCCCTCCTGGCTACAACCTCCCTTCAGGTAGTTGACAGCAAGAAGGTCTCCTCTGAGCCTCCTCTTCTCCAGGCCAAGCAACCCCAGCTCCCTCAGCCTCTCCTCATAGATATATAGAATTTCTTCCTGATCTCTACTCTAAATATAGATATTTGTCCCAGAAAAAGCATGGGAAAGACTTTAATAGGTAGAGCATTTGAGGGGGTTTCAGCTCTCTGTTTTTGTGTCAATGGTTCTGGTTTTAAAATGGGCTCCTCTCTGTTGTGGAGATTTCAGGGATCTGTAGAGAAATTACTTGTTCCTCTAATTACTTGGGTGACAGAACACTGGAACAGGCTGCCCAGAGAGGTTGTGGAGTCTGCTTCTCTGCAGATCCTCAAAACCCACCTGGATGTGTTCCTGTGTGATCTGGTGTAGGTGATGCTGCTCTGGCAGGGGAGGTTGGACTGGACGATCTCTTGAGGTCCCTTCCAACCCCTATATGATTCTAATAGTGAAAAATAATTCCCTGTAGTCTTTCTGCAAGTGAAAAGTATGTGGAGTTTATCCTTGTTTTGTACAGCTACATGCAGAGGTGCTTGCAGGGTAACCTCAGTTACAGAGGTGGTTGAATTTTGTATGCTTAGAGTGACTGCAGGAAAAAAAGTCTCAAGGCCAAGATGAGGCTGAAGGTAACTGAGTTGCTGCTTCAGGTGTCTTTCTCTATAGCAGATAGGAAGATTTCTTCCTCCTCCTGTCTAAAAGAGAGTTAAGCCTGCACATTATACTTGATAATCCAAGAAAACAAAGGTGTGAAAGAGATGTTCCCCTTGGAAATGGTGCTGGAGACTTCATCCACCTTGCTGAGCCTGCTCTTTGTAACTTGTCTCTTACAGAAATATGGTGTTGCAGAAGGAAGGCCTTTGACTGATCTCAAGGCTATGGCAAAGGCTGCTGGAGAGCAATGTCCTTCATTCACACCTTCTGGAGGAGAAACACTGGATGAAGTATTGGATTTTTTGTGTTGTTTGTGCCCTTCTTTCTAGGTCATTTTATCAGTGCAGCTGTGTTGTGTGCTTTGGAAGACCTAATCTCAGCCCAAGCAAAGGTGGTGATTTTCCAAGCTCAAAACCACTCCTTGACCAATTCACAATGTGTGGCTTCCAAGCAGGGAATCTCTTTACAACTGAAATGCTGGGGATTGAGGTTCATTCCTCATGAAGCTCTCATTTGCAGGAGAATGAGTCCCTCAGGGATCAGTCCTGGGACCAGTCTTGTTTGACATCTTTGTGGGTGACATGGACAGTGGCATTGAGTGCACCCTCAGCAGGTTTGCTGAGGCACCAAGCTGAGTGGTGCAGCAGACATGCTGGAGGGAAGGGATCCATCCAGAGGGACCTTGACAGGCTGGAGAGGTGGGCACAAGCCAACCTCATGAGGTTCAACAAGACCAAAGGCAAGGTCTTGCATCTGGGTTGGGGCAATCCCAGGCACTGATATAGGCTGGGCAGGGACTGGCTTGAGAGCAGCCCTGAAGAAAAGGACTTGGGGGTGCTGGTGGATGAGAAGCTCAACATGAGCCAGAAGTGTGCACTTGCAGCCTAGAAAGCCAACCCCATCCTGGGCTGCATCAAGAGAAGCAGAGCCAGCAGGGCAAGGGAGGTGATTCTCCCCCTCTACTCTGCTCTGGTGAGACCCCACCTGGAGTACTGCATACAGTTCTGGAGCCCCTATTGCAGGAAGGATCTGGAGGTGCTGGAACATGTCCAGAGAAGGGCCATGAGGATGATCAGAGGGTTGGAGCTCCTCTCCTATGAGGACAGACTGAAGGAGTTTGGGTTGTTCAGTCTGGAGAAGGCTCTGAGGAGACTTTCTTGTGGCCTTCCAGTATCTGAAGGGGGCTACAGGAAAGCTGGGGAGGGACTTTTTAGGGTGTCAGGGAGTGATAGGACTGGGGGGGATGGAACAAAACTAGAAATGGGTAGACTCAGATTGGATGTTAGGAAGAAGTTCCTCCCCACGAGGGTGGTGAGACACTGGAAGAGGTTGCCCAGGGAATGTGGTAGAAGCCTCACCCCTGGAGGTTTTTAAAGCCAGGCTGGATGTGGCTCTGGCCAGCCTGATCTAGTGTGAGATGTCCCTGCTGATGGCAGTGGGGTTGGAACTAGATGATCCTTGAGGTCCCTTCCAACCCTAACAATTCTGTGATGCCAAGTGCTCTTAACCGTTGTCATTGGAGGCAGAGTTCTTAAGCATTCAGTTAACTTCCCATTGATTTCTGAGACTTGCCTGTGATCAATGTGTGTCTGGTAACCAAAGCAGTTGCCTTTTGAATTTTGGAAGCTGAAGCCTGTTTCATTCTTCTCACTTTGCTCTTCTGACCTCACCCTATAGGTAAGGGAACGTGCAAGGGATTTTTTTGACTTTCTGTGTCGCCTGGTCATGGAATGGGAACAGACCGAGCAAGGCGTGCATGCTGCAGCAAGCAGAAGCTCAGGAGCACCTGAAGGACAGTCAGTTTTCCCTTGGACAAACCACTGCAGTGAAACAGAACTTAGCTCTGGTGGAGCTTCTCAAAGATTAGATGCCAATATATTAGTGGTGAGTCACGGCGCCTACATGAGGAGCTGGATTGGTTATTTCGTTTCGGATCTCAACTGTGCCTTACCAACAGATGCAGCAAAGTCTCAGTTGTCTTCTGTCAGCCCCAATACAGGAGTTAGTCACTTCCTTGTAAAGCTTGAAAGTGGAAGCTTGTTAAAGCCTGAAATCACATGTGTTTGTCTTAATCAAGACTCTCACTTGGTGAATGTGTAGCTCCGCGAGTGTTTTAAGAGTCCTTGTTGGAGCAAGCTGGTTTAGATCACCGTTACACTGAGCTGGGGAAAGGTATCTGTAGTAGTTACTTGAGATGGACTGGAGTTACTTGACACTAAACTGCAAAACTGAAGGCATACAACTGCTTACCATCCTTAACCCAATTTGCATGGTCCTTGTGCCCAGTATCAGTTGGCACTAGTGAAATAACACAAGTGTTTTTTGAAGGGAAGCATACTTCCAGTCACTTGCATAGCTACTCCTGCAGTGTGTATCTCTAAAAACTTGTTTTCAATAGCCCAGGATTAGTTTGGTTATCTCCAGATGAGAGTTGGGGAGAAGAGAGGAATGGTACCTCTAAGGTGAGGTAGACTGTATTCCTGTTTTATTACAAAATGCTATATTGTAATAGTAAATATGCAGTGTCTTAAAAGAAGCCTTCTGAATGCAATAGGAGCATTGCCTAGCAGGAAAGGTTTGGTGCAGGGTCAGGAGACACCTTCCTGACTCTGCTGCTGAAACAGCTGTGTGACTCTGGGCAAATCTCTTCCCATTTCTAAAATGGGGCTGATGCTATACCTACCTCACAGGAGTGTTGTGAGAAGTTGTTAGTGATGTTGAGCCCTCTCTGTTGAAGACAAAACCCAAAGTGTTTATTTTCAACTGTAAGCAGGATGCACATAGCTGAAATAAATCTCACTTCTGGAAAGGAGCCTTACCAAGAGGGTTACTTGTACCTGACTGGAAGCCTTCTGTCAGCTGCAGTCACACACTTCATGAATGTTTGCCTAGAATTAGGCAAGTTTGATTGTTTTGTTTGCTCACTGAGTTGGAGCTGCTGGTAGTGCTGAGTTCTTTCCCCACTGGGGTGTTTGTGGTGTTACTCTCTAAGTTTATCTGTGTTATTTATGACATCCACATACTTTTCCTTCATTTGCATATTTTAAGCCTGTTTTAATAAAGCCTCCTGGACAGAATTCCATTTTGCCTGGTTTGGGGGGGGGAGGTTGAGACAATATAGAATAGAATAAACCAGGTTGGAAATCACCTTTGAGATCAAGTCCAACTTACCATCAACACCATCTAATCAACTCAACCATGACACCAAGCACCCCATCCAGTCTCTTCCTAAACACCTCCAGGATGGTGACTCCACCACCTCCCTGGGCAGCACATTCCAATGGCCAATCTCTCTTTCTATGAAGAACTTCTTCCTAACATCCAGCTTAAACCTCCTGTGGTGCAGCTTGAGACTGTGTCCTCTTGTTCTGGTGCTGGTTGCCTGGGAGAAGAGACCAACCCCCACCTGGCTACAACCTCCCTTCAGGGAGTTGTAGAGAGTACTAAGTTCTCTCCTGAGCCTCCTCCTCTCCAGGCTAAGCAACCCCAGCTCCCTCAGCCTCTCCTCACAGGGCTGTGCTCCAAGCCCCTCCCAGCTCTGTTGCCCTTAAATACTCTTTGTTAATGTTAGTCCCTGCTTTTTTTATTTTACTTTTGTTATATCAGCTGTAAGTTTCTCCATGCACTGGGGCAAAAAAAGAAGGTAATTCAGTAGTTTTGGAAGCTTCTGAAGTTAGGAAGCTTTTTTTTCTTTAGGTCTCTGTGTAGGACTGGGCTTTTAAAGTCCTTCAGTTGACACTGAGATTAAATCTTTCTTTTTGCTCTTGCAATAAAGTGACTCTTGGACATTGATACAGCAATTCCATACAGTTTATTGGGATCATGGGAAAGGAGAGCTGCAGTTACATAGATGGTTCTGTCAGGAATAGTAGCAGAACATAAATATTTGAGGGATTACTCAGTGGTAGGCAGTGAATGTTTTGTCCCTGTGAAATGCCAGGCTCTAATTAGCAGCAGGAGACAAGGCCTTAACTGCAGGCTGGGTTTGCAGCAGGAGCTGCCAAGACCTAAGAGGCTGTGAAAGCAGATCAAACTGTTAAACATGTGACCAGGATCATAAGGATTTCAAGTGATAAGAAAAGGCTACCTTCCTTTTGAGTAGCTCTGTAGGAAAGAGAGAGCTGAAGCAAGTGTTGGAAGTCTCAGCATGTCCACGTAATGGCCTGTGGTCAGATCTGAGAGAACCAATACTTGCTTTATGTCCAACCCAAACCCATGGCAGGCCTTTTGCAGCTGAACAACAGGAGAGGGAAAGGTAACTCGTGGAGATCACCAGGATCAAGAGCAAATTCATCCCCCTCATTTCTAAGGCAATGTTTTCTTGTGCTGAAGGATCCAGTGACATTTTGCTCCCCCCTCCCCCCCCCCCAAAAAAAAAGTGATGCTTCAAAAGGTAGGGGAGTTGTGACCTCCTTTGGTAACATCCTTGTTCATGGGTTTTATTTTAATTACTTTTAAAATGATTTATTATTAAATTAATACTGCATCTAGTTCTGGGCTCCCCAGTTCAAGAGGGACAAGGATCTACTGGAGAGAGTCCAACAGAGGGCTGCAGGGAGGAAGAAAGGGACTGGAGCACTGCCTGATGAGGAGAGGCTGAGATCTGGGGCTCTTCAGTCTGGAGAAGAGAAGGCTGAGAGGGGTTCTAATAAATGGTTACAAATATCTGAGGGCCTCTGCTCACTTTTGCCCTGTGACAGGACAAGGGGCAATGGATGCAGCACAGGAAGTTCCACCTCAACATGAGGAAGAAACTTCTTCACTATAAGGGTCACAGAGCGCTGGAACAGGCTCCCCAGAGAGGTTGTGGAGTCTCCTCTGGAGACTTTCAAGACCCATCTGGATTTGTTCCTGTGTGATCTGCATCAGATTCCGTGGTCCTGCTCTGGCAGAGGGATTAGACTCAAAGATCTCCAGAGGTCCTTTCCAACCCCTAACACCCTGTGGTCCTGTTTAAGACATGTTTTTACCAGACCAGATTTGGAAAAGGTGATGGGAGAAGCAAAGAGGACTTCAGAGTTCATAGTATCATAGTATCAGTCAGGGTTGGAAGGGACCACAAGGATCAGCTAGTTCCAACCCCCCTGCTATGGGCAGGGACACCCCACACTAGCTCAGGCTGGCCAGAGCCTCATCCAGCCTGGCCTTAAACACCTCCAGGGATGGGGCCTCAACCACCTCCCTGGACAACCCATTCCAGGGCCTCACCACTCTCATGGTGAAGAACTTCCTGCATGATAGCAAACTTGTTCCTCAGTATTGGCTCCACCAACATTATCTCCTGGCCAGTCTACTAAATGTATCACCAAGCATGCACTTAGGCAGAATGCTCTGGTAAGATCAGTTTCCTTCCTCTGAATTATCAGCCCTGTCCCCCCACCTCCCCCCACCAAGATCTATGCTCTGTCTCCAGAGTTCCTTTGGGGTTGTTTTGCAGACATAGCCCTGTCTTTGGAGGAGGTGGTTTCTGGTGGTTTAGAGTTGGTGTTACTTATGGTTTCTCTTTCCTTTGTTTTTTTTTGGTTAACTACAGCATTGAGTCCAGATGCATTTTCTGTCCAAGCTTTTGGTATTTCATGAGCCTGCCTCAGATCCACAGCCCACATGCCTGGACCTAAAATATGTCAGATTTTCCCCAGATGTGTCCCTCTTGTGAGGGCTTTGGCTGTGAGCTGAAGGTTTTTTTGGATGTACAGTAAACTCAGGCAAAGGGCAGCTGTGTGAGCACAAATCAGCTGCACAGTTTGTGAGCTGTTTGCCTGGCATCTGTGGATATGGCAAACTCACTGTGTGGGCAGGTCTCCGGTGCTGAGATAGCTCTAGTGGTGGTCACAAACATCTCTGGGATTTCCTGGCATGCAGGGAGTCCTGTGTGAGGCTACAAATGTCCTGCCTGAACACCAGAAGTTGGTAATGAGGCCCCTGAGAGCACAGTCATAGAATCACAGAATTGTCAGGGTTTGGAAGGGACCTCAAGGGTCATCTAGTTCCAACCCCCCTGCCATGGGCAGGGACACCTCACACTGCATCAGGTTGCTCACAGCCACATCCAGCCTGGCCTTAAACACCTCCATGGATCATAGAATCAGTCAGGTTGGAAAAGACCTCAGAGATCATCAACCTGTCACCCAGCACCTCATGACTCCTAAACCATGGCACCAAGTGCCACATCCAATCCTTTCTTGAACACCGCCAGAGATGGAGACTCCACCACCTCCCTGGGCAGCACATTCCAATGGCCAATTAGTCTTCCTGGGAAGAACTTTCTCCTCACTTCCAGCCTAAACCTCCCCTGGTGTAGCTTGAGACTGTGTGCTCTTGTTCTGGTGCTGGTTGCCTGGGAGAAGAGACCAACCCCCACCTGGCTACAATCTCCCTTCAGGGTATTGTAGACATCAGTAAGGTCTCCTCTGAGCCTCCTCTTGTCCAGGCTAAGCAACCCCAGATCCCTCAGCCTCTCCTCACAGGGCTGTGCTCCAGACCCCTCCCCAGCCTCGTTGCCCTTCTCTAGACGTGTTCAAGTATTTTCATGTCCTTCTTAAACAGAGGGGCCCAGAACTGGACACAGGACTCAAGGTGTGGCCTAACCAGTGCTGAGTACAGGGGGAGAATGACCTCTCTGCTCCTCCTGGCCACAACAGAGAACAAGGAAAGCTTGCTTTGGCAGGGGAGGTGGACTTGATGACCTCTGCAGGTCCCTTCCAACCCCCAACATCCTGTGATTCTGTGAAAGTATTACAAATGTTGCAGTGTGTGCCCAGACTAGAGATGAGACTGTTTTAAGTAATTCATTAGGGGGATATCATTTGGTTTACAGCAGCGTTGAACACAAGGGTCAAAAGAAGATGGATATTGGGGATGAGGAGGGGAAAATACCACATTTAAAGTGAAGAATTCAAGAATTGAATGTGCTTCTGTCAGGGGAAATGACTAATCTTTGTGCTGAAGGCACATCTAAAATTACACATCCATAAGCAAGTATTTTAAACAGATCTGTCAGGCTGGGCTTGGAAGCATAATGACTAGAGAACAGGAAACAAAATCTTTTACGTGAGGACAGGGGACAAAGTAGTCTTCCGAAACTGTGAGCTTGGCCCCAACATTCAGGGCTTTAGAACAAATTCTGGAGGAATTGTGGAATATGACTGAATGAATTTTTACTGTCATTCACACTAGACTACACTAATTGTTCTCTCATGGAATAACTGATGTCTAGGCAAGGGAAAAATGATGGAATGTGATGTAGGTGGTGCTTTCATTGAAGAGTTGACACAATGATAGAAACCATCAGTTAGAATAGAATAGAATTATCCAGGTTGGAAAAGAGCTTCGAGATCATTGAGTCCAACCTATCACCCAACCCCATCTAATCAACTAAACCATGGCACCAAGCACCCCTCCAGTCTCTTCCTAAACACCTCCAGGGATGGGGACTCCACCACCTCCCTGGGCAGCACTGTCCAATGGGCAATCTCTCTTTCTAGGAAGAACTTCTTCCTGATATCCAGTCTAAACCTCCCTTGGTGCAGACTGTGTCCCTCTTGTTTTGTTATTCTGGTGCTGGTTGCCTGGGAGAAGAGACCAACCCCCGCCTGGCTGCAACCTCCCTTCAGGCAGTTGTAGAGAGCAAGAAGGTCTGCCCTGAGCCTCCTCTTCTCCAGGCTAAGCAACCCCAGCTCCCTCAGCCTCTCCTCACAGGGCTGTGCTCCAAAGCCCTCCCCAGCTCTGTTGCCCTTCTCTGGACACCTTCCAGCAACTCAACATCTTTCCTAAACTGAGGGTCCCAGAACTGGACTCAGGACTCAAGGTGTGGCCTAAGCAGTGCTGAGTACAGGGCAGAATGACCTCCCTGCTCCTGCTGGCCACACTGTTCCTGATGCAGGCCAGGATGCCATTGGCCTTCTTGGCCACCTGGGCACTCTGCAGGCTCATGTTCAGCCAGCTGTCAACCAGTACCCCCAGGTCCCTCTCTGCCTGGTTGCTCTCCAGCCACTCTGACCCCAGCCTGTAGCACTGCTGGGGTTGTTGTGGCCAATGTGTTGTTCACCAGGACTCCCAGGTCCTTCTCCACAGAGCTGCTCCCTGGTAGATCACCTCTAAAGCTGTACTGATGCAATTTATTATTCCTTTCCAGATGCAGGACTCTGCACTCATCAATGATTTTCAGTGCTGAGGCTGAAAATCACATGGTATAACAGGACACCAAACCTTTTCAGGTGCTGCTAGCACCTTCTATTTACTCATTACCCTTCTGCAGTGGGGAGGCAAAGCACACAAAGCAGAATCCACCTTCTGGAGAGAAGGAAAAACCTTTTATTGGCACTTGTATGAAATGGCTAACAGGCTCTATAACACACTGATAGAAATCTTTAAATACACTTATAAATATCCTGTGGTACTTCAGACCCACTCCAATAAATAAATAAATATTGCAATATAAATATGGAATCCTTTCTTCCAGCTGGTGGTTGCCAGCAACTCCTTCAAACAATTAGCTCCTGTGACATTTTGATGCAGTTCTCTGTAGTCACAAATATGTGGGGGTGGGGGGGAGAAGGGGTTGCTGCAAAATCCCTAAGCTATTAGTTTAGGGTTTAAATCCCCTGGCTGCTTCATAGAATTGTCAGGGTTGGGAGGGACCTCAAGGATCATCCAGTTCCAACCCCCCTGCCATGGGCAGGGACACCTCACACTACAGCAGGTTGCTCACAGCCACATCCAGCCTGGCCTTCAAAACCACCAGGGATGAGGCTTCCACCACCTCCCTGGGCAACCTGTGCCAGTGTCTCACCACCCTCATGGGGAAGAACTTCTTCCTAACATCCAACCTGAATCTACCCCTTTCTAGTTTTGTTCCATTCCCCCTATTCCTATCACTCCCTGACACCCCAAAAAGACCCTCCCCAGCTTTCTGGAGTGAGCAGCCCTTCTTATTTCTTTCTAATGAGTATAGAGATGGTAGAGGGATTTTAAAACCCTCTGACATTCCTCACTGAAGTGTGATGTGGGCCCAAGGCACAACTTTTCATTGTTGAAATTGCTGGAGGTCTGTTGGTTTGGAGTCCTGGAGAGCTCTGTGAAGCTTACAAGAGTTCAGCTGCTTGTGTGATGGCAGTGCAGAGTTCTCGAGGAGCAAAAGCCACCGAAGAGTGGTGCAGGAATCAAAGTGAAGTTATTAAACTAGAAGGTACAAATAATAACAACATACCCTTCCACTGTGTAGACAGCAAGGTAAAATGTTTGACTGTATCTTGAGTAAGCAAGAAAATGCACAACTCTCCACCCAGCCTGCAATTCTGAATCTGTTAGGATCACTCCTTTCATAGAAGCATAGAATCAATGAGCTTGGTAAAGACCTCAGAGATCATCAAGTCCACCCTGTCACCCAACACCTCAGGACAACTAAACCATGGCTCCAAGTGCCACATCCAATCCTTTCTTGAACACCCCCAGGGATGGTGACTCCACCACCTCCCTGGGCAGCACATTCCAATGGCCAATTACTTTCTGGGAAGAACTTTCTCCTCACCTCCAGCCTAAACTTCCTAAACTAACAAATTATGAGACAGAACTCTCTGTCTGACCCTAATCTTTAGGCTTGTGCTTTGTTCTCAGAATCTGACATGATTTAGGGATCACTCCACACATTCTGGCAGCAGAATCAGGCCCTGTGACTTTTCTAAGATAACTTGGATGCAGGTTGCTCAGAGCCACATCCAGACTGGCCTTAAGGACCTCCAGGGATGAGGCTTCCACCACCTCCCTGGGCAACCTGTGCCAGTGTCTCACCACCCTCATGGGGAAGAACTTCTTCCTGACATCTACTCAATTATCTCCCCTCCTCTAGCTTGGATCCATTCCCCCCTAGTCCTATCAGTACCTGACACCCTAAAAAGTCCCTCCCCATCTTTCCTGTAGCCCCTCTTCATGTGCTGGAAAGCCAAAATAAGGGTGAAGGGTTTGAAGGTCAGGTTGGACGAGGCCTTGAGCAGCCAAGTCTAGCTGAGAAGTAAGTACCAGAAATCATTCTTTCTGCACAAAACTCTGATCCTGTCCCCTTTTCCCATCAGTTTCTCCAGCTTTCCATGTGTGCTGCTGCTCTGACAGCAGACTGATGGCTTTCTGAGTTGTGTGGGTGTGAAAGGAGACCGAAGCTCCAACTGAACAGCTAAAAACACACGGACTAATTTTATACAGTACTGTAACACACCATGGGACAGTGTG
The DNA here is from genome assembly GCA_015227895.2 of Colaptes auratus. Classification (NCBI taxonomy): domain Eukaryota; kingdom Metazoa; phylum Chordata; class Aves; order Piciformes; family Picidae; genus Colaptes; species Colaptes auratus. The sequence continues at coordinate 6,205,335 of CM037632.1, read as the reverse complement.
TCTGCTGCACTTCCACAGCCAGGGATGGTAAGAGGAAGAAGATTCCCTCTCTCTGGTGGAACCTGAGAGGCTCCAAGTCTCTTCCTGTTTCCATCATTAATGTAATGGAAGGTTGCTGCTTCACTCAAGTGAATCCTTTTCTTTCTTTCATTGATGGTTTGTGTGGCTCTTTTCCAAAATGCATCTTCTCTGCAGTCAAACAGAGCCCCAGAGGGAAAATGTCCTACTTGAGTTTTTTTTTGCTTTTCTCTTTCCCTTTTTTTCTTTTTATTTTTTATTTTGTCTTTTTCTTATTTTCCTTTTTATTTTTCTTCTTTTCCTTTTCTTTTTTCCTTTTTCTTTTTCTTTTTTCTTTCCTTTCTTTATTTTTTCCTTTTTCTTTTTCCTTTTTTCCCCTTTTTCTTCTTTTTCTTTTCCTCTTTTGCCCTTTTCCTTTCCTTTTCCTCTGTTTTTCTTTTTCTTTTTTCTTTTTTTTCTTTTTCTTTTTCTTTTCTTTTTTCTTTTCTTTTCTTTTCTTTTTTTCTTTCTTTTTCTTTTTCTTTTTCTTTTCTTTTTCTTTTTCTTTTCTTTTTCTTTTTCTTTTTCTTTTCTTTTTTTTTTTCCTTTTCCTTTTCCTTTTTCTTTTTTTCCCTTTTACTTTTCCTTTCCTTTTCCTCTTCCTCTTCCTTTTCATTTTTTTCCTCTTTGTTTTCTTTCTCTTTCTCTTTTTTTTTCCTTTCCTTTTTCTCTTTCCCTTCCCTTTTTTCCTTTTCTTTTCTTTCAGTCAACTCTCATCTGTAAGTACAAAATTTGGAATGAAGGAGGCAGGGGTTTTTCCCCCAATGTCTTTCAAGTTTCTAGTGGCCATTTTGACATTCAGACTGAGTGTGCCAGACAATTCCTTTGGCCTCTTCTCCCACTTCATCAGTTTGAGGCCACGGTTATCTGGTGATGTAGAAGCGAGGGCTTGCATACCTCCTGGCATCCATCATAGCATGGGGGTCATCTGGGTTGACTACATCGTTCTGGTTGATCCTCATGGGCTCTCTGGGAACATGGGAGAAGTCTGCTTGCTGCTGCAGCTGAGATCCCAACATAGAGATCTTTCTCTGGGGCACCAGGATCTGGTGAGGATCCACTGGGTCCATGTCTGCACTTCTCGTGTTTCTGTGAGGCTCAGGTGTGTTGAATCGAAACAAAGGGATTTCATTCCTCCTGGATAGAAACTGTGAGTATGGTGGTGGGTTCATTCCTGGGAAGAAAACTTGTTTGGCTCTGCCTAAGCTAACCAGGAAGTGGTGTTTGGGAGACTGGTACACATCATAGCCGTTTTCCAGGGTCCTGTGGTTGAACACGCAGTCCTCTTGACTGAAGTAATGCTTGGGAGGGGGGAAAAACAAGATATGGCACCTGTCAGCACATGGATTTGGTCAATGACAAATGCTAGTTAAAGATGGAAAGAGGAATGAGGTCTTTCTGATCTGCCAAGTCTGTAACTGGGACAGCTCAATTTTAGTCAAATGTAGACCGCAGGATGTTTCCCCTCTCTCTTTCCTGATGTATACCAGGACACAGGTTCTAAAGCACTACTCTGGATAAGTGGAATTAAGTTTGAATTGCAGGAAAAGCAGAAAAGTCCTTTAAAAGAATGTATATTACAGGATCAGAGGATGTTAGGCATTGGGAGGGACCTCTGGAGATCATCAAATCCAACCCCTTGCCAGAGCAGGACCACAGAATCTAGCACAGGTCACACAGGAATGCATCCAGAAAGGTCTTGAAAGCCTCCAGCAAAGGAGACTCCACAACCTCTCTGGGAAGTCAGTTCCAGTGCTCTGTGACCATTACAGTAAAGTTCTTCCTCATGTTGAGGTGGAACTTCCTGTGCTGCAGTTTATATCCATTGCCCCTTGTCCTATCCCACGGCACAAGTGAGCAGAGTCTGTCCCTTCCTTCCTGACCCCCAGCCCTCAGATATTTATAGACATTGATTGGATCCCCTCTCAGTCTCTCTCCC